>JAKSZP010004089.1:0-170073 GCA_022478985.1 Massospora cicadina | reverse complement strand
AATGGATAGCTATCCTTTCTTGTGATTGATTTAGGCAGCGATAATCCATGACAACACATTGGTCACCATCTTTTTTCCAAATTAATAAGGGCAGGAAAGCCCATGGGCTTTTAGAAGGCATGAGTAACCTGGCTTCCAACAGTCGCTGTTGCTCTAGGGTCACTTAAGCTTCCTCAACTTTGTATTTGCGGTATGCCAGGATTTGAATGGAGGGTGAGCCTCAGTCTCAATTTGGTGAAATGCCTTGAACATTTTCCCATATTCACTTGGTTTTGAGGAAATAATATTGCCATACTCCTCAAGGAGGTCTTTGACTTCTGGTTTCATTAGGAATGAGATTATCCCCAATTCTAGTTTCATCTTGAGATAAAGTGGGTAAGGGATCTAATCCCAAACATTGTAAAGAGCCAAAACAACTCACATCGGCAATATTCAAAATGGGACATATTTTACATAAGCAATAGGGGCATGCCTAGGGACTTTTAGGGTTTTTTATTATAATCACTTGATAAGATAGAGATAGGTTTTCCATAAGCAAGATCCAAAATCTCTGGGAAGGTCAATGCTTTTTTTATTTAAGGGTTTGGGTGTCACTTAGCTCCAAAACTTAATTAGGAGGGATGTGGATCATGATCCCCATATCCACAATCACTTGTGATCCAGAGGTTATTGTATCAGGATTAGGGCATACAGAGGGATTTAATCTTCAGCGTCCACAGCCTCAGGGGGTAACTTGGTTTTTTCCTTAAGACTTGATATTCAACTTTACAAATGGATGTTGGATAATTAAGGAGGCAGGTTCTTTGGGGCTCCTTTACTCTTGACTGGGAGTCTAAATATCAACAGGATCTGATTTCTTAATAACGAAAGGTACTTTTTCTTATGATTGATGATGTAATTGAACTTCTGCATCAGTTGTACTCCAATAAGCAACTTGTAATTATTGTTTTTTAATGCAACAGAGAGTGCAGTAATTAAAAGCTTTCTAAATTGGAGAGGTAAGGAGAAATATGCCCCAATTGCTTTAGTTGTCCAATTACCATACATCACATATTCAGTATTGTGAAAGAAGTCTGGGGCCATTTAATCTTTTAAATAAGTTTGGAGAAAATAATAAACCTTGAACTGGTGTCAATTATTCTGAAGTCTTTAACCTTATGAACGACTACCTCTACTCAAACTACCAAAGAGCTGAAATGAGGATTAATGGCTAGTAAACTTTTGTGGGGGATTTGAGTGAAGAAAGTGGAAGAAATTGGCACAGCCTAGTTTGGGGCTGTTTGATGCTTTTAAAGGTTTTGTCTGCCAGCGCTTAGCTTTCCACAAAAGAACTGGCCTTCAGGAGTTTATCAGGTAACTGACCACATAAAAATATTGGAAAATATCTTTATTTCCTTGGACAGAAAGGGTTACGTTGACTCCTGCATGCGCTGCTAATGCAAAGCATCCTGAGGTGCTGGGTTTAGGATTATAACTAATACAAGGGTCCTGAGGCACTTGATTGTTGTCAGAATTGAGAACCTTTTTTCCTGTATTGACTGATATTTTACTGACCTACATAGAAAAATTGACGAGTGTCCACAGTATAATTGTTTTTCTTGCAAAAAGTGCAGGATAATTCAGGGGTAGGTGACTTGGTGGGTATAACAGCTAGAACTTGGCCCAAGGCTTATTTTTTATTAAAACGAGGTGGCCCCTTGGGCTTGAGCATATCAGCTGGGTTTTTCAAAATGGCTTCTTTGATATGTAAGATAGACGTCCAGTTAGTTTCCGCTTTAATATAAAGTGGAATGTTAGGAATACCTTTTAAATGCTAAAAATGAAGCAGTGATAGCATCATCTAAAGTAAGACATTTTCTGGCAACTAACGTTTGAGCCTCAAGGTAAAAATGGTGAGCAAACTCAGTGAAGGTTCCCCCTAATTGAGGCTTATGGCCATAAAAGATTGCTTTTGGTTTAAATAATTTTGGGTCACTCCAAAAATTCCTAAAGCAAAGCCGTCTTGGCGTCACCCCTGTTTGGCAATGCATTAGATAAGGTACCATAATGCCTTGACTATGCAACTAAGACAGTTAGTTAGGCGTTTGAGCCTTTGGGTGTTAGCAGCTTCTTCCATGGCACTTTCATATAAAAATAAGAAAGAGAAGATAATCCCTTCGCCTTGGACGTACTTCTCTTTGAATGACAGTTTTAACTTGCCACTGGGGGGTTAATGGTCAAACTACATGGATTGAAAACGGGGTGCATTTTCACCTGAAGAGGAACTGCTATCACAGGGAGCTATGTGAGGGTGGAGAGCGTCTATCTAAATTTGTAAGTTGTTGATAGTTTCAATTATTAAACTTACCCAATCATGGTTGGCACAAAGGGCCAAATTGGTGGCAACAAGCAGGGTTAACTGCCAAATTTTTCTTTTTAGCTAGTAGTTGCATCAAAAGGTTCAAGTTAGCATTTATCAATGTTGAGATTTCTTTATTCAATCCCACATATCACAGAGGGTAATTTTGCCACAAAGTTAAGACATTCTTGATCCAGAGATGGTTATAATGCCGAAATGTTATTGTACATTATTTATTTTATTGTATATTTTTACACTTTAAACTTGGGGTGTGCCTGGCAGGGAGCACCAGAATTGTCAGGATCAAGGGTTTAGACCTCTTGTCCATTTTTAATTTTAAGCCAGGGGACCCAATGCTTCTTGGTGTTGGATTAAACCTTTTTGCTTTTTATGATTGAAAAGTCTTTGTTCCAGATACTTTGTCTGAAGAGGTAATTAAAAATATGTTGAACTATTTGACTTAAAGAAGGCTAAAAGAGAGAGTAATCTTTATTTGATTAGAACAAAATTTTAAGAAAGATCAGGGAGGTTACCTGGTTCATCTCAATGCATACTAAACTAATATCTATTTCTCATTAACTGATTGGGATCCATTGGTTGCGTAGAGCAGGTTTGAACCCCAAATTTAGGGCTTGAAACTATAATAAAAAATTATCCCCAATGTAGCAAGGCTATTTATTTTTGTCAGGGTTTATCTTCAATAATTTTGATGGCTTTGGCTATATTCTCATCTCTGTCTCAGCCAAATCTCTAATTTGGGTAGGAATCTTGACAAAGTTATTGGATCTTTGAAGGGATGAAGCAGCAGTTCCCCACCTCCTTAAATTTATCCTTTGACAAAAGTGTTAAAAGAGTCAACTAGACCTTAGTGTAATGGATGGGTGTCACTCTCACAAGGGAAAGGAAAACAGCCATAACAAATTCCCAAGACTCCTATGGGAGGGTGGCTTCTCCAGGCACACCAGGCCAAGTTGTGGTAAACTGGTCTCTGTTGCATTTGGGGCCACTCTGGCAACTATCATCCTGAAGGAATAGGCGCGGGCTGAGGTGTGATGGGCAACAATGTCCTGAAGGCCTCTGGTTACCCGCGCTTCAGCTTTCGAAAAGCTTCCCAGCCAACCTCCACTGGCTGGGGTATGTTGCTCCGCCAGGGAATCACCACCCCAAAGTATCTCAGGACATCCACCCCCTTCCTTACTTCCTATCGCACCACCATTTGTTCTAAATCCACCTGTTAAATAAATAAAATACAATAGTAAATTATATTAATTATAACAGGTCTATCAAATAGCGTCCTTTATTGGGGTGAACTCAAAGATTGGAATAGAATTCCAAAGTGAGGTCCATTAAGGGCAAACTCACTTTGAAATATTATTTAAAAAGACTAGATGCATTGTCATTCATGAGGCGCATAAAGCCTCCAGAATTAACAACATTCTAGCAACTTGTCAGAGAATGGCAAACCTAAAAATGGACAACCACTTAAATATTTATTATAATTATCCCATTATTGTCCTGATGAGGAAACCCTTATCAGAATAATGAAATTGCAACCATTGACATACTCGAAATCTTGTAATTCCCACCCTTGTGAGATTTATGTATGATCATTGACCATTGACCATTACACCTAGGAAGCATTTTAAATAAGATGGCCCTAAACTAAAATTCAATTTTGAATCAGGTTCTCCCATCAATGCTGTTGTCTTACTAGTTAAGCCATCACCGCATGATTATAATGTACCCTTCAAGGCCCTAGATTGGCGAGAGGCTGCGCTGTCTACCCTCATGGCACCAATAATGGCAGCAGATATAATAAACCTACCACCCAGAAGTTACTAACAGGAGTTGGGTGAATAGTTGATAAGCATACAGTTAGAAGCTTCAAGCAACATTGAAGTGATCCCCTGCAAGCTAATGGGAGAGCCAGAGAAGAACCAAGTTTTCCAAATGCGACATAGGCAACAAATGTTTTGTTCTACCACTTGAGAGAAACATGAACAGAGATACTTCTGTCCATATGGAATGGCCTGCAACCTTCTTGATCAAGAGAGGAGCGGAATACTCCATTTTTTGATGATGATACTAAATTTTTAACATAGTGCACACCTACACCTTGAGAATCCCTCAGGTCTCATCTTGGAAAAGAAGTGTCACAGAGGAGCCCATGAATGTTGCATCTGTCATTCCTCAACCATAAATCAGTAATTAACAACCCTCAAACTGGTGGAGGTACTGGTGAGCAGGTCACTGCAGATGTGGACAAAAGAGGCCCTTTTATAGATGAGGGCGATCAAAAAATTCAGTCTATTTTGCAGTGATGTCATTGGCATTAATTTTCACCATGGACAAAGTGACATCATGCAAAAAATTGCTCTGATGAGTTTGAAATTTATAATATGAGAACAATGATGCTGCACAATTTTTTATATAAAAATTAGCCCCTTTTATACTTTTTCAGGGGGGCAAACTAATTCAATTAAACTGATGATGCCCCAATGAGCAAACTGATTACACTGGTAAAGGAATATGAAGTTTGAATGAGTTTATCACCTTATTGTGTAGTCTTCTAATTTCCAGAGCAACTCAAAGCCATGATGTAAAAGCATCATGGGAGCGCTATCACTCAAACCTGATGTCAAAGATGCATATTACCATACTTGACAATCAACCACTATGAAAATTGTATTGAGCCAAAATATAGAAGAAGGACCTAACACAAAGGCCCTTGAACATCCATGTTCAGGGTGACCATTGCAAGATGGATCTCGCACATACATGAATTAGCTAAAATGAGTATTAATCCAAAGCAGCAGTCAAATGCCATCTGACTAGAGGATCATAAAAGAACCTTGTATTAAATCCTAAATATTTTATTATTTTACAATATAAAATTCATTTATATCTCGAATTCCCCTGAAATATATTAAAACTCATTTTTATTCTAATAAAAAAATTTACAGATTTATAAGCTTATCCTTTTGTTTTAACTTGATCTGAGTTAAGTTAGTAATCGCCAGTAACCAGTCTAGAATGACTAATGTGAAGTAATCACCAGTAATCAGTCTGAGATTAACCTGTTAAGAAGAGGACACTCGTCAAGGATACCTTAATGTTGATAACGCCAAGGAAGAGGTTGGAAAGATTACATTGAGTCACAAAATCCAACGTATGTCAATAAGTATTTAAGAGTAGCAGGAAGTTTGCCAAGGCTGCTTGCGTGATAATCAAGCAATCAATGCACTAAGGGTAGCATCTGAGGAGTTTTTCTTAGTAGAACTGTTGTGATGTTAGAAAAGGTTGTCTAGTGACAAATCTGCATGGAGTAGATCTTCTGAGAAGCGAGTCATCTCTAAAGTTAATTGAGATGAGGTTGATGAGCAGACTACAAACATAACTGCTTTATCCTAAGAAGTAATCATTGTTTTACAGGGGGATAAAGAGCGCAAATTTTAATATCCATGCTTGCCGCAGGTATTCCTCCCATTGTCCCAGATATCCTTTGTCATAAAATTAACCAGATGGATTCCTCCCAATAATATCAGAATTAGGCATGTCTGTTAGGTGGGCGTGATTGCAAGCTAATTGCCTAGTTTAATATTATTATAATGCTATGATTGTGACAATCGGGGTCTCTCCACATTGCCACAAAGCAGTTGGGCAAGAGGGCCCATGTGAAGGCCCATAGGCAAGAGAGGGCCGCTGTGGTGAGGTCTCACGTTTGTTGGCTTGTTGAGCGATTTAGATATCCTTAGAACACTGTAAGGATGATGCTCACACTGAGAAGGGCAGTTTGGCCTCCAGAGAGAGCATACAGAGAGGCGACAGCTCTGTCAAAATCTGAGGAATGGTCCATGTTGATTCACTCAAAATTCACAATTTTTCTTAAAATCTCAAATAAATGATTTTGAAATTTCAAAATTTTATTTTCGATTTTATAGGTTTTTATTGTAAATATTATAAGACGAAGTTGTCTTAAACACCTTCGCTTGGTTTGTTTTATATTAGGGAATGGGAATTATGGGAAATTCGACCCCGCGGAGTCCATGGGCGGTGGACTATCCATGGGCCTACTTCAAGAATCTTGGTCTCTGATATTCTCATCTAGGCCTATTTTTGACCATCTGTCAAAGTACCTGTGGCATTACGGAAACTTTTTTGCATATATTTCTGTTTGTCAAGGATGAATCAGAGCTCATCTCCACCTTATCGCTAAAATTCCCATTTTTGGGATAATTTGGCCCAGCAGCCCCTGATTCGCTGGGCTGCCCTTTGCCATGGCTCTTGATAATTTTGATGAGTGGCAGATTCAGCTTGGTGGCTCCTGATTCTTTGAGCTGCCTGATGCCATCATTTCCTTTTCTGGAGTTATTCAGCTTGGCAGCTCCTGATTTGTCAAGCTGCTAGATGATGACATTTCCTCTTTTAGTGTTATTTGGCTTGGCAGCTCCTGATTTGTCAAGCTTCCAGATGCCAATGTTTCCTCTTTTAGTGTTATTTGGAATGGCAGCTCCTGGTTCGCTGAGCTTCCCAATGCTGTGATTCATGCCACTTCCATTTATGGCATAATTCAGCTTGGCAGCCCCTGATATTCTGGGCTGCTCTTTGCCATCACCAATTGCTACACATGAGGCCTTAGAATTCAGTTTGACAGCCTCTGATTGGCCTGGTTGACATTTACATCAACTTTTACCACCTTTGCCTCAAGGTTTTGTAAGTTTTGTGGCATCTGATTCGTCAGAATGCCATTTCTGAGGGTCGTTGCCCTTGAGCCTGATGCTTTTATGTATATTTAGTGCAACACTATTAGCCGCAATCCCCACCTTAGGGGGGGTTGGGGCTATGTGGCAGTCAGGCAGCGCCTTGACTGTCACAATGATATTTATAATCGCTTAGATTTGGTGGATTCCTAGTCTGATGCAGACTTCAAATCATGGTTGGTTGTAGAATTTTCTGGCAAAAAGCTGAAATATTTGTTATCAATTGTCTGACTATGAATTCTCTGCCCCAAATTGGAGTACCAGCAAATTATGCCGAGTATGCTTGAGGTTATTTATAAAAATAGTTGTTGGATTTTGGGTTAGAAGATTCTCGCTTGGTGCTTATTCTCCCAAAATCCAACAATGTGGGTTGATACCACAATTATAATGAAAAATATTTTAAACTTCAAAACTTAAGAAATTAGGGTTTTTAAAAGCTTTATTAAGCACAGCTGGGGATAAGGGAAAAAACTTCACTCTCAATTTCAGATCATTCAGTATATAACTGTACCAAGGTTTGAGGGAAAGTTAATAATAAGTTTGGAATAGTTTAGACTATTCCAAAAAAGGAAATATGTGAAGTTAGCCTATCAAAGCTTGGAAATCTCGCTTCACTTTGGCTGAACATTGAATGGGGGATTATTTTGGGGCAAGATGTATCTGTGGGGTAATGACTAGATATATTTTAGCCAATCCCCTCTCATGAAAAATATTGCACCTTGGTAGACCCCTGCCACGCCTATAAAAGGGGTGGTCCCTGTGTAGGTTCTTGAATGGAACTGGTAGGGGATGGGGGAGATCCGTTCAATGGATGCCCCAGAGTCTGTCACAAAGTCGTAGTAAATTGATTGCTAAAATTAGTGTTAATTGCCCAAGAGGTATTTGAACTAGTGTTATCCCAAATTGTGGGGTTCCACCGAGAATTGACCAGTGTCTTTTGGCTGATAAACTCATTATTAATATTTGAGTCGATATTATTAGTATTGGGGACCTATAAATGTACGTCATTTCCCTTTCTTGGCTAATTTTGCCCTACAACATTCTTATCCTGAAGCTGGGAGGGCAAATGTCTGACAATCGTAATTTATATATAACTGACTGGTGACTTGTGCTAAGGATGAGTTGACCTAATATTTTTGATTAAGGTGAGTGGAATGGAAATGAATTGCTACCATGGATGACTGCAATTGGTTGAGATTCTAAGTTGGATGGCTGAGGGGTTTTCATAGGAACAGTAACCTAGAGTATAAATATTCATCCTCCCCTCCAAAATAAAGATCTCTTTTTCGCCCACTTTCTATTTATTTGAAGTAGCAAAAGCCACTAAAGTGGATAGGGGTGGGACTGGAGATCCCGAAGTAGGCACAGGGTGATGTGCCTGGAATGGCCAACGCTGCCAGCTCCCATACCTCAGCCCTACAAGGAACTGATGGGAACCTAGCCAACCAGCCACCAATGATGATGTGCTCCTGGCCGTCAGCCATGAGGGTGGTGCAGCGCAGAAGTGCCATAGCTGCCCAGGATGGGGGATGGACTTACTGGGACACCCAAGAGGAACATGGGGCTAAGGTGAAGTTGTTTTTATGCTGGGTTGGTGGGTTAGATGTGGACTTGTAGGGGGTTGGTACGCCTATGAAGATGAAACAGCAATGATCAGCCAGTCTCCATACTGGTTGGCCTGACACACTAGCAGAGCCCATTGTTCAAAAAAGCAATTCTCTGACACCCTTACTGATCAAGGTAATCAAGACCCCCTTATATATATAAGAATGCCATTATTCAGTCCTTAATTTTATGGCAGTGGCAAAGTACACCAAAACAAATTACCCACACCAACATTGTCACTTTCATCAAGATTCCTGATAAAGGTCTCTAGGATGATCAATTTTCTGGCCATCTACATCTCCACCTTTGTTAAAGTGCATGGTAGCTTACCTGCCCTCTCTTAAGTAATATTAAGTCCTACACTGCTGATGCCCTCACTCCCTTGCTTTCCTCTTGGGCCTGCACTTTGCTGAATGTTGTAACGTTAAGGAAGCACCCCTTGACCCCCTCCCTCTCCCTCAACCATGGTCATCTACTGGTTCACCCTTGACCACCTGTTTGGCTTGATTTATTTAAAATTTTGGTGCCAAGTTGCTTGGTCTGAGCGTTTTGGCCATTTTTATTTTTCTCTTTTAGTAATATCAATCCCCTGCACAGCTTACCTCAGATAAAAAGAGTGTAAACATAGCTAAATGATCAACAACTATGAGTTCAAATAACCCTTAGAGGTGGCAGATTTACAATAACAGCAACAGATATTGATGTCCAGGTGGCCCTCAGCCTGTTTCAAAGGATGCAAAAGTCCCTTCGCTACAGATTTAAAAGATATAATGTGCGCACACTACACAATGAAGAATCCATGAGAGGGTCTGCTTAAAGAATTATGCTAATTTTTAAGTTCCTTTAGCCAATTTCATAAATTTTTGTGAGCCCAGGTTGAATCATAGTTGGGGGATGTTTAATTTAATAATTTATATTATTTTTTGTTTCTAAAAAGCTTTTTTAATTTAGTCAGGCTATATTGCCTTTTTAACTTACCTAGCTTCAATGTGCTTTGCCTTTTTAGGTTTTCAGTTCTAAAATAGAAACTCTGTCAGCCAAGCTTAGCTATTTTAGTACCAGTCTTTCTTGGTATAACAAGCTAAATCACCGATAGCTTTTTAGTCTTTTGCTTTACTTGCAATTGATGACAAGGATAATAAAAAGTTTTGTATTAAGTATTTTTTGGAATTTATCAGCAAGAATGCCGTGAATAAATCAACTTTTGGTATTTTAAATTAATAGGATTTAACATAAAATTGATGCTGAAGATAGTTGATAGTGGACTATCTAGTACTAAATAAAAGATAGTTGTTAGTTTATTAAGTATTTGTTAAGATTTATTAGCGATTGATGCCAAGGTTGATTAAGGGAATTTTTGGCGGCCAATTGTTGCAAAGAATAAATGATAGGCAGAGATCAAATAGCCATTTGTTTTCTGATATAAAATAGCCCATATTTCCTTTTTATATATAGACCTATTTTCACCTAGCTTTTATTTTTTAAGTTGAGTAGTATCCTTGACATTTAAATAATAAATTTAATGATCCCAGGGGTGGTCAGTGCCATCACTCTCATACCTGAATCTACAAGTAACCCCTTCATGGACTTATCTGACTGGCAAGCTGACAGAAAATGAACTAGGGGCAACTAGCATTAACACACTGGAAGCAATGATAGGACAGAGCTGGCCACCCAAGTGGGTATAGGGCTCTTGACCTACCAATGTAATTTATTGTCTGAGGTTAAAATTGTTGATAGCATTGATTTGTGGAGTTGCTGCATAAAATTATAGTTAAAGGTAGTCAGTGAAGGAAAAGAGCAAGGGTCATCAGTCTTCATACTGTCATCCTGACATACTAGCAAAATACCAAATGTTCATATTGCAAAAATTTGTAACGTTGGTGCCCACTACAGGGCTCTTTTAGTGTGCAGCTTGACTAATAAGGTGAAAATTGTCAGGTTTTATGGGTGGCTTAAATTCATCATTTCTCTGGCGCAGGATACTGGCAGTTCACCTATGCTCTGCTATCAATTGCTTTAAAATTGGGCACTGGTATCAACTTCAGTAAATTTATCAGAAAATTCCTTTAAAATTAGTTCTGCCATTTTCTTACCTTTTGACACCATTATTTTAGCTCTGTCCTTAATTTCTGTGGTGACAAATTACCTCAATGTTTTTCTTTTTAACGCCTTATAGCGGAGGGGATTATATCAATGACCACAATGCCATATCATCACTCAAATAAGTTTTAAAGTCCTTAAAATCTTAGGTTCTGGTACAGTAACTACTTTGGAAGAATATAACTGGTTAAGTTATTATTGTTAGGGCTTTATTTAGCTATACCTTTTTGATAAATTTCAAAAAGTTAATGTTTTAATTAAGTCAAGCACACTTCATATTTATTTGGGGAAGGTCAACCAGGGGACAAGCACTTCTGATATAGTGAGGAAACTAATGAAATTTGACAATTAAAGATACCCCAGAGGGTTCAAGGCCCCTCTTGTTGTCTCCAGGATTACCAAGTTTAGGACGGTAGGGAAGGGGATTTATGCTGGTTTATTCCTGGATGCAGCATTTGTGAAGGAAATGATCAACCTTTTTAAACCATTTTGGGGAGCCATGTGTTGATTGTCCTTCTGTTATGGGGGGACATATGTCCAAACAGCCATGCTTGAAAACGTTCCAATATATGGCTGTGGGAGCGATGGATGGCTTCTTGGATTGTGGGCGCTGCTCCTGTGCTCGACTCCAGTACCATTATATGTATTATCCATAGTGCTATTGCTACTATTAACGCCCTGAGAGATGGTTGGATAGGGGAGTCCATGTTTATAGCGAACATGTTCCTTGCTAGACTAAATGGATGTCCGTTTTTTTGGTGGAATAGGCGCATGGCTTCTTTCCATACAGCCACTGATGTTAGGCATTGTTCTGAACGGTGGGCTAGGCTTCCATACTGACCACATATTGCACATGAGGTGTGAGTGGCATTTGACCATTCAGCTGTTTGGTATACTCTCCTCATGCACCTCCATACATTTGCTCTTATCCTGGGTTGGTATAGAGGGTGATGTGTGTATCTCCATACTCTTCTTTGAGTCTCCAGGTTGTAGGTTATGTCCATATGGTCCAGATAATCTATCCTAGCTATGGTACTTGGGCTTTTGCTTATTATATTGTCTGTGACTATTTGATCATCGATCTCCTGTCTGTTAGTTAGCCTTGGGCGTCCTCTGTGACTGGTTTGATCGTTTATGTGGATCCGCCATGTTGCTCTTCTCATGGCTAGGAGTATTCGTTTGAGATGTGCTGGATTGCCATGTGGTCCTGCAGCCATGGGATGGGATGCAGATATTAGATTAATGTGTTCAGGTGATCTAGTTCTTAATTGGAGTGCACGTGTGAAGTTATATCTTGCTGTTCTGGCCCAGTGTGTATCTGGAAAATCTGGGCTAGTCACCTGAGCTATCCAGGATCCAAGTATATGGGCTGCTTGCTCTACGTAGTTAGTAAGCCCTGTACCTCCATTCCTTCTAGAGCTAAATAGGGTTTTGAGGCGTACAGGGGGGTTGTGGTTGGCCCATAGCCATCCTTGTAATAGGGCGTGGATTGTGTTTAAGAAGGATAAAGAAAGCTATTGCATGGGCCGTGAACTATATGATTGATAGAATCATAGAGTTGGCTATCGTGACCCTTCCTGTTAGACCTGTTTGGTGTCCATGTAAGGAGGCAATGCGTTTTATTATTTTGTCTAATAGTTGATTTTCCATCATGGAGTTGGCGTACCCTCCTGCTTCCAACCATACTCCCAAGTGACGAACAGGGCCAGCTGTTGTTTTGGTGATGAATGGAAGTTTCAGTGAGGTCATTGCTAATTTTTGCCTCCTATGTCTGGTCAGGAGTCTTGATGTTGTATTAGCTTGTTGGCCCTGGGTAAATGGCATCCACTGGGTCTGATATTTCTCCAGGAGTATAATTTCCGTTTTCTCAGTGTTAAGTAATGCGTTACTTATGGCTGAATAGTATTTTATTATCTTCTTAATTCTGCAAGAGTCCTGATTGTTGGATATGCCCACCACACGATAATCAGCGAATGCCATCATTTTGACTGGTGGTTGGCCCTTGACGTTGATTCCCTTGAGAAGTGTGTTTGTATTTCGGATTAGGGGTAAGTCAAGAACACTTGACAATTACTTTACTTGGCTTCTATATGATTTAATTTTTAGTTTTCAGGTCTGAAGTTAGCTCCTCTTTTGGATAGTTGATTGAGATCATCTGCTTTGATGTCAGGCTTGTTTCATGCTTTAGGATGAATTATTAATAACTATATATCTTCTAATTGATTATCAGGATAAATGCTACAATTATTAATAGTTTAAGATCTACCAGTAATTGATGCTAAAGATAATAAATACCTTTTTATCAAGTATTCTTTAACATAAAAACTCTCTTTATGCTCAGCATAACTTTCTGAGCAAATTACACGAATTAACAAGAAAGTAAATTTTGATCGCCCATTGTATTTTTGCTTTGATGTCATCTGATTCTCCGCCGGCTGCTCCAGTGTGGGGCAGCGGCAAAGCTCCACCTGCCATTTTTCCATCAAGCAGGAAAACGCGCTTGGACTGGCTCACCCAGTAATTCTAAACCCATGGGACGATTCATTCCTCACAAGGATCTTGATGCCCACCTCAGGTGTACTCAAGTGGTACCTCACTGCCCCCTGGTGCTTCCCCAGAGCAACATGCATTACAGCCTAAGGGTCGACACTTGGAAACTATTCCCATACCATTACCAAGACATTGTTGAAATGGCACAGGCGGTGATGATACCCACTGGGTTTATAGATTTCCGCCCCTATAAGGGTATTTTGACCTCAGCTTCACATGTGAAGCTGATGCTACAACTGCAGCAACTGTGCCCCTGGTATTCCAGGGTACCCCTCTTCCCAACAATTCAGACCTGGCTCCCAGTGGACACCACTTTGGTGGTCCATTTTGCTGGTTTGCACACCCACCTCCCCCTACAGTTCTCCACCAGGAGCTGATGGATGGTTTGGCAGCCTATGATTCCAACCCCATCTTACAATTTGTGTTCCCAAATGGGGCCACATGACTCGCTGGGCTTTAAGCGTATGCCATTATCATCCCTGAATTAAGTAAAATCGCTTTGTTGATTCCCCCTTGTGCCATTATTCCTTTAGCCCCTGAACATCCATTTTGGCATGCATTGAGGCTAGGTGGACGATCTGCCCAACGTGTTTTAAGTTGGACTACTCAAAATGTAAGTGCCCCTCCTTAGCAACTTCTGACAGATTGGATTACTCATCTACCAACCTCCAATCCGCCGCCCACCCCACATAAGTTCCAGCATGGGGTACAATCCTACCTCCCCCTCCCCCAAAACCTGAGGCTGCAGCTGCACCTGCAGCCACCAATCAGCCTCCTCCTCGCCCCAGTGCCACACATGATTCCTCCAATCAATCATCAGCTTGGACCCCAGTTTGATCCCAGGCTTTCTTTCAATGAATCAACCAAACCTCAACTGTATGCCAATTCCCCAATTCTTTCAACCAAAACCCATGGGAGTTATTGGCTGAAATTGATGAATTAGGTAAGATCATTGAAGAACCATCTCTGCAAATTGAGCGGTTCATTAATGCATAATGGGACGCCAAATATCCCCTAGTCTATATACCATACAGCCTACTGCCAAATCATTTTGCAGTGATGACCAACTTTCAGTTGAAGCAGCTGCAGCACCAGATTGTCGTCCCCTCCACAAAGCTGTCGCCAAATCAGTGAAGATGCTCACAGGAGTATTCCCCCTCCTGTTATCCCCTCAACCCTCACCCCAAAAAATTAAAACCACAATCAATCAGTTAGACAAAAATGTCAATGAAGACTATCCAGAACATGGTAATGATAGCATGGAATCCTCAAGCTAAGATTACCCAAACCAATATCGTCACGTTTGTTAAACTCCCAGACGCTCTCATCAAAGTCAAAATTGCTTTAGCCAAATATATCAGTGCCATTTTCCTAGCTGGCAATTTCCATGGAATTAAAATATTAGTGATATTGAACTGTATGCCGCTGATGCCCCGACGCCCTTACTGTCCACCTTAACACATACCCTATGCAGGGAGGAGGAAGCTGCTGCTGAAGATGAGCCTCCCAATCCCCCCTCCCCTTACGCCATGGAGGGATAAGCGGTTTACGCTGCCCACCTGGTTGGTTGTTTTCATTTGAAGTGTTTCATTTAATCCGCTCATTTTATCATTTTGTCTAAACCAATTAGTTACATTAGCTTTTATTTTAATTATTAGTATTGGTAATGTCTGTCCCCTGGTAGGCTTACCTCAAATAAATCAGTATTATTTAACATTCACCAGAAATTGATGTCAAGGAAATTTGTGGGAATTTTGCTGCAATTTTTGCTGAAGGTGATTGATAGGTGGGCATGTAATTTCCCTTTTGTTGCCTAAGTTAAGTACCACAATTCCCTTTTAATAAAGACCTTACTTTTACCAATCTTGTATTTTTTAAGTTGATATGTATTATTGACATTTAAAAGGTAGTATAAAAGGTCTTTAATGTGGTCAGCATCACCACTCCCATACCTAGAGCTACAAGGAACCTCATGTGGACTTACTATCTGACAAGCTGAAAAGAGGGACTAAGGGTGATCAACCCCAATGTACTAGGATTATTGATTTGATGGAGCTGGGCCGCCCAGGTGACGTGGGGCTCTGGGCTTACTGATGTAGTTAATTTTCTGAGGGTGAAGTTTCTAGAAATACTGAGTTGGGGAGTTGATGCGCAAACCTGTAGTGAAAGTTAGCCTGCAAAGGCAAAAGAATAAGGGTCAGCAGTCTTTAAAATGTTGGTCTAGCAGTGTACAAATGTGTGGATTGCCAAATCTTGCAACAGGGGATAATTTTTTCTCAAATTACCTGGTTGAGGAGGGTGGTGGAACTCAAACTCTGTCTTTGAAGAAGATTACGTATTATTGAGGGCATAGTAAGTACACTCATTATATTAAGTTTCCAGGTCATCATATATAAAGAAATACTCTCAGGGGAGATCAACTGGTCAGCAAAAAATTGTTTGAGGAGCGGCACATTTTCAGGAAAGCTGCAAGGAGGAAAATGATAGTGGTGCCAATATTAGAGATTATAAGGAGGGGATATAGTAAGTCAGGGAGCTCATCTATGCTAGGTTTCATGACAGGGTTTTTAATCAGCATGTCTGATAAACATTTAAGGCCCCTTTCATGATTTCATGCTTAAAACTAAAGCTGCTTGGATCATGGTATGTGTGGTTTGGAGGTGGGCCAGCTTCTAAGGCCTTCTATAGGACATAAGAAAAGGATTGACAATTTAAAAATATTATCCCATGCTGTGCCCCATTGATGAGATAATGCCAATGAGTCAGCGACCAGGACAAGCTACTAGTATTTTGTCATAAATTTCTTGGGATTGCTCATTGGATGAAAAATTTTTAGAAGAAGTAAGAAACTGGATGATAAACATATCATGCTCTTGGAGATGTAGTTCACCTATGACCAATGAATATGTGTCACAAGCCACAATGAAGGGTTGAGGTATGTCTTCATTTTCAAGGATTGACATGGTATTAAGACCTTTTTGATGGACTCAAACGTCTGTTGGCTTTGAAAGTCCTTCTAAAAGGTGTATTTATGATATTCATTGAATGCAGAGGTCCCCCTAGTTAAGCAAGAGAGGGGGATAACATTTGAGGAAGATCACTGTCCCAAGAGTTCTTTTAGGCTGTTTTTGGGTAGTTAAGAATGCTCAGGACTAAATAGCTTTTAACTTACATGGTGGACATCATAGCCATAATCAAAACTGGTTTTTATTAATATGTCACCTTCTTAAAAAGAAGTTGCCTTTAGAGAAATTCACAAAAAATTCAGCCTTGTGGAGTACAGCTATTACTGCTTTTAAATCCTTCTCATTTTTCTCGTGGGTAGATAATGAATCAAGATAGCATTAATCTAGGCAACCATGCAGGAGAAGCAGAGGTCACCTATAAAGTCATCAAAGTTGCTCTTAAAGGTTGCCATTGAGTATTTCAACCTAAAATGCATCATCTTAAGCTAAAAGATCCCCCTCTTTGTGAAAATGGCTGATAGCCACTCCTTCCCTTGCTTGACACTCACTTAATTGAAGGCATTCACTAGGTAAGTCTTGGATAACAACTTTTAATTTACATTTTCAAGAGTGATGCTATGTTTCAGGTGTAGTGGTATAGTTCTGGAACTAACTTTACTTACATATCCTTAATCAACGCAGGGCCACAGGGCTCCATCTGCCTTCTAAGCAAAGTCAATAGGTGAGTACTTCTTAGTAATTTGACAATTCGCTAACATATCATCCAACCATATATATTAGAAGCTTTATTCTCTTCCTCCATGTAAAAACATGTGGGAGTTTATCTTGATTAGGTGCACCATCAATTGAAACTAGATCATACTAAAATGAGGTGAGAGCCTGTTATCAAAGACCATATCAGAAACATCTTGGTATGGGGCGAGAAAGGAAGGTAAGACTGGTGGAAGATCAATGAGGGGAGGAACAGAAGATATGATGGTACTCATGGAGGTCTCAGGTTGGAGGTTAACATCTAATAGCAATTCCCCATTGAGTTCATTATTAGTAAAAGAAAAGGATTATGGTTTACCTTGATGTTCATTTGCTGAGGGTTTCAACAACCTACACTATAATGACAGTGTATAATAAATCAGGAACTTCTGAAATTAAACAGAAACTAAAGTTATGAACGAATAATTGCATTGGATACTGCAAAGTATGACAATTAATGAGTTGATATAATGCTCCCAATATTGGAGGGACCACGTTTGTGTCCAGAACTAGGGCATGTGCAATTATTATATCTTTAAAAAGGCTGGATGCTCCTTTGTCCAGTAGAGCCAGCACAGTAACCTCATATGACTCAGAACGGAAGCTAAAGGTAAACATAAAATATGCCCAATCTCTATTGGTGGAGGCTAATAAAAAAGAGCACCAGGTGTGAAAGTAGGAGCCATCATAAGGAGTTTTTTGGTAACTAAAAACTGATATTATATCTTCTAGGAACATATTTTCCTAAACTAATCATAGAACTAGGTAGGGTTCTGGGGTAAACCTTGGTGCTTCCCCCAAAAGAAGATTTAATTAAGGTTTTACCTTAGCTGGGTTTCATAACATCTAGGTATGCAAAAGGTCTACCAATTCCAGAGAGAAAGGCGGAGAGGTTGTAATTGAAGTCTGGTTTATTATTTCATGGTTGCAGTACTCTGGAAGATGACTACCCATTCACCCTTGGGATGTTAGTGCTCAGCTGATGAACATGAATATCAAGGTCATAGCTGATCTAATAACAATCTAATGGAAATTTCTAAGGGTTAAGTGAGGGGCAAACCAACCTAAATGTATACCAAAGGCCCCATAAAAAACCCAATAAGCTTTAATGTTGAAAATTATGGGTTCTTACTGGTACAACTTCCCATTAATGAGATAAGTATAGAGGGTAACAACTTATCTTGTTTCCATGGGTGTTGATTATTGCAGTGTAACAGGTTAAAGGAACATTGGGGCATGGACTAAATGGATTGCAAGTATGGTGGCAGATTGATAGGTTTAACGTGGTTGCATGGATATGAGAAGTGTGTGACGTATAAGCAATGATGGTTGGCAGTATACAAACTTTAAAGTTCAATAACAGATGGGACCATCTAGTACTAAAAAAAAAAAAAGTTCAATAACAGAGGAGTACATTGCTGGATCAATGGATTGTAGCATACACACCAAGAAGTCAGGGGGGAATATTTTTTTATGATGACATCATCAGTTTGACTTGATGTCCTAACAGTATGGTACAAAGGGCAATCTCCAAAGTAAAAGAGGTGAAGGAAGGATAGATTTATTAAAGAGAAGGTGATAAAGCAATAAACTGGCAACCTACCCTAAGTTAGTTATTTGATTTATATTAGGGTTGTGGAGAATTGGGCGGATGCTTAGAAATTGCCCTGTGCTTGTCCTCTGTGAAATCCTAATTGGTATAGCAGGAAGAGTGTAAAAGTTGATGAGAGGCTTCAATAGGTTTGTATCACATAATGAATTTAAGAGCGCATGCTCCATACAAAGATTAATTAAAATGATGCTACCAAACTTGGACAGTTTCATCCAGATGAGTAAGCCATTGCCACCAGTTATTCATGAACTTGTCCTACCAGGGATGTAGATCAAGTAAATATTAGGGTTGTATAAAGAAACTTTCAAATTTGATCTGTAATTTTTACTGATATCAATGACCTAATCTGACTTATCAGGCATACTATGGTTTATATGGGATTTTAAATGGGGTTGGACAAATTTTTTTATATTTGAAGTGGCCAGTCTCTAATTGAGGTGAGCCTTAGGGTCCTACTAGAGGCCCCTATACTGAACAAAAACCCTGCTTACCTCTTCAATCATTTTTAACTGGGTAGAAGAGAAATTAGGGGCAGAGAGGTAGTGTCAGTTTGAAGTCTAACTGTTGAATTTTGGGCTTTGTCTGATGGCTGGTTCTTTGTCAGGTGTGAAATGCAGCTTTGTACATCTATTGTGTGAGGACAATAGACAGGATGGTGACTTAATTTATAATATAACTTCTTGGTAATACTCCAATCATGTACCCTGTCATTTCATTTGGACGATGGCATGCCGCCCTGATCCTACTGATCCCAAGTGAAAATCGACTTAATACAAAATGAAGTGCTAACACAAAAAGCTTATAATATAGATTATAAACTTAATCCAGTAGTTGAAGGATGTTTATTAGTGTTAACTTAAGGGTTATTTATAGGGTTTGATTTTAACCACATCTTACCCATGACGTCTTGCTTTCAGTGGCACTTGGCCACATAAAAAGGTTTGTAAGAACGTCTACAAATACTTCAACTCAGGGCATCATGCTCAGCCTCAGGGTCAAAGTAAACACCATCATCAATATCGAGATGGCATTTTATCACATCTTCACAATAGCTGAACTGATTACTTTCACATGTAATTGGCAGCACATACAAAGAAAATTGTATCATTAATTAGTAATTAATTTGATTGAAAGCTCAACTGACATTAAAGACTAATTTTAATATAGACCAAAAATAACACGTGCCTGAGTCATTAAGTCAAAACTTATCTAAGTCCGACCTAACCAACAAAGCCCTTGAGCCTGTGTCATCATAGTGGATATAATTAAGTGAAAATGCTAGGCTGCAAGTCCCAAGTTCGGATACATAGGATACACCTGAACCATAATCACTGATATCACGATATCCAACAATTAAGTACAGTCAATTACTCAACACTTCTCCCGCCTTGACTGGATATAAGCAACTGATACCCTTCTTCCTGGGTCATACTGTCTAACTCTTCGCATTCCTCAAAGTTTTATGGTATCTCAATAGCCTTCCCTAAGCTGACAGGGCCAGCATGCCTGGTGCTGGGCTTTCTTGGGTTTTGGCGCATCTCCATCAGGGTCTAGATAGTCAGAAACTTATATGAAGTTTGCATCTCTCCTATTCCGTTGCAGGCTTCTTTGGTTCAATCGCGCTCTCCCCCCACCAAAGAGGGGATACCTACTTCTAATGCCAGCAAGGCATCAAATCTATGAAATAAACTCTATGGTTTGCAATTTTTATTTTTTTATATTATTGTTCTTTATGATACAGATGAAGGAACTTAGCATGTACCCAATTCACAATCCAGCCGCCTTGGTCTTTAATGGTATATATGTCCTCAGATGATTTCTACAATATAATAAATGGACCCTTCCATAGAGAGGCTAGCTTGTGCGCGCGGCCTGCGCTATGATTGTCACAATATACTACTAGATCTCCTTCCTTGAACTTAGTCACCATAGCCTGTTTGGTGTCATCGTAGTTCTTATGAATAGTTTTTTGACTAATCGCGTTTTGATAAGCTTCAGATTGCAACTTGATTAGGGTCTTTGCTAGTTGATCAACATAGTAATTTGGGTTGGTTGCGTTGGTTGAACTGATTACTGAGTATAATAGTGGAAGAGCGTGCTTTCTCCTATACAAAAGTCAAAACGGAGAGTGGCCTGTGCTGCTGTGGTGTTTAATATTATATGCAAACACAGTTGCGCTAATTGAAGTTGCCCATTGCAAAGGCGCCAAGGCTGCGTTTTTGCATAAAATGTCAACTAAAGTGACATTCACTCGTTCTACCATATCATTAGTCTCAGGATGGTAAGGTATTGACAACACTCCTTTGATGGACATCAACTCATTTAGCCATTGCACCATTTAGCAGTGAAATTCGTTCCATTGTCCATCAAGATCTTCTGGGGCATCCATGCTTATAATATTATCCATAATTAACTTGGCAGTAGTTAGAGCCCCAACATCTCAACTTGCTTTCACTTCCACTCATTTCATTAGATGGTCAATAGCAACAATTATGTATTTGTTGCCTAGGCTACTCACAGGCAAGGGGCCAATTACATCAATTGATATGGTATGTCAGGCCCAGTCAGGTTTGATCAACTAATATTTCAGATCCAACTTTATAGGTTTTGCAATTTGGCATGAATGACATTTATTAAGCACGTCTTGGATATTGAATCGCATGGAATCCCAATAGTAACTGGATTAAATTAATTCCAGTGTCTTAGTCATTCCCCCATGTCTGACAGCCTTGTGTGCTTGTGTAATAATCTCCATTCAGTTGGAAGGTTTTGGGAAGATTTGACGTTGTCCATTGGGCTTAAGCTTATATAGAATTCCATTTTAATATTTGGTGTCAATTAATGCTTTCTCAATCGCCTTTTGAACTTTGGGTGGTTCATCTCCATACGTTTGGTTAATCATTTTTTTCATGAAGCTCATTGGCCAAACTGCTCAGGATGGCTACAATAGGAAGTCGCAATAGTCCGTCTGCATTTTGATGGGCCACTCCAACTCTATGAATAATTTCATAGTTGTACGCTTGTAATTTCAGAGCCCAGCTGGCTAACCATACTTCAAGTTCCTTGAGATTGTGGAGCCATTGTAATGAGCTGTGATCTGTTACTACTTAAAATTTGGTGCCGTGAATGTAAACCTGAAATTGTTTACAAGCATTAATGACAGCCAGACAATCTCTCTCAGTCACTGTGTAATACGCTCATGCTTATTCAGCGTCCTGCTGCAATAAGTGACTGGGTACTTCTTGCCATCATCCCCAATCTGCGATAGCACACCACCAACTGCTTTCAATGAGGCGTCAGTTTGTATAATAAAAGACTTGCTGAAATTGGGATATTGGAGGATAGGCGCTGATCTCATTTTGTTTTTCAAAGCCTCAAAGGCTTGTAGGCATTCCTCTGCCCAGCAAAAATGAACTCCTCCTTGTAGCAAGTGGAATAGAGGCTCAGCAATTTTTGCAAACCCTTCCATGAATCTTTGATAGTATCCTACCATGCCTAAGAACACTTGAACATGTCTCATGCTCATCGGAGGTTGCATATTGTTAATTGCCACCACCTTTTGAGGCTGAAGCCACAAGCCCTTGAAATCAATGACAAACCCAAGATATTCCAATTGTTTTTTAAAAAATTGGCATTTTCTAGGTTTTATCTTCAGATTGGCCTTCAACAGACATTTGAACACTTGCTTGAGGTGCTCCAGATGTTTGGAAAATGTTCGCAAGAAGACGTTGATGTCATTCAAGTACACCAGAATACAGGACAATGTAAGGTCCCCCAAGATCGTGTCCATTGCGCGCTGAAAGGTTGCCGGTGCATTACACAGCCCCTGTGGCATGCATGTTTGTTGAAAAAGCCCTTGAGCAGCAATCATCGCGCACTTTTCCTGCTCCTCTGGTGGCAGCTCAATTTGCCAATATCTGGAGATGAGGTCCATTGCAGTAAAGTACTTCGCCCCTCCCAGATGGTCCAGAGCATCGTCAATTCTGGGCAACAGATATGAATCCTTTTTTATAATGGCATTGAGGCGTTGATAATCAATCACAACTTAATTGCTGCCATCTTTCTTTTTTACAATTAAAATGGGGCTGGCCCAAGGTCTTTTAGATGGCACTATCATTCCGCTTTTTAGCAATTTGTCTAGCTCTTCACTGACTATTTCATCACTGGCTCGGGGCGCCAAATTGACCTCATTCTAATAGTCATATGATCCCCAGTATCCATGAAATGCTGAACTCCTTTTGCATAACCTAAGTATTGGTCATCTTTGGCGAAAATTTCAGAGTATTGTTCAAACAACTCTAGTGCTTCATCCTCTGTTCTTCTGATAATCCAGTAAATGATTCTCAGGATATTTCAGTATGTGCCCCAAGGGTTTCAGTCAGTAAGCTGAACTCGGATAAGTCACCAAATTTGACAGCTGATATTAACTCGTCCCTCAGAAACAGATGCACAAAAGTGACTACTTGATATTTCTTGACCTTACAATTTCAGCTGGTCAAATTTGTTAGTAAGACGTCAATCTCACCGTGCCCCAGTTAGGTATTCCAGGCGCCAAACTAGGTTCCATTGGAGAATGATGCCACAGGGGTACAGCCTCCCCATACAGTCCTTCTGGAATATCCAGTGTGGTCCCAGTTCTCATAACCAGTTGATGGCCTGGAGCTATTGCTGCATCCTTATTCACATGTAGAGGTAATCCTCAATTTTGTTTATGGTGGTTGGCATGGGGTGGCTTCAATTCCCCCGCTGAATATACCCTACTGGTTATATCCCATCGGCATAAGATATTTTTATAAAATCTCTATGATAGCTTGTGGGCTTTGTATCATTGTGAGAGTAATAAATTGGAAACGATTGGCCCAATATCATTAATATGTTTTCCTTAAAATTTCATGAGATCACATAGGTCCTCAAAAAACTAGTTCCAATTAATATGTTATAATTGGTGTTTGGAAGCACTATAGCTGGTGCAGCAACTACCAAAGCTCCAAATCGCAGTGGCAAGGCGCTATAAGCTCCTTCACTATTAGTTCTGTTAAGGCCTGTGGTCCCATATTCTTGACGATGGTCAATGTCCGGAGCTATTTTCAATTTCTTAACCAGCTTCTTGGAAACAATGTTTACAGGTGCTCTGCTATCAACAATAGCTACAACTTTAACCTTGTTGACCAGGATATCCACGTTAGTGCACTCATATTAGTAAGAATCAATAGATTTTACTAAGTGAATATGGGAAGAATCCAAGGAGTTAATAGTGTGCTGCAGAGCTTTCCCAATACTGGAACAATTATTTATGAATGTGTTGATTGGAATTGCTACATTGACTCCTTTCAGGCTTGGGGTATCTGCTGCATTGCTCAGCCTGTTGGCTGGAATATTCTCAAGTATTTTTTGCACATAGAGTTTAGTGACTACCTCAGAGACTTCAGGTGTAACAACCTTACTCTGGGAGTGAGTTACCACATGTACGTTCAAGAAATCTTCATTCAATACTAAATAGAATCGATTTCATTGTCAAATGAGGCCCCATGGCCATCGTTTTCTTGTCAATTGGGTGGGACTAGTGTCTTAGGCACAATAGAGCGTCCTGCATCTATTGTGCTTGTTATTTTCCCTCCTCCTGCACGGTATTAGAAAGACTAGGTTGACATTTCGCTGATGGCATTGGGAGGCATAGTGACCTTTACAATTGCAATTAAAGCAAGTAATATTACTCACTGGCCGTGGGTTGTCAATCTTCTTATTGGTTTTGAAGGACTTTTCAGCAAGGAAGTGGTTCCCAATCTGTAACCAGTATTAGGAGGGCCATAATTTTTTGAGCATCTGCATAAATAGTCAACTAAATCAGATGTCACAAGGTTTTTCATGAAAGCAGGCAATAGAGTGTTTGATAGATTAGGGTAAGGTTCTTCTGCATGCTCTAGTGCAATCTTGGTGTCAAAATCGACCATAGCCCGCGCGCCTAAGAGAACTTGAGCTTCGCGTTAGAATTGATCTGCAAATTTGTCAACTGCTTCATCTTTTTTAAAGCTGATGTTCATGAACTTAGATTTTCTAGTTGACATCTGTTCTGGCCCTCCAAATCCATGAATCACGGCCTCCTTGACTTCAGCATATGTTGGATTTTCGTTAATGTGAGGCATAATCAACTCAATGCTCCACTCATCCAAGCAGTTGATCATGGTGGCTGCTTTGTTGCGGTTGCTGGCCCCATGCATGGCCATTTCAAAGCGTTTGATGAAAGTGGTAATACTTCCATTCTTTTCAAAGGCTGGCTGGTTTGCTGGTTTATAATTATCGCTTCCCCATTCCTGGTTATCACGATTATTTCTAGGTTGACTAGAGTCAGACGTGCTAGGGCGTTGGGGCATTGTATCCCAGTTTGAGGTGATAGGGTTGGCCAAAGCAATCATATTGCTAGGCAGTTGTCGAGTGGCCCAGCATCTGTTTTGGTAGCTATTTCTGAAGCTTTGTCCTCATAATATTTGGAAGAATTTCTAGTCAAATGGGGTGTAGCACACTGACAACGCCTGTCATCCAGAGCTCAAATTTGCTCATTGATTTCGTTTTCCCAATGAGCATGATTTTGTTTTTTTTATTTCAATTTTGCAATTTCCTCATTCAGGCTAGTAGCTTGTAGCTGCAAGGTGGAAATCACTTGGTCCTTTTCCTTTATTGCCTTCATGCACTGGTTCAATTCTCCATGAATATTGTTGTTTGCCTCACTAATAGCGTCAAGATCATCATTGAGATCATTAATTTTTCTGGTTTATTCATCCTTCATCTGCGAAATTTGGTCTCTCAAACGTTGATACTGGTCACCATCTGCGGTCCCAGCCATGAGCGCCATTGTTAGATTTTGGGCTTTGTCTGATGGCTGGTTCTTTGTCAGGTGTGAACTGCAGCTTTATACATCTATTGTGTGAGGACAATAGACAGGATGGTGACTTAATTTCTAATATAACTTCTTGGTAATACTCCAATTGTATACCCTGTCATTTCACTTGGATGATGGCATGCCGCCCTGATCCTTACAATCCCAAGTGAAAATTGAATTAATACAAAATGAAGTGCTAATGCAAAAATTTTATAAGATAAATCTAAACTTAATCCAGTAGTTGAAGGATGTTTATTAGTGTTAACTTAAGGGTTATTTATAGGGTTTGATTTTAACCTTATCTTACCCATGACGTCTTTCTTTCAGTGGCACTTGGCCACATAAAAAGGTTTGTAAGAACGTCTGCAAATAATTTGACTCAGGGCATCATGCTCAGCTTTAGAGTCAAAGTAAACACCATCATCAATATTGAGATGGCATTTCATCACATCTTCACAATAGCTAAACTGATTTACTTTCACATGTAATTGGCAGCACATACCAAGGTGATTTGTATCACTAATTAGTAATTAATTTGATCAAAAGCTCAACTGACATTAAAATCTAATTTTGACATAGACCAAAAAGAACATGTGCATGAGTCATTAAGTCAAAACTTAATCTAAGTCTGACCTAACCAACAAAGCCCTTTAGCCTGTGTCATCATAGTTGAATATAATTAAGTGAAATCGCTAGGCTGCAAGTCCCAAGTTCAGATACTTAGGATACACCTTAAACATAATCGCTGATATCAATTATCTGACAATTAGGTCCAGTCAATTACTCAACAATGACAATAAAGGCTGTCCTAAGATTTCAGTTATTATTCATTAGATTGAGAGGATTTATGATGAAGTTAGATTGATTATTTGCATATCAAACCATAATTGTAATAAGTTTTGTTCGATTAATTGCTAAAATTACCCTAATTACAATGATATTGAGTTGATTAATAGCACCAAACCAAATTTACAATGAGACTGAGACAATTCTTGCTGCTTTCAAAATCATATGTAAGGTGTAATCCTATAAGCTCCAAAGAAGTATATGCTCCATTTAAAAATCAATTAAGCTTAAGTAAGTTGGGAAGTTGGATGAGATATAAAACTAGGCTATTCATATGGTTAGTCTTTGCATTCAATAAAAATATCATATACTAAATTCTTTAGTTACATATTTTCATTATAATAGTTCCATCTATTTTATAGTAAACAAGCTATACAGTTTAACCATTTATATCATAAAACCTATAACCATGGGTGCAGAAACAGCTATACCTGAACAAAACCCTCTTCTGTTACTTCCATGTCCAAGTATAGCAGGTGTTTTGGCCTTAACAGGAATGGGAGTGATTAAAGCAAACTTCCTTCTTTAGGGTTAAACCGCCCATTGCCCTCTCCATTCTCTATATGGTATGCACTGCCTCTTTGTTATACTGGACCTTTATCTCAGGTTTTGAAAGTTCACGGTTTGATATCACAAACTGGAATAAAGTAGCACAAGTCCTTGACAGGTTGGATCCTTGGGGGCCAGGGCAGTAAACTATTGCCCATCTACCACATGGGAAGTTCACTGATCTGGGAAAGGGGAAAAACAGGATGCTTGGGTCCTTTCTTATAACTGTGAGGATATTTCCCACATATAGCAGAAAGAGCTTTTCATCTGGACTTATAATATTATAGTATAGGTCAAAGGGTATCTTTGTGCGTATCTTTGATTATTTTAATATAATATTTCTAATTTATATAAAACATATAAGCGTGTCATGGGTAATTGGTAGATTTATAATGTATATAAGTTTTGAATATACTTTTTTATAGCAAAAGCTTGTTATATTATCAGTACTTAAATTAGAAAGCCTTAAAAGCAGTAAAAGGAAAAGAAATTAATTAAAAATAAGGAAAAATAGTGAAATTATAAAATCTTTATATCAAGCTAACATAGTAATGAAGTATAAAGGATCATAGATATTAAATTACAAGGATTCATTTAGTAATATAAGATAGCTAAAACATAAAAAGATTAATATTAAATTCTTTAGTACCAGATCTATTTTAACTTTAATGAAAATCAGAAAAAGGTTAGTGCAAAAATATACTGTTACAAAAAAATAAAAATATCATTAAAATGGTGTGTAAATGGTCAAGTATATAACTATAGCAATAAAGATATTAGTGATTACTTAAGATTATATAATATATTTTTTTAAGTAAAATAGATATCATATAGTTACCTAATATATCTAAATTAATTGTTTAAGGAAAAAGCATAATAGTATTCTGGGTGGCACTGAGGCCTTGAACAAAATTTTTCTAAAATAAAGGCTTCAAGTTATTAATGGATATAGTGATAGCTTTTTAAATGGGACTTTAGTATTTACTCATAGTTCACAAATATTAATACAGATATATTATGCTTATCACAAAACTATCTCTCCTTATATTCAACATTAGCTCATAAATTCCAGAACACATGAATTTTTATCAAGGAAGGTTTTCTTTCCGCTCAAAGTCACTTTTGAGCAATTTTATTAGTAAAACAATTAACAATTGAATGCCATCTGCAGCCGTTCAATCCCCAATGATGTCAGATTCACCACCAGCTGCTACAGTGTGGGGCAGCGGCAAAACCCTGCCTATCATTTTCCATCTAGCGGGAAAATGCACTCAGTCTAGATCATCCAGTCCAAGTAAGTCCTTGGGTTGGTTTATTCCGCCCAAGGATCTCGCCATCCACCTGGCACAAGCCCAGGTGGTGCCTCATAGCCCATTCGTTCTCCCCCCACTCCCAGCTCCATTTTGGCCTTCAGGTAGAGTACAGAAGATTGTTCCCTTATGAGGAACGTGCAACTATTGACCTGGCCCAGGCGGTGATGCAGCCAGCCAGCTTTATCAACTTCCACCCCTTTAAGGGGTATTTTGACATTTGCTTTACCTGTGAAGCCAATACCACCACTGCAGCTACGGTGCCCTTGGTCTTCAAGGGCACCCCTATTCCAGCAACACGCACCTGGCTCCCCACTGACACCACTATGGCGGTTCAGTTTGTGGGGTTGCCCACCCAACTCCCCCCTGAAGTACTCCATCAGGAGTTAATGGATGGTTTAGTCATGTACAGCTCTAAACCCCATCCTCCAGTTCATGGTTCCCAATGGGGCCACTCGTCTAGCTGGGCCTCAAACATTTGCCACAATTAGCCCCATTAATTTAAAAATACCTTCAAGATTCTGCCCTGCGCCATCATACCCTCAGCCCCCAACCCCCCATTCTGGGCCTGGGTAGAGGGAGGGAGGACAATCTGTCCTTCCTGCTTTGTGTTAGATCACTCAAAGCGCAAATGCCCCTCCCTCACAACTTCCTTGGACCCTGTGTGGTCATTGCAAGACCCCCAATTTTCCTCACACTCCACTACTTTTCTGACTTGGAGTACAATCCTACCCCCCTCCCCCAAAGCCTGCTGCTGCCTCAGTGCCTGCTGAAGTCAAATATCCCCTCCCTCAGGCAAGTGCCACATGCGCCTCATCCAATCAGGGATCAGCTTGGACTAATGTGGGTTCTCACGTTATCCTGCAATCACCAGTCACACCGCTTCAATTTGCTGACTCAAATTTTGAATTTGATTTGAACCCATGGTCCTCATTGGCTAAAACTGATGATATTGGTATTTTTATAGAGGCATCACAACCCACATACAATGAATTTGTCCAGAGTTGAACTCCCAAACAGGTCACCCTATGATATTACGCTCCCCAACTGGACGCCTTGGAGTTCCGCTCATACCATTAGCTCACTATCTCAGCAGTCACCCACCCTGAGGTAACTTCTATCTGGGATATGGCAGAATCATCAGTGGCAGCACTAGCCATGGAAATCCCGCCCCCCATCCTCATGCCAAACACACCCACAAACCACAAATTGACCCTTGAAATTGTCCACAAGCGCGTCAAGGAGGCCATCCAGAGAGTGGTTTCCACCTTGCAAGCCAACTCTTGGGTTACCCATGCCTTCATGGCTTCTCTGTCCCAGCTCCCTGCCCTCCGCGTTAAGGTGGAGGCCACCCTTTCTAAGTACATTGGCGACTTGCTGAAGTATGGCCTATTCCTAAAGCAGCTGCTTGTTACCAGATTTGCTCCCCATGTCGCTGATCACCCCACCCCTTTGCTCTCCTCCTTGGCTTGTGCTCTTGCTAAAGAGGCGAATGAGTCTGAAAATGAGCCCCCCAATCCCCCTCCCCTTCCGCCATGGTAGGATGAGCGTCTTGGTGCTGTCCCACCTGGTAGGTAGGTGCTCGATCATTATGTTCCACCCATTATTTGAACAGTCATTTTCTTTCAATCTGAGATCTTAGTTAGTTTGAATTTTGTTTTTGTTTTGTCGCTTTTGCGCTTCAGTAATGTCTGTCCCCTGGTTGGCATGCCTCACAATAAATCTAAATTTTTATCAAGGTAACCCATGATCATAAGTTTAATTTTGCTTTTAGGTTGTTAACAAGAAGTCAAAAATTTACCTCTTTTATCTTTATAATATATACATAATATAAAACTTTATACTGTTCATTTTTCTTTTAAAATGGTTATATCTAATTGCATATATATGGTTAGGCTTTATTTAATTTAAATTTATTCAAGGTATTCCAACCAGGGGACAGACATTACCAATAACAAATGAGCAAAAGAACTGAATGCAAGAACTAATGGATCAAAAAAACTGAAAACCAAAAAAAACTTCCAACCAAGAGGGAAGTGGAATACCACTAGCCACCATGGCAGAGGGTGAGGGGGGTCAGGCAGCTCTTCTATAGACTTTTTCTGCTGGGCAGCATCATGGAAGTTGTAGAAATGGACAAAAGCGGAGAGCCAGGGTGTGGAGGCATCAGCGTAGTGGGGGTGGATGTGGATGAAAGTTTTGTTACTATCCTCAAGATCAGCTTGGTAGAAAGCTTCAGCAAATTTCGCTAACTGGTGTTAGGCTTGAATGTAGGCTTTGAGAAGTTGGGAAAAATTGGTGATACTTTGTTGGGTTATTTTAGCTTATGAATCAAAATTTTCTAGGTTTGCAACATGTACAACAGCTGCTTCTGCTTCATTAAGCAAATTGGTGATTTCACCTCATGCTTCTTTGGGGAAATCAGGGGGAAGGTGAGTATGGTCAGCCCTTCATGGAATTGAGAAATGGATTGGGTCATCACTTTGCATAGGTTTAGGCAATGGGGTGAGGCCACCACTTCTAAGGCGAGCTGGTGGTCACTTTGGTAAGGGATGTCATTGAGTTTAGGAGTGAATCACTTAGGGGATAGGGATATGTCAAAATCAGAATTGAAAAATTCAGCCCAAACACAATGTAATTGGCTTAGAGGTTCACCATATTCCTCATTGGTGACAACGTTACATGATTCATCAATCTCAGCTAATAAGTTCCATGGATTTTAGTTCACGAGAATTGGAAATGGAGAATTTGGATGGGTAGAAGTTGAATGGGCTTCTTGGATGGAAATGGTGGTCCAGGCCTGACTCTGATTGGCGTGGGTGAGATTGGGTTGGATAATGTGGGTGGGTTTTGTAGAAAACTGATTTCCACTCTGGCCCATTGAACAAGAAAGTTGAGTGGGAGGGGGTAAAAATCTCCCCATTTAGGATCCACTGAATATGGCTCAGAAGCCACACCGAGGGAAGTGGCTTGGAGCAGGATTTTTGGGAATGGTCAAGTCTGAAACAGAGGGGAAAATTTTGGTGACCCTTAATTACCTGAGCCCAAAAGAAATGCTCAGGCACCGCTGTGATATGAGCATGAGGGGATTTGTTGGGCTATGGCAGGGTGGTGTGGGATTATGGTGGCAGTGGCGCGAGGGGAAGCAAGGCATTCTGCACCATATGGAATGGCGAAGACAATATTGGGCTGCGTCTCATAAGCCAGAAGCCCCACCATCAACTGACCATAAAATATCTGGGGTGGGAAGTGATATGGGAGGGATGCAAAGGACACCACCAATGTGGTGTCTGAAGGAAGGCGAGTTTGGGTGGTAGTAATGGGAGTGTTTTTGTAAACTAGGGGAGTAGAAGCTGCTGCTGCTGCATTCTCCTCCGTCTGGAAGCCAATATCAAAATATCCCTTAAATGATTAGAAATTAATAAAGCCAGCCAGTGCAAATGCAGCAGTGGCTACTTCGATTATTGCCTTGTCAGCATATGAGAACAAATGCCCATAGTCAACTTATAGGCAAAATTGGATATTGGAATGAGGGAGAGCAAAAGGATGGGGGTGAGAAGGGTGGATGCGTTCCAGGTGGAGCGCTAAGCCCCATGGGGGAAAAAAGCCAGAAGAAGATGGCAGGCTATTAGACCCCATGCGAACACATTTGCCTGCAGGGCAGAAAATGCTTGGCGGTGGAGGACCGCTACCCCACATTGGAGCAGCAAGTGGTGGAGCCGCGGACATATTTTTGGAAAATGGTCTTGGCCAGATGGTGGTAAAAAATTAAACGCTTTTTTCATATAAATTGACTAAAATTTATATTAAGTGGAAAGAGTTGGTTAAAGTTAGGTAAAGATTAAAATTTAAAATTTTAAAATTTATTTGTGGAAGGCCAACTATGAGACAGGGACTTCCAATATGTAAACAAACAAGCACAAAAATATAAGCTAGAGGCACCCTAGGGAAGCTAATTCTGTCTCCTGAAGCCAGCGTGAATGCTAAACAAAAGGAAGAGGGGTATTGTAAGTATATTCTTTCGCCACTATTGAGCACGTATGAAGGGAATGGTCCGAAGTGATGAACAAACCAGAAACCAGGATGAGACCAACTTGCATTGACGGGGTGGTAGGTAGCAAAACAACCATGCTTGAAAGTGGTCCAAAAGGTGCAACTTTAATCAGCGTATAGCTTCCTGGAGGGTGGGAGGAGAGCTTGAAATGTCATCCAAGACAAACGTATGGATAGTTCACATTTCAATTGCTACCACTAAGGCTCAAAAGAAGGTGTATATGGGAATTCAAAGAAAAGCCGAAGATGTCCTTTGACAGGCTAAATGCGGCGGTTGATCCTGGAAAAAGAGCCGTTGAACCTCATGCCAGATCGCTTTTGACGAAGGGCTACCTTCCAGGTGTTGTTTAAAGTCCCATATCATTCACACACAACACACAAGGAGTGTGAAGCGTTGGATCACTCAGCGGTATGGTATACCCATTTCAAGAAGCACCACACACACTGGTAACAAACATGCGGCTGCAGAAGGGGGTGATGGACGTACATCCAGATGTCTTTCTGGGTATCTAGGGAGTAGGGAATGTCCAACATGTCCGGATAATCCACCCTGGCCATAATAGGGGACATCCTTGGTATCACACTGTTCAGAACGGCTTGGCCTTGTACTTCCTGTGTGAAGCGGCGAGTAGGGTGACCCCTTAGGCGGTGTGCCCAGTGATGCAAATTCTCCACTCAGCGCTCCTCATGGAGAGGGGAATTCGTTTGAAGTGAGGCGACGTTCCATGCAGGCCCACATCATAGGGATGTGAGGCAAGATATTTTAACAAAGAATGGGGGTAGGTAGGATTGCTGAGGCCCAGGTCGCGGGAAAAGTTGGAGTGGTTTGCGCATGACCAGTGTTGGGCTTGGGGTGTGGGGTTAGTGGCTGCAGCGATCCAGGTGCCTAGTATTTTGGTGATATGAACCTTGAAATTGAGAAAGCCCATACCACCACTATGGCAAGGGCCAAACAAGATATCCAGGCGCACTGGCAGTGGGCAGCCTAACCAAAGCCACCTTGTAGGAGGGCGTATACAAGGTTAAGAAATGGGAAAAGGAGATAGCATGGGCCACAAACCAAACTTTAGATAGGAGCATAGAGTTGGCCAGTACAACTCTGCCTGTGAGAGAAGCTTGGTAGGCTCTGAGGGAGGCGATGCGTTTTGTGACATTGTCCAGGATATGGTGCTCCATCATCGTTGAGGTGTACCCTCCCGCCTCCAGCCATACCCCAAATGGCGTACCATACCATAATTGGGTCTTGGCACGAAAGGAGCACAAGTGGGGCAGTATGGGGTGAGTGGGGGAAGCGAGCCCATGACTTAGCTGTTGAAGCAGGTATAAAACTGGGTGCTGGTGACCAGCGGGCTACAAACTGACCAAGGAGAATGATTTTGGTTTTGGAATGTTAAGTGCAGAGTTACTTACCCTGGAGTAAACCAGGATAGTAGCCTCAAGTGCACGTGCATCTTGGTTGTTAGACACCTCAATTACACAATCATCATCAAACGCTAACATTATAACCAGTGCTTGGCCTTGCACTTGGACACCAGTAAGGCGGGCATTCATGTTGCGTACAAGTGGTTCAAGGCTGAAGTTAAACAAGAGTGGCTTAAAGGGTCCCCTTGGCGGAGACCCCTTAGAGGGCGAACTACATCAGTGAGGAAGCCAGGGCCACGCACAGCCATTGTGGCAGATTCCATAAGCAACATCACCCAATTAATTAACCAATGGGGGTGGAACTTGTGGAGGCAGGCTATGAGGCAAACCCATTTGACTCTATCATAAGCCTTCTGCTGGTCAAAAAAAAGAAGTGCCCCAGTAGTTGTGGATTGACAGATGTTGGCTACAGTGTGTATGTTGTCCCATATAGACCGCTTGGGGATGAAACCAAATTTCTTGGTTAAAATGATATCAGAGGCCACTTCCCTAGGCGGTTATCCATAATTTTAGTAAAAAATTTAGTATCTGTGCTAGTAAGTGGAACGGGGCGTCAGTTGGCCAAGTCAGGCTTATCCCCTTTCTTACAAAGTTTTATAGTGTACGCCTCCTGGTCCCCAGGCAGGAGGCGCATTTCCAATAAACACTGGTTCATTGAGGCAAACAGCAAAGAGGAGAAATCATTGAGATATCTTTTGTAGAACTCATAAGAATCCCATCTGGACCTGGGCATTTCCTGTTTGATGCACTATATATGTCATACCAGCGTTTTCCCAAAAATTAATTCATCAACTCTGGATAACAGGAAATGGTTCAGATATGTGCACTTTCAAGAAATTTGCCAACTCAGCCAGCTTAACTGGTTTGGATCAATACAAATTGGAATAATAATTGTGAACTTTGATTGCTACCTCAGCTGGAGTATCTGTGACAAAGTGGTTCAGCCGCCTCACTTATGTGCAGGCCAAGCTCTGCCGCAGTGCAAAGAATTTTTGAAAAAAATAAGTAAAGCACGTGTTGCCAACCATTATGCTTTTTGCCTTATACTTACACAAATATGATGTTTGCGTTGCCTTACCAGTGATTTGAGGTGAGCGGACACTTCAGCCCACTTGCAACCCCAAGTTAGGCTGTAGGCTGCAGCAGGAATGTTAGACTCCAGGTGGTCCATCTCTGCGAGCGTGCACATAATGACCACTGAGGCAGCCTGAGAGCGGTGCAATGATAGGTGTGTGACTGGCAAATGGTGTTCAATTTGAAGGTTGACTGTCACAGATTTGACTAATAAGAACTAGACTGGGCTCCCAGTTGGGGTGTGCAAGCACCCAGTGGAGGGCCCAGAATGCCAAAGGCATAGCGGTCCAAGCGACTAGTAAGAGCATGGTTCTATTTGAGATGTGAGGAAAGTAAAAGTTCAGTAATGTACTGAAGGCCATAAAGGCAAACCAGATGGTTGCATTAGGGCAATCGCGAGTCTTATGGGGGCAACCCCAAGGTTGGGAGAAGAAGGGAGGATGACGACTCCTCCAGAGTTTGCAGTTGCTGGCCTTCAAATTTGAGTAGGGGGTTTTCATGCCAGTGAGGGATGGCATAGAGGCCGCCGCATGGTTGGAAGTGAGGGTGGAGGTGGAATAAGACCCACGCGAGGGGTTGGTACCAATCTTCCACTGGAGGGGACGCTCCAGGTCCCACAGGCGGGCTGAGCCATTGGTGGCTAAGGCATTTATGGATGCCAAGTCCATGAGTGACATGGCAGGAACGCTCAGGTGCTGCTCTAATCAGGGAGCAGTTTTGGAGGACTTGGCAACCAAATGGATGGAAGGGTTTCCATCAAATGGACATGCAGTAATGGACAAAACAGCGGGTTCATAGTTGGTGGTTGTCAGACATTCTCTTTCTCGATTCCAGAAAAAGAATATTGGAAGTATTAGGGCTCCCAAATCTGCTAATATGATTGGCCCATCACCTGCCCAATTTATAGATAATATTGTGGATATTAATGATAGGAGTACTCACAGCGAAAAGACCTTAGTGGATTCTCAGTGGAATCCTAATAACTGGAATAATATGATTTACCATAATAATCAGCTTAAAAAAGTAAATACTAACTATAGGATTACTCTGACTCCTCAGTTGAATCTGAGGAGTATAAAGTTGCACGGATCAGAACCTCCACAAGGTAAGAGGATGTTACCCGTTGATGATTGGGTGTGAGTTAACCAATCATTATCATCTGAGTCTAACCACCGCCGAGGTGCAAAGATTTTACTTGAGGATGATAGGGTAACAATTAGCCAATCATTACAATCTGAGTCCATCCATCACCAAGTTACCCAATCATTACCAGTCAAGTCTGACCACCACCAAGGTGCAAAGGTTTTACTCGCTGGTGATTGGATACAATTCATCCAATCATTACTGCATGGGTCAGTTTTGCCTCAAAAATTTTCATCTTCAATCTGATAGGCCAAAAACTTATATTCCCTAATTTAGACAACTAAGCTTTGCATTGTTTTACCTCAAATATCGATGGTCTCAAAAATCAAAGTAGTTTAAATAAGAAAAGCTAGTATCAACAAGGGGGCCTTTCTTGGTTTTGCCGCGCTTATTATAATAAAAAACATAAAAATTATATAAAGTTATTATTTCATACTTTTATTATAAAGTAAGTTTCTCACTCTGAGAAATTATCTGTGGCCTCCATTAGTGGATCCCACAGTGGTGAGGCGGATTATCATGTTTATGATCTGCTGCTGTGTGGAATATTCAAGCAACCAGATAACCCAGTTGACAAACATCAGCAGAAGAACTTGGGTGATAACGCACTTTGTCAGATCAATTGGCAGAATTTTTATAAGATTAATAAGGCAGATGGAGGCCATGGCAAGCTAGATGGGAAATTTAAATTATATTTAGCGAAAGATAAGAGAATGAACTGACAACTGCCCACGGCCAGGGCAGTTGCCTTAAGAACTGGGCAAAATACATGGGGAAGGTATAATGGAATTGGCCATTCAGAGTTTGGCGATGGGATTTAGTTGGCTGACTTTGAGGGGGGTAGGGTGATGCTTCAGATTTTGGCAAAAGTCAAGAAAACTTTTTGCAAATTTTTCCACTTCCTGGGGCCAAAACAGGTCAATACTACCAAACCAGGTCCTGGTCATCTGAGTCAGCCTGTTCACATGGTTCAGGTGTCCCAGATTCATGCCAGGAGGCAAGGGCCCTTGGATCAATTTATTTGTGACTTGGAACAAACCCTCAATTAGACCAATCATGCGATCTGAACTCCCTGGATCAGTTAAGAGCATTGGTGCAGATGGCCCAAGTCATTTAGGACTTGATTTAAGATGCGCTCTATACCCTGATCTATTTTTTCGGTGCAGTCCAGGCCAGACTAGCTCCCCCAGACCAGAATTTGCAGACTGGGCTCTGATGTTGGGATATGCTGTTTCAAAATTCTGATATAGTTTGCCTGGGAGTGGGTGGTCCCAGGGGCCTGTCCATGCCCCCTGGTGTGCGCAATCTCCCTGCAGACTCCTTCTATCAAACTTACCAGGGTTAAGGAGGGGGAAGAGGTGGGAATGGGGTATCTTTATGGGGAGGGCAGTCACAAAGCGCTCATCTATCACAAGGGCTAGGTCGCTCATATGTGACAGAGGGTCCACTGGAGCCTTGTAACCCCTTTTCATCCAGAAGAAGTGTTGATCCCTATCCAGTTGCAAGGGCTGGTCACCAGGACTTACACTACACTTTCCTTTTTTGACAGGGAGGATTCCACCCCTGGGGCATGGACCAAGGTATAATTCTTGTACCGCTCTGGTAGCTTTAAGGCCAGTATGGCTGCGATCTTCTGAGGAGGGCGGGGGCTGTCATGTGGGAGGTGTGGAATTCCTCTATCAGGTCTTTGCAATTTGTACAATTGCGTGCGTTCACCCAGATGTTCTCATATGAGGGGTAACCCTTCCAAGCGACCAAGTACTGCACGGATCAGTGGGACCTCCAGGAAGCCAAAATGGCCTTCACCTCCACTTTCTGGTATTACCCGATGACAATTGGCTCTAGGATCTTGGCTTTTACCTCAAAGGGGTTAGGAGGGGAATGTGGAAGACATTGTGCTGCTTCCAGTGTGCGGGCAGTCTCAAGCAGTAGGCTACATTGCTTAAATCCTTCTCGACCTCAAAGAGTCTGAGCATTTGGCTGCAAGCTTAAAGGTGGGGGCTTTCAGGGGAAGGTTGCAGTTATCTAACATGACAAGGGAACCAACCTTTATCTCATGCCCCGGAAGGCGCTTCCAAAAAGTGAACTTCTTGTAGCCCTTGATGGACTTTGTCAAGTGTTTGCAAACCAGGTTGTGCATCTTGCAGAGTGAGCTTATGCAGTCCATGGCGGCGGGAACTGCTTAGGAGAGTTGGGGGGCCAATCTGGAAAGAGGTTTTTATACCCCAGAGTATCCTCAAAGAGAGTGAAACTTTATGAGGAATGGAGGGAGTTGTTGTACACAAACTGTGCTAGAGGCAGATCCTTGGCCCAGGTGTCTTGCAAGGCCGTCGCATAGCATCTCAGGTACTGCTCCAGTACCTAATTCACCCGCTCAGTCTGCCCATCAGACTGGGAGTGGTAGGCAGTGGATCTACAGGGCTTGATATGAAGGAGAGTTAGCAACTCTTCCCATAACTGGGCAGTGAACTGGGGTCCCCTGTCACTCACTATCTCCTTGAGGAGACCAAACATGGCAAAGACATGGTTGATAAATAAATTTGCGGTATCCACCACAGTAAAAGAAGAGAGGCAGGGGATGAAGAGTGCAAGCTTGGTAAATCAGTCCACAACTACCATGATCACATCTGAGCCACAGGAGGGTGGGAGCTTTACAATGAAGTCCACTGAGACTGAGGTCTAAGGCCCCTCAGTTTGCTGCAAAGGGTGTAGCAGTCCCTTCTTCCCAGAATGATCTGCTTTTGCCCAGGCGCAGGTGACACAATGAGAGATCCAAGCGGGGATGTCCTTTGAGGACCCAGGCCAGTTGTAGTTCTCTTTATGAGATCCACACACTTTTTGATACTGTGGTGGCCAACTGTCTTTGGGACTTGATGTTCCTCAATAACACAGCTGCGTAGGGAGGGGGAACCCAAACCTGATCATGGAACCATATTGTTCCATCCTGCAAAGTATATGGAACTTTCTTGTGACACATGAACTCTAAGTCAGCAAACAGCTTGTTTCCTTAAGGGCAACTGGTTTGGGAGGCGAGGACATGGAGGAGGAGTGGAACATCAGGGCCCAAGTCAGCGAAGGATACAGTAGGGGGGCCAATGAGAGTATTTGGGAAGGAGGCTTTACAGTTGTATTGTCTAGTGGGTCTTCCCCCCGTTAGGAGACAGGAAGGGGTTTTGGCTGAGCATGTCTAGCAAAACATTCAGGGGAACTTTTATGAATTCATACTTAAAATGAAACCCACAGAGGTCTGATATGTGCGAGTTTGCCAATGTCCTAGCTTCTGTGGTTTGCAGTAGTAGAGCAAGGACATATGGTCTGAATGGTAATTTTAAGCTGGGCGCCCTGCAGAGGTATCGCCAGTGGGTGAGTGACCATGCCACCACCGCTAGCTCCTTGTCATATATCAGCCACACTTGCTCTATTGGGGTGAACTTATGGGAGTAATAGACCACCTGGTGCTCGGCTCCCTCATGCTCCTGTAGCAGCATGGCACCCACTGCCACTGATGAGGCATCGCAGGCTACTATGAAGGGGTGGGAGGTGTTGGCATGCTGCAGGATGGGGGCTGTGAGGAAAACCTCCTTGATAGCCTCAAAGGCCTGCTGGCACTCGGGGGACCATTTAAAAGGGGCATTTTTCCTGGTGAGGGGGTGCAGGGGTGCTGCCAGTTGGGTGAGAGCGGGGGAAAATTTCTTCAAAAAGGTGACGGTTCCAAGAAAGCTGTGAAGTTGTTTTTGTGTGGTTGGGGTGGGCCAAGTCTGGATAGCCTCCAGCTTGAAGGGGGAAAGGCATAGACATCCTTCAGAACAAGGTTCCCTAAGAAGGTAACCTCATTCTTAAAGAATTCGCACTTGGAGAGTTTAACAAATAGCCCTGCCTTGTGGAGGGCTGCCACTACCGCTTCTAGGTCCCTGGCGTGTTGCTCAGTGGTGGGGGAATGGACCAATATGTCGTCAATATAGGCCACATCACTTGAGAAGCGCAAGTCCCCCAGCACGTCATCAATGAGGTGCTGGAAGGTGGCTGGTGCATTCTTCAGGCCAAACGGCATCACCCTGAACTGGAAAAGCCCCCAGAGAGGTGCGGATGGCTGTGAGCCACTCCTGTCCCCTCACCACCCTCACCTGATTAGATGCATTCACCAAGTCCAAAATTTGAGAATATGCGAGACTTGGCAATGGCTTGGGTGATGCTCTTCTCTAAAGGTAAGGTGTATGGATTGGGGATAGTGATGTTGTTGAGGTGGCCATAGTCGACACAGGGGCATAGGGACCCAACTGCTTTCCTAGCAAAAACTATGGGGATGCAACAAGGGAAGGCTTCTTGATGAGTCACCCCTTCTCTAGCATCTCATCCAGACAAATGCCCAAAGCCTTATCCTCTTCCTCTGTGTAGGGGTAGAGGGGGCAATTGATTTTAATTATATCAACTGTCAGCTGGAATGTCAAGTCATATTCAGAGTGTGAGGGGAGCTTATATGACAGTGACATGTCGAAGATGGCCTTATATGGGGCTAGGAAGGAGGGGAAGTCTGTAGGGAGGTCTACTAGGATGGGATCAGGTGGGGAGATGGAATTGAGAGATGGGCCCTGGGGAAGGGTCTTTAACGAGGGAAACTCATCACTCAACTTGAGGTTCGTGAACAACAGGGAGTTGTTTTCAGGATTGGTATGAACTTGTTGGCGGCTCCACAAGCCCACCCCCAAAATTACAGGGTAGAGAATATCCTGTAGGCTGAGAAGTGGTTGGTGACTCCAAAGTCATGGACTGAGAAGTGCAATGGGTGTCAGATGCGGTATAACTTCATGGACTCTGATGAGGCGCCCAGTATGGATAAAGCTTCCTCTATTGTCAGGTACAAGGACTGTGCCACACCAAGGTCAATAAAGTTACCCGCCACTCCAGTGTCGAGGAGGGCTTGCACTGTAATTTCCCCTGACTCTGAGGGAAAAGAAATGTGGAACAGGAAGTACGCTTGATCCTCTTTATTAGTATGGGCAAGAGAGAGGGCAGCCGAGGAGGGGGCATGACCCATCATCAAGTGAGACTGAACTGAGGCACAAGGGTGGAGTGCAGCTGGTGAGGGGTCTTTGCTGCTTCATTGTCCAAAAATGGGTAGGCGAGGGTTAATGCGTATGCTCACTCCACTCTCTTCAGGGAGAGGCTGAGTCACCCAGGGGAATGATAGCGCCAAACTGAGCAGACTCTGAGCGCTGGGGGCCTGACGACCCAGCCTCCTGATCTGGGCTAGGGAAGGAGGTGTTATAGGCAGGGGCTCACCTGGGGGAGGTATCCGAGGTGGCCACTGAGGAGGGCAAAGGGCAGCAAGTCCAGGGGGGCGTTTCCCTTGTCCGCGACCACTGGCAGGGGGAGGTGTGGTATAGGTTACTTTGGGAGCAGTGATGGGACATGAGGGGGTGTGAAAGGGCATGGCCCCAATTGCACAGACCACAGAGAATACAACTTCTAAGGGTCCAGGGAGAGGGTCCCAAGCTGTTTGGGCTGCCACAGTGGGGTCCAAGGCAGCATGGAATGCAGAGATGGAGATTTCAGCAGGGATTGTTACAGTGGGAGCCAAGACTGCAAAGGCCTCGATCAGGGGGAAGGTCCATGGCTGTCTATCCCAAGGTAAACAGGAGGAGGCGCACTGATCTCAACTCAGGGGCCTGGACAAACGAAGTGACCAGTGTCAACAAGGGGGTGGGGTTTCCTGACTTTGCAGCAGAGTGGAGCACTCACCTGACCCAATGAAAGACGTCCCCATCCAGGGCATCAAGGAGATCCATGCTCTGCTGTGCATAAGAGAGGAAGCAGAGATTTCCCACCATTGGCAGTAAGGCGCACCTGGAGTTCTTCCAGGACGCCCAGGATTTTATTGGCCACCACATCAGAATGGACAGGGGTAACCCCCACCCTATAACGTTGACTGATGGTGTGGAGCTCATCACTGGAGCTTGGCATGGTGGGGACCAATTTTGCAGAGCCTGGTGGCAGACCCAGATGAATGATGCCACTGACCAGCAGTAGAAGGCCAGTTCACAGAGGGAGAGCATGTTCAGAGTAAGAGCATAGGCCAATTCTTTGCCAGTGCCAGAGAGGAGGGCAGAGAAGGCCAAAATTAGTGGTCAGTTTATTATGTCACGGATTTGGCTAGTAAGAACTAGACTGGGCTCCCAGTCAGAGTGTGTGAGCACCCAGTGGAGGGCCCAGAATGCCAAAGGCATAGCGGTCCAAGCGACCAGTAAGAGTGAGGTTCTGTTTGAGATGTGAGGAAAGTAAAAGTTCAGTAATGTACTGAAGGCCCAAAAGGCAAACCAGATGGTTGCATTGGGGGCAACTGTGAGTCTTATGGGGGCAACCCCCAAGAGCGGGAGAGGCAGGGAGGATGACGACTCCTCCAGGGTTTGCAGTTGCTTGCCTTTGGATTCGAGTAGAGGGCTTGCACACCAGCAAGGGACGGCACAGAGGCTGCCATGTGGTTGGAAGTGAGAGTGGAGGTGGAATAAGACCCACGCGAGGGGTTGGTACCAATTTTCCACTGGAGGGGGCGCTCCAGGTACCACAGGCGGGCTGAGCCATTGGTGGCTAAGGCATTTATGGATGCCAAGTCCATGAGTGACATGGCAGGAACGCTCAGGTGCTGCTCTAATCAGGGAGCAGTTTTGGAGGACTTGGCAACCAAATGGATGGAAGGGTTTCTGTTAAACAGATGTGCAGTAATGAATGAAACAGCGGGTTCATAGTTGGTGGTAAGGCGGATTATCACGTTTATGATCTGCTGCTGTGTGGCAGGGTTGAGCGACTGGATAGCCAAGTTGGCAAACATCAGCAGGAGAACTTGGGCAATGGCATGCTTCATTGGATCAATTTCAGAATTTTTAAAAAAATAAGGCAGACGGATGCTGCAGCAAGCTAGACGGAAAATTCAAATTCTATTAAGCAAAAGATAAGAGAATGAACCAACAACTGCCCACGGCCAGGGCAGTTGCCTTAAAACTGGGCAAAATGCATGGGGAAGGTATTGTGGGATTAGCCATACATGGTTTGGCGATGGGATTTGGTTGGCTGACTTGGAGGGGGTAGGGTGATACTTCAGATTTCAGCAAAAGTCAAGAAAACTTTTACAAATCTTTCCAGATTACTGGGAAAAAACCAAGTCAATACTACTGATCTGGGTTCTGGTCATCTGAGTCAGCATGTTTGCATGGTTCAGGTGTTCCAGATTCATGCCAGGAGGCAGGGGCCCTTGAATCAAATTATTTGCAACCTGTATCAACCCTCAATTGGACCAATCGTGTGATCTGACTCCCTGTATCTGTTTTGGAGCTTTGAGGAAGATGGTCCAAGTTGTTTGGGACCTGTATCGAGATTATAGCCATACCCTGATATTCTTTCTGGTGCAGGACAGTCTGGGCCAGCTCCCCCCAGACCGTAATTTACAGACGGGGCTTTGATGTTGGGAAATGCTGTTTCCCCAAAATTCTGATATAGTTTACCTGGGGAGTGAGTGGTCCCAGGGGCCTGTCCATGCCTCCTGGTGTGCGCTATCTCCCTGAAGACTCCTTCTATCAAACTCTTAAGGGTTGAGGAGGGGAAGAGGTAGGAATGGGGTATCTTTAGGGAGGGCAGTCACCCAGCACTCATCTATCACATGGGCTAGGTCTCTCAGCTGTGACAGAGGGCCCACTGTAGCCTTGTGACCCCTTGAAATCTGTAAGGGGTGTTGATCCCTATCCAGTTGCAAGGGCTGGTCCTCAGGTCTTACATTGACCAGGTAGAAAGTGGTTCTGCACAGAACGGTGTGGTGAATTCTGATAGTAAAGTTTTGGTGTCCGCCTATGAGGAAAACCCGGGCAACGTGATCTCAGCTGGATGAAGCTTGCACCACTTCAGCACCTATGCAGCTGGGTGCGCCAAAGAGAACGAAATTGACACCAACCTGTGATCATAGAAATCATTTTTTGTCATAATATAGTGTGCAACCTGAGACCAAAAGTCCAACGGGCAAGAATAAGGTCAATGCAGGACATAGACTTCAGCTGACCGTTGTGAACATGGGTATGATACATATTGGGGAGCAGCAGTGCATGCTTAGATATTGTATCAAACAGCCTCAAAGTGGCTTTTATAAATGAAAAGTTCTTTGTGCTCCTGCGGGGGCAGCCGCAGAAAGCAAGCAGTCAGTGGCTGGAGTGGCTCAGCAGTTCATGTCACCCACCACAGACAGGTTAGGAGGAAGTGGGAGGGAATAAATTCTAAGAGGAATTCCTGATGAGCCTATGCATAGGTTGGGGCATAAAGATTTTTAATATCATGCACTTCATCATCCCAAAAGAAGGACACAACAAGCATATGGCCATCGAGGTAAATTTTTTTAAAAATAAATTTAAAAATATTAGATCACATGTATAAGCACCCCACAGTGCAGCAACCAAAAGAAAAGGAAGGGGAGGAGCATGGTTGCTCATGTTTTCTCAGCACAATGTGGACAGTGGGTTTCCTGAGTGGACAGGATGTCCACAGGTAAATTATTTTTAAAACTCAGTTTTCTAGCCCAGGACAGCGAGGCCTTGAGTCCAGCGATGTTCAACGTTCCTATTGTAAAGGTACCGCCCATTGTACCTTAGGTGCGATAGGAAGGGCCCTCTAGGCCTTCCATTGATGCTTTCTCAGCAGCAGTAGTTGTAGACCGTGTTTTGTGCACTTTTTAATCTGTATATGCAGTCTTAAGGGACTCTATTACTTTGGAAGTAGGTGTGGCTTTGGCATTCTTTTTTGCTGATTTTATTTAAGTTTTCACATTGCTGTGCTCCTGCGGTGCACCATTGCATGTTGACAAAATTTCATGAGGGAAATGGGTGGTAGAATTAGGTTCAATTGATGCTTGGTAACATTGATTGGGTAGATCTGAATCACCCATCAGGTCATCAGGTTGGTTGGCCCAATCTGATTAGTGGACAAACTTGTGAGCCACTTCTACAGCAAATTATCTGATATCATCCTGGGTCTGGGTAGGTGGGACCATGGACGCAACTGTGGCCACTGCCTTGGCCGCTGCCCTGTGGACCTGATTGGCCTTCTTATGCTCCTGCAGAGACACAGGTTTGGCCTGAATGTAACACCCCTGCATGCCCATGGGAAGGCAGCATAAGTGTCTATGGCCAGTTCATAATGGGCATCTGCACTGCTCATTGCTTCAGGTAGGATTTTGTTTTGTGTGATGCCCTCCTTGGCTGGGCAGGTGTGGGACTTGTGGCCAAAAGAGTGACAAAAAGTGCAGATATGGGGTGCACTATCCATGGTGACATGGAATATGCCGGATTCTTGCCCATTAACAAACACAAATACAATGTGGGGAATTTGGGTCAAATCTTCTGCAACTACTGCAGATGGGGTGATCACAGTAATTGCTTTGACCATGTACAGGTTTGGCATGAGCATAAAGCATTGCATCTCAAAGGATTAAATTTCCCCATATGCCTTAAGCCCAGACATTAGGTGGTGCTCCAGCACTATACACTTAATAATTGTGGGGAGGAAGTTGAACATTATGAAAATTTGGTTTGATTTGGTCCAACAAGTACACTTTGTCTCAACCATCCATTGACCGTCTGGGAGGTCCACCACCACACACACCTGTGCAGCTTTATCTGCTGCTTTTTTATTTTCAAACCTTAGATCTAACCAACCTCAGAGATTGAGTGCAGTGAAATTTATATTGCATTCAGAAAATGGTTGTGCACATATTCACAGAACTTTTCCCAAAGTGCCATTTGTTGGATATCCAGGAATACTTAAACCCTGTGCACCACTGATGTCAGTGGCTGGGAATGTGGAGTATTGATGAACAGGTTATATTTCACTTTCCAGGCCAAAATCTTCAAGGAAATACTAAACACCAGTTTTTTATTATTTTTATTGAGACTGCCTGTTGAGTAATTGGCTGGACCTAATCGTTGGATATTCAATCATATCAGATATTAGTGATTATGAATCAGGTGTATCCTAAGTATATCTGAACTTTGGATTTGCGGCCTAGCAATTTCACTTAATAATTTTTACTATGATGACACAGGCTCAAGGGCTTTGATGGTTGGGTCGGACTTAAATAAGTTTTGACTTAATAATTCAGGCATGTGGGCTTTATTGGTCTATGTCAAAATTAGTTTTAATGTCAGTCAAGTTTTTGATTAAATTAATTACTAGTTAGTGATATGAATCGCCTTAGTATGTGCTGCCAATTACATGTGAAAGTGAATCAGTTCAGCTATTTTGAATATGTGTCCAAAATGCCATCTTGAGAATGATGATGGTGTTTACTCTGACCATAAAGCTGATCATGATGCCCTGAGTCAAATTATTTGTAGATGTTCTTACAAATTTTCATGTGGCCAATTGCCACTGAAAATAAGGTGTCATGGGTAAGATGTGGTGAATATCAAACCCTATAAATAACCATTAAGTTGACAATACTAAAACATTCAACTACTGGAGTTGCTTATAACTTAACTTGTAAACTTTTTTGTTTAGTGCTTTCTTTTGTATTATTCAATTTTACTTGGGATCAATAGGATCAGGGCGGCGTGCCATTGTCCAAGTAAAACAACAGGGTATACAAATTAAGTACTACCAAAAATTTATAACTTAAATTTTAATCACCATCCTATCTATTTTCCCCATATAATAGATGCCTGAAACTTTTCCTACAATTAAAGAAGAACCAGCCATCAGAATAAAGCCCAAAACTCAAAAAGTGGTGCTCATGGCTGGGACCGCAGATGGTGACTGCAATGATGGCGAGGAGCATCTGGTTGCTTTGTGCAGCAGGACGCTGAATAAGCATGAGCATAATTATATGGTGACTGAGAGAGAATTTCTGGCTGTCATTTATGCTTGTAAAAAATATCAGGTTTACATTCATGGCACCAAATTTCAAGTAAAAATGGATCACAGCTCATTACAATAGCTCCACAATCTCAAGGAACCTGAAGGACAGTTAGCCCGCTGGGCTCTGAAATTACAAGCATACAATTATAAAATTATTCATAAAGCTGGAGCATCCCATCTATTGCAGATAGACTATCATGACTTCCTATTGTAGCCGTCCTGAGAAGTTTGGATGATGAGCTTCATAAAAAATGATTAGCTGAAAGTATGGAGATGAACCATCCAAAGTTCAAAAAGTGATAGAGAAAGCATTAATTGACACCAAATATTAAAATGGAGTTCTATACAAGCTTAAGCCCAATGGACAACGTCAAATCTTCCCAAAACCTTCCGACTGAATGGAGATTATTACACAAGCACATAAGGCCATTAGGCATGCGGGGAATGACGAAGTTCAAGGAAGGAGATTAAGTAGTATATTGTGACATTCATAGCGCAGGCTGCGCGCACAAGCTAGTCTTGCTTTGGAAGGGTCCATTTATCATATTGTAGAAATCATCTGAAGATGTATATACCATTAAGGATCAAGGCATCTGGGTTGTAAATTGAGTACATGCTAAGTTCCTTCATGCATATCATAAAGAATAATATATATAATAATAATAATAAAAAAATAAAAAATAAAAAGTTAAAAAGAAAAAATAACAATAATTGCAAATTAGAGTTTATTTCATAGATTTGATGCCTCACTGGCATTAGAACTAGGTATCCCCTCTTCAGTAGGGGGAGGAGAGCACAATCAAACCAGAGAAGCCTGCAACGGAATCAGATAGATGCAGACTTTATACAAGTCCTAACTATCTAGACCCTGATGGAGATGCGCCAAACCCAAGAAAGCTTGGCACCAGGCACGCTGGCCCTGTCAGCTTAGGAAAGGCTACTAAGATAATGCTCAAACTTTGAGGAACATGAAGAGTTAGACAGTGTGACCCAGGAAGAAGGGCACCCACTGCTTATATCCAGTCAAGGCGGGGGAAGTGTTGAGTAATTGACTGGAACTAATTGTCAGATATTTGATCATATCAGATATCAGCGATTATGGTTCAGGTGTATCCTAAGTATCTGAACTTGGGATTTGCGGCCTAGTAATTTCACTTAATAATATTCAACTATGATGACATGGGCTTGAGAGCTTTGATGTTTAGGTCAGACTTAGATTAAGTTTTAACTTAATGACTTGGGCATGTGGGCTTTGTAGGTCTATGTTAAAATTAGTTTTTAATGTCAGTTGAGTTTTTGATCAAATTAATTACTAATTAGTGATATGAATCACCTTGTTATATGCTGCCAATTACATGTGAAAGTGAATTGGTTCAGCTATTTTGAAGATGTGTCTAAAATACCATCTTGAAAATGATAATGGTGTTTGCTCTGACCCTGAAGCTGAGCATGATGCCCTGAGTCAAAGTATTTGTAGATGTTCTTACAAACTTTTTATATGGCCAAGTGCCACTGAAAATAAGGTGTCATGGGTAAGATGTGGTGAATATCAAACCCTATAAATAACCATTAAGTTGACAATACTAAAACATTCAACTACTGGAGTTGCTTATAACTTAACTTATAAACTTTTTTGTTTAGTGCTTTCTTTTGTATTAGTCAATTTTACTTGGGATCAGTAGGATCATGGCGGTGTGCCATTGTCCAAGTAAAAAGACAGGGTATACAAATTAAGTACTACCAAAAAGTCATAACTTAAATTTCAATCACCATCTTATCTATTTTCCTCATATTATAGATGCCTTAAACTTTTCCTACAATTAAAGAAGAATCAGCCATCAAAATAAATCCCAAAACTCAACACTGCCAGTGTCACCAGGGTGTTTACAAAATTTTTATGGTGTGGGGCCCATGCCTATGCCCTTTACTTTGCTTTCTCAACTGTTACCCAACATTGGGTTCACGCTAATCTCCTTAAAGAAATTATCAAACTTACCTAGTCTTGAATCAAATAAGTTGCAAAAGTGATGCAATGAGAGAGTAAAGTTTTTAGTTTGACTTTATTTAAGAGTAACTATTTCTATTTTGTAGTTAATTAATACTGAATATAATTTCTAAAAAGGTAAAAAATTTTTATATAGATTATATGCTAATTAACATTTTATTAAATAAATGTGTAATATAATATATCTAAATTTAATTTCCTTAATTTTTTTTGTATTACTTGATTTCTTCTTTTTATATAAAGTAAGCACTAATTACACTATTATAAAATCAAAAGCTTGAGATTAGAATGAGGTTACTAAAAAATATTTAGTAATTAAAACTAAATTATCATGAACTTGGAAAAATTATAATAGGTTCATATTAGAGTATTATAGATAAAATGATTATATAAACTATAAATTATGCACACATATTAATAACCTCTAACAGTACTTGAGTATTTTAATATGATATATACAAATGCTAAATATGGTATCAAATACTAACCTTTTCTTAATTTAATCTTTATATATAAAAGTGAATGTCTGTCTGTGTGTGTGTCTGTATGTCCCAAATGCATTCCTATACCATTCATCCAATTGCAATGAAACTTTGGTGAGTTTTTTGTGTGCATGCCTGAGAAGTTTTATGAATTTTAAAAAAGTATTATTTTAATAGTAAAATAAAAAAGTTTTGTATGTAACAAGTGAAAATCCTATATATACTTCAATGGTACTCACTATATTGTTACAGCTGAGCAGTTTAAATTTGTTTGATTTGATATTTTATATGGTTTTGTTAAGTGATTAGTGGTCATTTGGCTAATTAGTAAGTTAATTTAAATCAAGACTGAATCTAAAGTCCAATTGATTTTAAAAATACCTCCTCTAGCATAAATGGCTCCTCTCTCTCACAAATATCACTTTTTATAGCAAAAAGTGAATTGAACAAGAATTGAGAGAACAATCAACTGCCATAATGCACTGCAATTTTATAGAGCAGTGAACAAAGGCCAACCAACCAAGCGTAGGGAAGTCTAGCCACCCATCTGTGTGCATCACATAGAAACAGACGACTGGCCCACGCTGATAGTGAGTTTTATTAAGAATAATACCAAGGTCGCTGAGATGGATGAACCATCTGCTGACCTTCCCACCAGCCCAAGCCCTGACATGACATGACTAGAAACGGGGCTGGGCATTCCACCATGTATGCGCCAAGTAATAAACTGGCAACATGAATGACAATGAAATGATTGAACGTGTTGATGGGTCATGGAGCCCTAATGAGTAGCATGAATGATGGTGTCAACTCATTAGGATCAATGCCCACTGACACCCAGATGACAAGCGCACCCTTCCAGGAGTGAGGCCTGATGCAGAGAACAGTGGAGTTGGGAATATTTCCCAGTGAACCTCAATCAGCAGGGGGATTGGGGCCTCGCAGGGTGAGAAAATTCTTGTCAATAACACAAAAACCCAGATGAGGTATTGGTAGGATCCAAAACTGACTCAGATTCAAATAACAAAAATTGGCAATTCAAACCAAGGAAGTAATCAACGAAAAGCTTTCTTTCAACATGGAGAAACTTATCAAATCATCTTGGGGTATTTGGGTGAAGAACAAGTCAGACGCCAATCCTGAACAGCCCAGTTGGGGGGGCAATGGTCCCCAACCAAAATTGATTCAGTATCATGAGTAACTCATTGGGCAGAACGCCTGATACACAATCAAGTGCAATCCCTGATGAAGGCATTCTAACAGAGGGCCATAGCTTGACAATGTATCAATGGCCAATCCTGAATATCCAATCACTGAACTAAGCTGATCCATTGAGGACCAACCAAAGTGGGGGTGACTCTATATTGGGGACCAAATCTGAGGGATCAGACACCCAAGAGGGATCAGCAAAAAAACTTAAAGTATTACTGGAAGGGGTGGAAACCCCAGCAGCGGTCAAGTCAATGACCAGGGCCCCAGTTAAATTTACACCAATCCAGTCAGACATGTTAGCACGTCAAGGTGTGTCCACCCGTGAGGTCAAATAATGGGAGGCCCTCCAGTTTCCATACTCTACGGTGACTCAGTGGGTCTCTAAAGGAATCAAGCCAGCCATTACGGCTATATGGCGCGGCCATAAAAATTCTCCACTGGAGCGGTCAAATGCTGGCTTTACACTTAAATCTTGATCAATATGGTGGTACAATTCAAGGCATCCTGAGTTCAAACTGAAGATGCCCTGGAGTGGATGAAATTCCCCATGGACTACAAGGTGATAGAGGCTGACATCCACAAAGATAAAAACCAGTGGATGCAAAAGCCTGAATGGAGGCTGGCATCAACCTATTAAACGCGATGGAATACAACAAGGTGGGCATTATGGCATGCTACACCCAAGCCATTGGGAGCTCAGGCCTCAACCCAACAAATTTAGCTGAATACACTAGACGTTTCCCAAATGCATCTATGGCCCTCAAATGGGCCAGACACTCCATTCCAGTGGACACGGCACTGGAATGGTACAACACTACCTTCTCCTCAGAGGAAGCACTACTGTGGATTGTGGCCAGGTTTAAGGCAACTGAGGCCTTACACTGGTCATATACCCATATTCCACCTGCCACTGCATCAGACCTGATGAAAGCGGGCTGGACAAAGGAAAAGGCAGTGGAATGGGGACCCTTTAGGGATTGGTCGCCAGAAGAGGCCATCAACTGGTCCACCAACAGATTTACACCAATAGAGATGAAATACTGGTTCCGAGCAGGGGCCAGTATGGACCTAGTGCGTGAATGGGCAGAACTGGGGGTGACCAAGCCAATTCATGAAACCCTCAGAGGCCACCTATTCCCAATCACAAAGTGGAAAATCTGGCGTGATGCCACAACACTCGCTAAGGCTGCAGACTGGGATGTGGTGGGGTTCACCCCCCAATCAGCCTAACTGTGGATGGAACATGAGATCTCGCCACAGGCAGCAAAAGCAATGAAAGGGGTCATGACCCCAGACTTGGGCTGAAAATGGCTCAAAGTGGGGATCCACATTGAAACTGTCTGGGATTGGAAGCAATCCTTCCCAGAGCCAACAATAGCTGCCCCATACGCTGCCAAAGGCTTCACCCCCTCAGAAGCATTTTAATGGTGTGAAGCGGGGGTTCTGGCAGATATGGCACAGGTATTCACAGATGGGGCTGTAACAGCGTTACTGCAAGGGACTGGTGTCAGTGTAGCTCAATTACGCTGGAGGTCCTCCAACAATACCTCCACCCAACGTTTGGACCAGAATCCTCTCTCAATTGGTACTGAATGGGGTTCTCACTAGCAGATGCCCTAGAGTGGCAGAGCATGGAGATTGGAGCGCAAATGGTTAAAAGTATTAACTGCCATGGTATCAACATTCACTAACTCAAAGCGCTCCTCAGCTGGGGTCTCAGCCTCAATGAATCAGTAAGTTGGATTCTGAAAGGAAAGACCCCCGCCAACATACCTAAGCCAAGCGCGAAATCAAAATTGTACAGCACAGCAGCGGCGCATATCAAGGACAATACCTGGAATGGAGCAGGGAGCCACATCAATTACATCTGTCAATTGATCAGCAGGGGCTTTACAGATCACCAGGCACCAAAATCATACCTTAAAGATGATATCTGAGTCCACTTACAACTAGTGGAGGAGGAATAATGGTCCAATTTAATTCTGTCAGTTTACCAGGAACTAGACAAAGTCCTAGCTGGAGGGGACTTCAATCATCACTGGGTCCCTAGACAGGGCTATATAGATATAGCAATCCCAGGCGAGTTGGATTGCAAGAAGCTCCTCAAATTGGCATCAAGTACAAGGGGATTTATCTGTAAATGGAGCTGACCAGATATGCCAACCAAACGGCAAGGTGGGTTACCTTCCAGAACCTCCCCACCAACCACAAATGGGAGTGAGTGCACAAAGTGATCCAGACTGGGTTGTCATACTATGGGGAAGTATGCAAATTCTGCCAAGCCAGTGGAGATTACATCATGAAGTGCCTCCACCCTCAGACAGTGGAAGCACTGTACAAACTGGCCCCCTGGATAAAACTGAATAAAATTGCTCTACCCAGATTTATTTGCCTTCCCAGTCTTGATAGGGTAATGTATGTTGAACAGGAGGATGCCAAACAAGTGTTCCAATTCTGCTATCAGACTGGCCACACTATGGTTCAATGCCACCATTGTAAAGGTAAAACTACTTGGGAGTACAAATACAACCCTGTTGGGGAATTACTAAGGTGGGCACCAAGACCTTCCTCCATCCAAAAGCCAGAGAATGGATCCTGCAAAACTTAATGGAGGTAGCGGATATGAAATGCCAATGACAAGAATTAGACCTGGCACACAGAGAGGCATGGGAACAGGAAATGGCAAAATGACCCAAAGCAGATGACAAACCATTTATAAATCTGAACCCCAAATCTTATGCAATGGATGAGTGAACCAGCCCAGGACCAGCAGAGAAACGTACAACCCAAGCAGAATGGATGGTCTGGGAGGAGGAGAGATGGCGGAAGGTGAACCCAAAGAAGTCTTCCAAGCATGGGCAGCCACAGGATTCCAACAAGTCAAAATCAAAGCCCAACAAGATGAAAGGGAATAAAAAAATGAATTGGAAGTCATTGGCAAATGAGCCTGAGGCAACTGGAGAAAAATTTGCAGAAAAGTTGAGATTTACAAAACTGGCCAGGTAAATATTGACTAAAAAATCAAGTTCTGCTGATAAATTAAATGAAGGGGTGCGAATCCAGCTGATGGATGAGGGCATATCCACCAGTCCGCCCAAAGAAAACAAGGGGCACCTGGACCCAATCATAAAACCATCCCCATTAACCATCAACAGGGAGATGGGGATGGCGACTGAATTCCCAGTGCACAGGATGCCCGGGAACATAATCCCAGTCCCAACCAACTGACCCCAAAAACTGAATATTGCACCCCACCAACCATCGACACCATCACCAACAACCAACCTGACCTCTGTATGTGACTCAATTCACAACTCAGACACCGCTAAACCTCATACCCATGGATTGGGCAGCCAGAAATGAGGATAGTGACTACAAATGCTTGTGGGATGGTGAGCATACAAACGAGGAGGAGGAAAATGCACCACTTAAAAACTAATAATAATATTGACCTTTTTTTATTTCAGAAACACAAGCTGGTAACCAAAAAGAAATGGTACTAAGCTCAAACTGCAATGCAAAAAACCATCTGTGGTCCCGCCAGATAGGCTACCAAGCCCTATGGATGGACCACATGGCAATAGTTGCAATGGACAAGAAAATAGACCTGGAATTTGTGGAAGAAACTCATGCTGGTAGGATCCTGATAGCGACGGCTATAAACAGAGAAACTTGCAGGAGCATATGGGTGGTAGCAGTCTACACCCCACTGAAGCTCCACAAAAACCATATTTTTTGGGATTTCTTAGCGGAAGTGCCATCCAAAGTGATGACTGTAATAGCAGGCGACCAGAACTGCTGGACGAATGCAAGTCAGGATACATACCCAATGAGAGAATGCCCCAACAGTAAAGCTGATGAGATGCTTGATTAACTAGTTAAATTTGGGGATGTGCCTAATGATTGACAAAGAGGACAATGACCCAGCCAATATAACATGGTGGACATATGATGCTGCTGGATCCCCACTGTCAGGATCACAGTTAGACTACATCCTCATATCATCAGACCTCAGGCTGATGATGTCCAACAGTGAGTTTAGCATAAACGCTGAAAGTGACTACACGGTCATCTGGGTGGAGATCGACCTTGACAAACCTCTGAGGAACCATGAGTGGCAATTGGCACCAGCCACATTGAGGAATGAGGATTGGCACCGAATGGTAGATGTGGGACTGGATCAGCTAATAGCACATCTGGACAACTGCCTGGAGTTGGACCCACTAGAAAGATGGACCCAGATCAAAACAAAGATGAAACATGATAGTATGAAGTTTAAAAAAGTGACCTCCTACAAGTGTACAGCTGCCGTGAAGCAACTGAAGTCTAAATTAGAAAGCCTGAGGCTCACCCACTGGGACAGCGAGGACTGCTGGAGCAAGTACTTAACAATGCACAAAAAATATTGGGCTATAATGATGAAACAAGACTCAGAGAGATGGACCAATGCAACTTACCGATATTAGAGCTTAGTGGGGATGATGACCAAAGAGGGCCTTAAACATTCAAGGAAATCCAAACTAAGGCTAGGATATGGGAAGTGGAGACAGCGGATGGGTAAGTATCAACAGACCCTGAAACAAATAAGCATGAAGTTGAGCTATTTTATGGTGATCTCTTCCAACAGCAAGAAATGAGCAAATTGGTGACAAAAACCCTTATTGGCCTGGCCAAGCTGGCACTGGGTGGCTGTATGCTGGAAGACATCGCCAAGCTATCTACCAAAATTTCTATTGATGAAGTTAAGAGGGCACTAAAGGAGTCACCAAGAATGAAAGCACCAGGCCCCAACAATATGTGTGCAGAAATATACAGCATATTCTGAGAATGCATCGTGCTGGAGCTCAAAGCCCTTTTTAACCACTGTTTGACCCACGGCAAACAAGTTCTGATAGGACATGAGACCCAAATTGTACTTCTGTACAAAAAAGGCCTCAAATGCCAACTTTGGAACTGGTGCCCAATTGCACTATCAAACGCTGATTATAAACTGATCACATGCATACTATCTAATCAGCTGATGGCAACAGCACCATGCACGCTCCATAGGGCCCAACACAGTTTCATTAAAGGCCATAGTATATGGGACAGCATAGGTTCAGTCAGAGCATACTCCAGGATATGAGGGGCATCAAACAAGGATACCTTATGTTCCTCAACATGGAAAAGGAATATGACTGAGTAGTGTGGTCATTCTTACATAAGGCACTGAAGGCAGTCAGTATCCCCGACATGTTTTGGGCATGGATAATAATGCTCTACTCAGGTCTGGTAATGAAGGTTATGGTTGCAGATGGTGCAACCAATGAAATCTCTGTTGGGCAAGGTCTCCACCAAGGAGACCCCATATCATCAATACTCTTCAACTTTGCAGCTAACATTCTACTAGTGGCAGCAGACAAGAAGCTTTGGGGTTTAGTCCACCCTAACCAAATGCCACTGAAGATGCTATCATTTGTGGATGATACAGTTGTAGGAATAAGCTCCTTGACTGACCTCCAGGGCACTGAGGATCTATTAAACCTTTACCAGCTTGCATCAAATGCAAAAATAAATTTGGTAAAAACCTCAGTGATGAGGGTTGGCAACCTAAACTTCAGCCCGCCAACTGACACAACACCAATTACAAGCTCCCAGACAGTCCAATACCTCAGTATACTCTTCAATGACAAGGGACCAGCTGTACTGAAGACTAAACAAGAAGTATTAGCAAACTTATTATTTTGAATATCATGCTGGAAAAGTACCAGACTATGCCTCAAGGATAAAGTTCAGGCAATAAATATCTTTATCTTCTCAGAGTTGTGGTATATTGCTCACATACTGCCAATGATCCCAAACCTAGAGAAGAAAATCAGGTCAATGCTCCAAACTTTCCTGTGGTTCAAGGTGAAGGTGGCACCAATTCCACTAGAAGCCCTGTCAAAACCAAAGAACAAAGGAGGCATGGACCTACTGGACTTCAAATCTCATGCCTGGTGCATATGGGGGAAGTCATTTCTGAAGCTAACACAGATGCACATGCGCTGCCTGACTCTAGCATGGGGCATGAACTGGGCAAGGGCTCAAGGCCTCCAAGAGCCAGTCTCCCCTCAATTGTTATGCAAATAGATGGTGAACCACCCAAAGATACCCCTCACAAAAGGAGCCCCATACTACTGGTGACTCTGCAATTGGGCCATGCGCCAGGGTGGGTGGTCATTCAAAAAATTAGACTGAGAGGTTAACCAAATTCAAAGGGATATTGAAGCACTTAATTCTGCAATGATTAATACAACAAGCTGGGAGGAATGTAACTGAATTGCTGACAAATATATAACCAAGCTGATCAGAATTAGGTATAAATTGATGCTGATCGAATATGGGGATCTGCTCCCAAAACTGGGGTACAATCTGCTCACCCACCCACAAATCCTTAATGACTGGACTAAAAAAGGCCACAACACCAACTACCTGATAAAGGAGTTGATTTTGGGCCTGAACACCTGCTTGGTTACAGCTAAACAGCAGTCAGTAATATGGCAGTTCCTAAATTGGGTATTCAAATTGGGCAAGCATAGCAGGCCAGATTACCAGCACAAAGAATGCCCCATATGAGCTGAACTGGAAGCAGATATAGCATATCACTATTATGAATGCACTGTGTTCAAAAAATACTGGTCCATGATATGATATATCCTATCAGGCAATCATTCACCTCTGGATATACATCCATCACAGGACCTGTTCTTTATAAAAACCCTGAGAACAGCTCCAATCCAACTATGAGCCTTCATTTACTATTATTGTGTATGGGTAATTCACTATGTGCTCATTGCCAAGGTTATGAGCAACAAGCACCCCCATCACAGAGGTTTGGTATTAAAGACCATTCATATTATCTCTGATCAGCTCTGCAAGATCTCAAAATTCTTGCACATAATCCCCAGATGTTATAAGGCCACGTGTTTGGCTTTCCCCGCTGGATTGCTCATTGCATGTGATGAAGCTACTAATCATCTGAGAATAGTATGGCCTGTAAGCCCAACGCTGCTAGAACCGTGGCTAGCAATGGCGATCGCTAATCAACAATGGTTGGAGGTGCTAGAACTCTAGCAGCCCAAATCCCTGGTCTTTTTTACCCTTGGCCAAATTGCCTGTATTCTGCCCTCCCCTCTTACTTTCCCTTAAATTTATTTAATAAAATGTGGAGTAAAAAAATCTAGCATAATTGGCTCAGCTTTTGGCTCTAAACTTCAACTCTATAAAAGGTCAGTTGTTTAAATCCTGGCGTAATCTATATAAAGGCAAATGTGTATGTGAGTGTGTGCGATGCCCAGCCAAAACTATAGCATATAGAGCTCTGAAAATTTTTGGCTATATGTGGATGAGAGGGGTCCGTATGCACCTTAAAGCCTTATTTTTAATTTTCATAGTAAAATAAAAAGTTTTATATGTAACAAGTGAAAATTTTATAAGTTTTTAATGGAAATCGGTATATTGTTACGGCCGAGAAGTTTGATATTCGGTTAATTCAGTAGTTTAAATGGTTTTGTCGAGCGGTTGGTGGGTCTGTGTTAATTAATAAGCTTAACGGTTTAAATAAAGTTAGTGATTATTTGATTTAATAAAGTTGATTGGTTTTGGTAAGTAGTTGTGATTTTGGTTGTTTCGATACATATAGTTTTGGTTTACGAAGCGGTTGGTGATTGGTTGATTTTTTAATCTAATGGTTTTAGCTAAGTGGTTTAGTGGTTTAGTTAATTCGATAAGTTTAATTGGGTATGGCTGAATGGTTGGTAAATTTATATTGATTCAGTATAATTTGTTTATTTAATTTTATCGTTAACCATCTACAAATATAAGAAATATAAGATTATCAGATGAACTTTAAGCCCACAAACAAATCTGTGTTAAACTGGGTATCAACAAGAATTAATCTTAAATTTTATTTACAAAAGAATCAGTATGTTAATTTGTTTATATAGATGCATTATCTCGAGCAAATAACCAAAAATCACCAAACTTGGCACAAGTATTCTATAAAATTTGGGAACGGAATGCTAATATGTAATTGTTTAATATAATCATATAATTTAAACATCAGTTCTATATAAGATCTAGAATGTATATTTCTAATGGTAATTATATAGCAATTTGGTTTGTATTTTCATATTCATTTAATTCAATAGCTTCATAAGCTTTGATATTTAGTTGGTAGTTTTTGGCTGTTTTGTAAGTTCAATAATTGCTTTTGCTGAGTGGCGGTTTATTTTTTGGTTGATTCGATAGGCTCAATAGTTTCAGATAAGAAATTGAGGTTTAATTAATTTGGCAGACTTAATTGATTTTAGCTAAGTGGTTGGAGGTTGGAATTTTTTTAGTTTTTATGGTTTCTGAACTTATCGATAGCTATCTACCAATATAAAAGCTAAAATAATTTAGAATCTGATTGATTTATTAAGTTTATTTTATTTGGCCGAGTGGTTGATGGTCTTGGTCGAATCGATAGGATACAGTTTAGCTTTGGAGGTGATTAGTTATTGGTTGATTTGATAAGTTCGGTTAGTTTTAGCTGAGTGGTTGGTCTTTTTGGTTGCTTCGATTGAGCAATTAGATTTAGCCGAGTAGTTATTGCTTATCTATATATAGAATCTAAATTTATTAATTCGAATCACCTGAAATTCTATAGACACCGTAGCGAAGCACGGGTAACTCCGCTAGTATTATATATTTTATATTTTATTCGAGGTGGGCCGACCTGGGGACGATACCGCACCGATTAGGGAAGTGAAGAAAATGAGAAAGGAGGATAAAACCCGGAAAACTTCCATGCGAGGCGTATGATAGGCCAGGAACTTCATGGACCGCCTTTGCTATTCGCTACCTCTGCTCGGGGCAAAATAAATCTCTATATATTATTTCTCAAAGGTATATTTTTGTCGGCATAAAATATCTCCTTTAATACTATATCAAAGTTAATGTTTGATATGCCATTTTGAAGATTATTTTTCCCTCTAATGACAAAAAATAAGTAAATTATTATTTTCTTAGTAAAATAAAAAGTTTTATATGTAACAAGTGAAACCTCTATATGTTTTCGATGGTATTTGCTATATTGTTACGGCTGAGCAGTTTGGTATTCGTTTGATTTGATATTTTAAATGGTTTTGTTAATTGGTTAGTAGTCATTTAGCTAATTGGCAAGTTAGCTAATCAAAACTGAATCGAAAACACAAATGCTTTTACAAATACCTCCTCAAGCATAATTAGCTCAGCTTTTAGCTCTAACTTAAATTTTATATAGGTTGGTTGTTCGAATCCTGTCCATCACTTTTATTTATTACTTTTTATCATTTAAACTATTTATATAGTATATATTATTTCTCAAAGTTGTTTTTGTCGTTATGAAATATCTCCCTTAATACTGTATCAAAATTAGTTTGATACGCCATTTTGAAGATTATTTTTCTCTCTAATGATGAAAAATAAGTAAATATTAAAATTAATGTTTTTGTTAAAAAATTACATAATAAAAGTTATATTTAAAAATTATTCGAGGTGGTTCAACCTTGGGACAAATATACCACACTGGGGATGTTTTCTAGCCAATACAGGTTTCGAACTCAAAACCTGCACTAGGGATGGAAGCAGTTTTACCCGCTCGGCTAACCACCCTTCAAAATTTATATTTAAAAAATTACATATATAGTGTTGTGGTGGTGCTAAAGTCTCCGAATAAAATAGGTTAGAATATAATAAATGTATAAATTTTGTATAAACAACATATAAATTTATAAACAGCATATAAATGTATTAAAAACGTACAAACAACTTGTCAATCAAATTAAAACAAGTAAGTAATACAGCATTTGCAAAAGCAGTGGAAACCTATCAACCTCAATAATATCAAGGTAGCATGAATTTGTTGTCAAAATTTTTTGATAAAAAATTAGTAAGTTATTTGATAAAAAAATTAGTAAGTTTTTTGATAAAAATTTAGTAAATATACAAGTTTTATGAGAATTGTATTGCATTTGAATTACAAAAAATAAATTTTTATTTTAAAATATGCCACAATATTTGTATATTTACTAATATTCTATTAAAATTTTTTTACAACTTCAAAATAATTTTATTGATTAAAAATTAAATTTTATGTCCGTTATGTCTTTGCCAGTTTGTCATCATTTGTTATTTGCAATAATCTATTTTTCTTGATTGAGTACTATCCATAGGATAGTCATATAAAGAATCCTATTACCTAAAGTGATGCAAAGTATTTGCATGGGTCACCTAGTTATATAAATTAGTAATCTTTTTAAACTAGATATGGTACACAACCTAGTTTTTATTTATTAGCTATACTAAATTACTATATTATTTGATACATCAAAATCTCTTCAAAATATCTGAATATATATATATATATATATATATATATTTTTTAGTACTAGATGGTATATATATATATATTCAGATATAAAGGTGCTATCCTTTAAAATACTATAATGAAGCATGGGTACTCAGCTAGTAATTATATAAGGCAAGAAGAAAAAACTAAAATAATTATCTTAATATAGAAAATTTGATTTTATCTTATTACTAGTGAGCACCTTTTATTAAAGTGAGGTATCTATATAACTTTTTGTATTATAGCATCTATAGTTACAAGATATTATGACTTAATCATTTAATCAGGATAGGCACCATATTTATAAACTTCCTATATAATATAGCTACTGCAACTAGTTAAACTTTAGATTAAACTATGGATATCCCAACCTTGAATCTTAAGGGGATGTGTTTGTGCAGAATTTCAGTTTACAACTTGAAAAGATTCTATACCTTCTTTAGTTTACAACAACTAAATTTAAAACAAAGCATTGGTTATGAATAAATAAGGTTAAGGAAGTACATTACTTTTGTAATTAATTAAAGCTTTATATAAATCAGTCTATTCAATTATAACTGAGTCATCACCTGATATTTTGGACAAGGTAGATCAAGATTAATATAATTCATTAACATGTTAGTCGATGTAATATGCCTAATCCCTCGGGCAGGAAGTTTATATTTAAAGTCGAGCAATTTCTCATCTCAGAATACTTTCTAGACTTAAGGTTAGAGGTCATAAGCTAGAGCTGTCACATGTTAGACTGTTTTTACTAATTTGATTTAAGATTGAGATTCTGCCATTATGTGGATCACCAAATACCATATTAATTGGTAATCCTGGTACCGTGACAGTAATTTATTGTGCCACATATTAATTAAAACAATGGCAAAATTGAAAATATCAACTGCATGGGACCATCTAGTACTAAAAAAAAAGAAAATATCAACTGCATCACTTCATAGCATAGATACAAAGTAATTTTAGCGAAACTAACCTTCTCACGGTACTTGTTCGAGGAGGGTTTCTTTAGAAAAATATACACTTTAAGGCTAGCTTTATCGCTATAAAATTATTGATAGAGATAAAATCGAATTTAGCTCAATTATTAACACAGGCTACAAATCTATATACAGCGGTAAAATTAATTCATAAGCAATAAGGAACTTCAATTTTAGGATCTACAGTTTAGGATAAGATTGATAATCTAAGCCAATAATATAAACTTTAGCGTTCATTAAAGTATCTTAATCTAGATAACTGTTCTACCGCTGCCTCCCCGAGTTCGATTCCGGTATTGGAACTTTGGGTAGGGGACAATTATCAGTGTTGGCGTTGCGCACCAATGCCCTGAACCGAGATAGCGAATAGCAAAGGCAGTCCATGGAGTTTCTGGCCTATCATACGCCGCGCGTGGAGGTTTTTCCGGATTTTATCCTCCTTTCCCATTTATTCGATTTCCCTTAATCGGTGCGGTATCGTCCCCAGGTCGGCCCACCTCGAATAAAATATAAAAATCTAGATAACTGTTTATTTTGGTACTAAATGATCCCAACCGAGAGAAAAATCATCGATGCTGCTAATCATTTATTTTATCAACCCTATCAGATTTAAAGTTTTAGTAGGAGTCGCCATAGATCTATGTATCCATCATAGAATATGTGCCTAATTATTGATCTCATAGCTAACCTATTTTAATCAAGATCAAAACTAGTTGTGCCTATTTTATCTGGGATGGCCAATCTAAAGGCGTCGATTTATCTTATCAGTATTAATCAATGTAGAAATTGATCCAACTTTGGAGTGAGTGGAAAATATCATTTATCATATTCTACTAATTTCTTTATATACGAATATATTTTATGATAATAAGATCTGTTATCAAGTTATATACCAAAACTTTTAAGATAATTATTAATTTGATATTCGAATTAAATCTGCACAGTTCTAGAGATTCAACTGGTGACTTAACATTACTTTAGGGTATATATAACTAGTGATATACCATGCGGTTTAAATAATGAACAGTACTCTTTTTGTTGGAACTGCGATATATATCGCAATAAATGTAGGAAGTTGCATATGCGCAATTCTAACATTTACCTATATAGTTCTATTACGTAAGGTATCTTTAGTTTATCAATCTAATTTATTTAGGGCTTGTATACCCTGAATGTGTAAACAGGGTGTCTCTTAAACTCCAAACTGCGATTGCATTCTTTGATGTCATTCGACATTTAATCAATATCTGTAGCTATAACACTCAATTTCTTTGTGGTTTGCTTGGTTTTTTGTCTTCCTTCTGTCAGCATATCAATACTTTTCTCAATGTTGCAATTGCACTCAATCTACAGATTGTTTACATTCATGAGAAAATACCAAAAGACTATTTTAAATCGCTTCTCTACCTAGTCCCATTTATAGCTGCTTTATTGATTGACTTAATTCCTTTTGGTAAGAGTGTATATTTTAGTATCTAACTTTTAGCTTATGATGGATATAGTTTTGATGTGACAAGTCGTTGTTCAGCTCATAACAATAATATATTTATAGTACAGGTATATATAGCACACTATCCAGGATTGTTATATTGCTTTATTATTCCAATTTGTATCATGGTAAAATTAGCTTTTACAAAAGCTACACCTGATCCTACTTCTGATGAAGAAGCCAAAAATATGCTTGGAGTTCAAGATTCAAGTTCTAGAAAAATTGTATCTAGAGTGTAAGCTTATATGTAAAATCGATACTAATTTTTAGGTCGTTATACCCTTTGACTTCATTTTTGTGTCACTTGGGTCAGATAATAGCTTGTTCTTATTGGCTTTTAACAAATAAGATGAGCAATTTTCTGACAATCTGTGATCTTATTGGTACTAGTATGGTTGGTACAGTTAATATGGTCTGCTTCATTTATGATCCTTATATCCTGTTCTCATTTTACCATATTAAGAATAGTTTAATAAACAGGGGAAATGACTCAAAGAATACTGCTCTTGTTAACTCTAGCTCTCAGGAAGAAAGTAGCAGTACTGTAACTGATAGAAGAGAGTATACAAACAATGAGCCTATCAAACCACACAAGGATGATGTTTATAATCCAGTTACCAAGCGATATGTTTCACCCATTCCTATCCCTGGTGCAAGAGATCCTGAAGAGATAAGAAGAGAGGTGTGGCATACAACTGATCTTCATCTACATCCTAAATACTTTTTCAAAACAAATTTTTAATAAAGCTTATAGTAATGAGCATTATATATTATGATTTATCTTGTTATAAATTACTTTATTATACAAGCATACCAATCTAATCTACCAATTTAATTTATTTATCTATGATAACAAAAGCAAGTGTTTAAAGGGAGGATACCCCAGTGGTAGAGTATGGACCCTCTACCACTGCCTCCCGAGTTCGATCCCAGTAATGGACTTTGGGTAGGGGACGATTTTGACTGTGTTGGTTTTGCGCGCCAATGCCCCGAACCGAGATAGCGAATAGCAAAGGCGGTCCATGGAGTTCCTGGCCTATCATACGCTGCGCATGGAGGTTTTCCGGGTTTTATCCTCCTTTCCCATTTTCTTCACTTCCCTAATCGGTGCGGTATCGTCCCCAGGTCGGCCCACCTCGAATAAAATTTAAATAAAAGCAAGTGTTTGTGTGTGTGATGCCCAGCCAAAACTACAACAGCTTTGAAAATTTCAACAAGGTGGATGGGAGGGGTCCATGTGCACCTCAAGGCTGTATTTTTTATAGTAAAAAAAAGTTTTATATATAAGATGTAAAAATGCATATATGATTTTAATGGTAATATATATTGTTTCAGCTGAGCAGTTTAATATTCAGGTTCAATAGTTTTAATTTCAATGGATTTGCCAAGCAGTTGATGGTTAAAGGTTGATTCATTAGGTTTATTTGGTTTTGGGTGACTGGTTAGTAACTTTTGATTGATTCAATTGATTTAATTACAATTTTAAACTTATTGATGGCCAATTACCATTATAAGATTGATTGATATATATTTTTAGTACTAGATGGTAAGATTGATATATATTTTTAAAGAAAAAATAACTGACTTTGAAATGCACTAAAAAGTATAAAAAATGATAAAATGCAATAAAAAGTATAAAATAATTGATAAAAGTTAGAATCAATAAAAGTCTTTTTGAAGTCAGCACTGTATTTCAAACTGACTTATCAAATCTTGCTCACAAATACAAATTAGTGCTTATATTAGATTAGGTCCAAGTGTAAACTGTAAGCAACTAAAAACATATAGTGCTGAGTATATATATAGGTTCTTTTTGTTGTTATTTTTATTCAGGAGAATGTGTGAGATACAGATGTCTTCAATGAAAACTTAATTTATTGGTTGATAATTTGCGCTGTTGCCAATCTTTTAACTTATATATACTTAAAGCATAATTAGGATAGAGCCACAATTTATATTTAACCTTATGTTAAGTTACATCTGAGCTTTCATCGAGTATGGATATATAGTGCTTTGTTGCAGTAATATTTATCTTATATGTTCCATAAAGTACAATCAGTGCTTGCTGTTATTTATTTATGGTCTTGTGTTGTATATATGTGTGTGCTATCAATGTATAGTAATCATGTTTCTATCTCTTTCTACATTACAGGTTAGATGTTGTAAATAGTGCACCTCAGTTCAGTGCAGTCTTTTAGTATATTGGTTGTCAATGCACTTTTTTATTTGGTAATGTTTGTTGCTTGTGATCACTTTAAATGCAGTGCTGTGTGATTATTCATTCCATTGATGCTATTATCTCCAGTAATATAACATGAGTCTGTATGTGGATGAGTGCGTAATACTGTGTTCAGGAGACTACTTGAACTTATATGTGCTGTGGTTATAATAACAGCAAGCTTGAATACATTTTGTAGAGGTAATAAGATACATACTAATTAGTTACTGATGACTGCCTACAACTTAGCTATAAATTTTCTACTTGAGGCTAAAAGGGGGTATATAAGATTACACTATTATTATCATTAACCTGACATAATTTGAGCATTTAATAATGGTCTTGACCATCACATTAATTTTTTGTTAATCAGCTTCAGTCATGCACTAAATAGTATTTAGAATCATTTATAATATATATATGCAGCAATAAGTGTTCTTAATTGCTTAAAATTTTAGTTGGACCCAATCCAATATAAGCTATAATTTGTATTATAAATTTGGTGAAATTGGGGAGATACATTGTAAGGTTTTTGTGCAGGGTCAAGCCCACTGAACAATGAGCAGACAATTTGGAGATTGGCAGCCCATGTGGCAAATGTAAAGATTTTATTATAATATTAAGCAATTTCTTCAGCCACACTACTTTTATTTATTTAATATAAACCAGTATATTCTTTATGCTCCTCTCACTTCTTCCTATCCACAATCCTCCTCCTTCAATCTTCTCCTCTCACTTATATATTAGCAACTTCAGTCAATACTGACCCTTTTGCTTAGAATATTCATTCTGCCATATTCATGAATTTCAGTAGAATCTACATTCATTAAATTCATGATCACCTTAGTTTGAGGCAAATTATCAATTATTTATCATAAATCAACATTCACTAATCATCTTATTTGGAAGCAATCTAATAACTATCTATTCTAACCCAATATTGCCTTATCCTAAGGCACTTAAGTACTTGTACTTTATAATTATTGTTGATGAATTCTAGATGATCTGCCATAGCTATTTTGAGCTCATTATCCAGTCATATCAGAATCTCACAATTTTTACTTGTATAAGTCTGGGGGAGCATCCCCTCTATCAAGACTGGGTAGTTTTACCAGACCCACTAAAAAGAGTCTAAAGAGGTCAGCTGTCTCTCTCAGCTCACATGGTGATCTCACCTATGTGGTAGATGAGTGTTGGGTAACAGCCCTTCCTCAAAAGGCTCTGCCCCCTGTCCCTACAATTGCCTCCACCAAATTTATATGTTAAATTGAGGATATAAATATCAAAATAATTATAAGCTGCCACAAACCTGAACTGAAAGGGATTTATGAATTCAATGGCACTAAGCCCTTGAAATTAAGGTCTGAAATTCTTAAACCCTCAAAAATGAAGTCTATTGGGCTTGCACATTCATTAAATGATAAATCAAGCATCAAATCCTTGGAAAAACTTGCCAATGGCATCAGGCTATTGGGAAACATTGTCATCAGTTTGAAACCTGCTTCAAAAACATTGGGGACTAAGCCCAATGGGCATGTACCTCTTAAGAAGAATGTGTCCAGTGACAAATCTTTGGTTAAAATTGCCAATGGCATCAGTCTGTTAGATAATGGTTTTTCCAATTTGGAATCCCCTCAAAAACATTGGGGACAAAGCCTGGTGGGCATGTACCTCCATCATCAAATGTTGCCAATAGCTTATTACACTTTCTTAAAAAACAGGATCACCATTTAATTCATCTCACTTGGCTGAAAAGATTCCAAAGTGACTGTGTGAAGGTGGGTTGGATATCTCAAACCCATTTCCAACTATTTGGTACTGCCCCTACATGGGGTGGTCTTGGAAGATTCCAATTGCCCATCAGGCGAGATGCCATTGAATTGACTGTTAGATATGTAGTGAAACCGCATGTCAGGTGTCTGAGGTCAAACTGACAGCGACTCAGCCTGCCACCAACTGTTTTAAAGTCAGTTCAGATTGAATTCGTTTTCCCCCTTCTTTTAAAGTTCGCTAGATAGATCAAATCTTGAGAGCCCCAATCCCATGCTTTGCTAAGTTATTCCCCAAATTGACTGGCTATCTAAACAACTGTAACACACTGAGGAGATTGATGGTTGTTTTTCTCAACTTACTATTCATTAAAAATCTACCCTAGTTTCCAAAATTTATTTCAAATTTTTTCTTGCTGAACTCTCTAGGGATCTAATGATGTGGTCCTTGGGCCCATATTGTCTGGGTAATACCAGTCATGATAGTAACTTTAGCCCCTACCAGAGTCAACTGTGCATATTGTGTAAGAAACTTCTGGGAATTTAACCCTATTATAGAATCCCTCCACCAGCAGGATATCAAAATCCTGTGAGCCCATTTGTCCCCACTTAAGCAAGGATCTACCCCTCACCTCCATTTTTATTCCAAACTCTTCTATGGAGGGTACTGAAACAGCAAATCCAACAGCTCAAATCCCTGCAGCAAGGCCCAATGTCTGGAGTTATAACATTCTGGTTTCTTGCCAGATCCTTTTTTATGCCCGCAATTCATAACGCTCAATTGTCACACTTCTCCCTGCACAAGCCAACGTTGCCCAAGTGGCAATACCTCTAGCATTCTGGCTCATCTTTTGGGTGCTTTTGCATCCCAACTGGAAGGATAGTTAAATATTCATATGCTATCTGTATGAAATAATTGACCGTCCAATGTTTCCAGCCATTTCCACCCTCATTGTAGAGATGGGCGCTGCAGTAGTTATCATTACTAAATGAACGTGAAGCCAGTAGTTTGTCTCCTGCTGTTTGTTTGGTCAGTCACCAATTTTGTGAGGAGTGCTCAGATTACTTTGGATGAATTACTCCATAGTATAATGTCCCCATTGGCCACTACTCTCCCCTCAACCAACCCCAGGTTGGAAATCTAGGTTTCTCTTCCTAATATGTTGCAAATCAGGTCCTTGACACCCTTGGTGAGGTGTAAATGAAATCCACGGTTTCCCTGAATAATGCCTCTTCATTGTCCAATGCCTAGAAAAGTGTTGCCCTTTTGGATAAAGTTGAAGGTAAAGCTCATCAGTGGGTGCAAGGTCTTCTGCGTTTTGCTATTTAGGCAGATGACCCTACCTCACTTGTTGCAGCAGCAACATCAGCATTAGAACCCCCTGTATCACATTCAGAATGATTATTTCAATTTTTTCTTATTTCTGAAGCCCCTAGTATGGGCCCCTTAAATGCAGCCATCTGTGAGCAAGCCCCAGCGCTTGAGATTTCTGGAGATATGTTCCAAGCAAATTTCTGAAATTGCTTTGGATTCTGCCTCCACTCATCATGAGGTTTAGTCCACCCTTATGGGAACTGTGGATTAAATTTGTCAGGAAGTAACTTCCATTAATGCCTCTCTTCGCCATCATTACCCCCTCAAGTTGGAAACTTCATGTTCAGGTTGGTTGATGAGGTCTCAAATTTTGAACCTGTTGTTAAACCAGTATCAGTATTGGCTCCAGGATCAGACGCCACCTCCACGCCCAAGTTGATTCATCCTGCTTTACCTGTTGGCGAGTCAATAGAAGCCCAACTTAAGAAAGATAGGTCCCAACTCCTTACTTTTACCGTTTTTTATCACTTAAAATAGCCTGATCTTCCCCTTGATTTGCTTGCTATCTCTTCAGTATCAGCAGAAATGACCATATCTGCTAAAACCAGAATTCCGCATAATATTTATTTTCAATAAAAATTAGTATTGGAGCACACCAGGTGTCTTTTGAGGCTTTGATTGACACTGGAGCAATGGGAAACTTTATGAGCCTAGAGTTGGCCCACCAGCTTAATATTGACCTGAATGAGGGTCTTAAGGTGATGGTCACTTCCTTGGCCTCCAAGCCATCATATAAAGTAAAGCGCCTAGTACCTTTCTCAGTTTACCAGTTTAGTTTTTGCAATTGTTTTTCAGCAAAGCCTAACACCATGTTACCAGTGATTGTTATGTTGGCTGGTGGCATCAGCAGTATAAAACAATATATCTCAAGTCTAGTATGCTGTAATTATTCAATGGTCAGATGGAGGGCAAGTTTCCAGAAGTGGATACTGTTACTAAAACTCAAGGTCACAGTTTGATCACTTCCCTTGTTTCGCCTATGGACCTCCCATCAGATTTTCTAAAAGCGTTGTTGGGTTACCAAAGTATTTTTGACTCTGAGAAGATGGACTGTCTTCCCCATACAAAATTCAACTTGTGCTTTAAGACTATGGTGCAGGTGGTAAACATTGACTGCCAACTGTACCCACATACAGTGGAGGAGGAGGTTTCCCTCAATGCATGGTTGGATAATAGCTTATGAAGGGGTTTTAAAAAGACTACCTCAGTTGCCTCTCCCATTGTTTTTCCCAAGAAGGCCAATGGCTCCCTTCATCCCTGTGAGGATTATGGTCACCTTAATAGGATTACAGTCCACAATAACTAACCTCTGCCTTTGGTACAGACAATCAGGCAAGCAATTTTCAAATCACGTGTGTTCTCAAAGCTCAATCTTGTTAATGCCTTTGATCAGATTTGGGTGAAGGAAGGTCAGGAATGGCTTACCACAATCCATATGAAATGGGGCATCTTCCAGTTTTTAGTATGCCTTTTGGGCTAAAGAATGCTCCTGCCACGTTCCAAAGGATGATCAATAGTGTTCTGGGTGATCTCCAGTTCAACTGCGTAGTTTCATATATTGATGATACCTTGGTACAATCCCCTAAGGCTAACAACATGAGAAGGACTTGGAGGCAGTAGTGGCTGCCTTACATAAGGCAGGCCTGTTTGCTAAGCCTTTAAAATGCGAGTTTTAAAGGAAGGAGGTTAACTTTTTGGGCACTCTCATCTTAAAGATTTGAACTCTATTCTCCCCAACAAGTTAGATGCCATCCGCGAATAACTAACCCCAATGACCCAAAAGCAATTAAGAAGCTTTTTGGGTAAAATCATTTTTTGAAGAATTTTCCCCTGCCTTATTCCAGTTAGACGCCCACTTCACTCACTCATGGGTAAGAATGTTTTCTATCATCAGACGCCCAAGTTCCAGCAGGCATTTGAGTCAATTAAAAAGTTTTTCTTATCATCCCCCCATCTTAAAGCATGTAGACCCCTCCAAACCCTAAATTGTAGCATTCATTGCCTCATCTGTTGCAGTGGGGGCTGTCTTGCTTCAAGAGCATGATGGGTTGGAACATCCAGTTGCTTACTTTTCCTGCAAGTTCTCTCCCACTGAACAGTCTTGGGCCATTTATGATAAGGAGCTGGATGCCGTAGATGGGCCTTGACCCATTGGTGGTATCTCTTACAGGGCGCTCAGCATGAGTAAGCAGTGTGCACGGATTACTAACCCCTTCTTTATTTTCACAAACCACAGAAGTTGGCACATTGGCAGGCTTTAACCTATCAGGATATGTGTAGATTCAACTTCAAGGATGAGTTTTTAACTGGGGCATTGAATGTACTTCCCAACTTCCTAAGTCGTCTTTCCGCACATTGCCCTGCTGACTAAGATGAGGCGGAACTGGTCACTTTCAATCCCCCAATCAATTCTTATCCATCATAACTCTTGTGGCTTTGGCAGTGGACTTAGCTCCTGACGCGCCTTTAATTTCTTGAGATTTAGCAGCCCAAACGGCCTGTCCAGAAGGTGTGGACCTTCTGGAGTGGTTGTCCCTCCCTGCTTCAAAACATTCCTTATAATTCTTGGCTGAGGGCCTCATTCAATTTTGGTGCCAAGTTTGGGTTCCCACCTTATTCAAGATGAGGTGATTTAGGATCATCACGATCCCCCTCAGTCAGACATACTGAAAAAAAGTGTATCAACTTAATCAAGTGTACCTATAATTGGGCGGGTTTTCAAAAGAAGTTCCCACCTGGATCACATATTGTGTAACTTGCACATGGGCCAAGTTGGACCAGTCAGGAAGAAATGGCCTCCTTCACCCCTTACAATAGGCTGAGGGTCCATGGACATTGGTGTTCATGGATTTTATCCTCAAACTTTCCAGTTCCAATGGGTTTATAGGCAGTGATGTGGTGGTTGATTGCTTCATAAAATTCTCTCTGTTAATTCCATGTTTTCCACTATTACTTCTGATGAAACTTACTGTCTCTTTGTGCATCATATGTCATCTATGTTTGGTCACCCACAGGAGATTTCAGTGACTGTGTGCCCCAGTTTATGGCATGGTTCTTGAATGAGCTATTGCCAATCTCGAAAATTATGCCCTGCTGTTCAATTGTATGCCATCATCAATCCGATGGACAAACTGAACAGGTTAATAAGAACCTGGAACAGTACCTGTGGTGCTATGCAGTTGCCACTCAGGATACATGGGCTGATGACCTCCCCCTCACTCAGTTTTCATAAGATAACGGGATGAATGCCTCTGCTGGGTTTCCTCATATGAAGCAACCTTGGGGTATAACCCCTCATTATCAGTTAGTCTGAGCCTTCTCCCAGAGGTGCCAGCTGCCGCTGACCATGCTGAGCATATTTGGGCCACACCAGTCCTTGGTTTGGAGCATCTAACTTTGACTATCAGTGACTACAAAATGGTTTGCAGACTGAAAGCGACTTCTGGAACATGAAATAAAGGTTGGATCATATTTCATGCTTGACAAGCATCATTTGAGGATGCAGGTGCCCTCTCAAAAGTTTGCAAGTAAGTGTTCAGGTTCCCATTTGGTGAAGGAAGGTTTGGTAATAGCACTTTTCATCTGAATTTTCACCTCACTGGAAGCAAAATCCAGACTTCTATGTATCCCAGATTCTCCATTTAAGGAGGCAATCCCCTCAGATCTGGATCCAATTGTGATTGAGGGTGCAGAGCAGGCTGAAGTGTAGGTCATTCCGGAATCCTGAAGATCTTGGCAGTCTGTCCAATATCTCGTCACTTGAAAGGGCTATCTGGCCTATGAGAACAGTTGGGTCAGGGCTCAAGGTTGCGCAAATTGCTTAAAGTTGGTTGAGGCTTTTCACACCACCCATCCAGAAGCCCCTCGTCCTCCCCCAAAAGTTGCTACTTTAATGGCGATCAAGCTGCTGAAGGCCCACGTGGCCCTCACTCAGTTCCCCAGTGGTGGCGCCCCCCTTTGGAGTAGGGAAGGGTAATGTAAGTCTAGAAGAACGTCCCCTCTGCCTAGACTGGGCGGTGTTTCCATTCCACACTTAAAAGGGTCCAAAGAGGGCAACTGTCCCACTCATATCACAAGGTGATCTTACCCATGTAGTAGATGAGCGTTGGATAACATCCCTTCCTCTGAAGATTCCACCCCATGTCCCACAATTGCCTCCACCAAATCAAAATAAAAAATTGAGATTATTTGCGCCAAAGAATTGCAAGCTGCCACCTCTATGAGCTGAAAGGTTTTTATCAAATCAATGGCACCAAGCCCTCAAAATTAAGGTCTGGAAGCCTTAAACCCTCAGAAATAAAGCCCAATGGACTTGCACACTCATTAAATGAGAAATCAAGTGTCAAATCCTCAGCAAAACTCACCAATGGCATCAGGATAATGGAAAACATTAGCATCAGTTTGAAACCTGCTCCAAAGACATTGGGGACAAAGCCCAACAGGGCTTAACTTATTTAAATAATTTGTCCAGTGACAACTCCTTGGTCAAAGTTGCCAATGGCATTGGGCCATTGGGTAATGTTGTTGCTGATTTGGAACTTCCCTCAAAAACATTGGGGACAAAGCCTGGTGGGCATGTACCTCCATCATCAAATGTTGCTTTAGCTCAAAGCCCTCCCCTAAAAATCAGGATCGCCATTTAATGCATCTCACTTTGATGAACAGACGCCAAAGTGACTAGGAGAGGGTTGGTTGGGTACTTCATACCCATTTCCAACTATTTGGGACGCCCCTACATGAGGTGGCCTTAAGAGATTCCCATTGCCCATCAGGCGAGATGCCATTGCACTAACTGTCAGATATATAGTAAAACCGCAAGTCAGGAGTATGAGGTCAAACTGATAGTGACTCAGCCTGCCGCTAATTCCATCAAAATCAGTACAGATTAAATTTGTTTTCTTCCTCACTTAAAGTTTGCCAGGATAGGTCAAATCTTGAGAGCTCCAATCCCATGCTTTGCTAAGTTATTCCCCAAATTGACCACCTATTTAAACAACTGTAACACACTGAGGAAATTGATGGTTGATTTTCTAAATTTACCATTTTTTAAAAATCTCCCCAAGTTCCCAACCTTTGACTAATTTCAATTTTTGTTCCTTGCAAACTCTCTATGGCCCTACCAATGTGGCCCCTTGGGCCCTATATTGGCTGGGCAATACCAGTCATGATAGTAACTATAGCCCCTATCATAGCCAACTGGGCATATTGTGTAGAAACTTCCGGTAATTCAACCCTATTATAGAAGCCCTCCACCAGCAAGATATCAGAATCCTATGAGCCCATTTGTCCCCACTTAAGCAAGGATCTACCACTCGCCTCCATTTTTATTCTAAACTCTCCTATAGAGGGTACTGAAACAGCAAATGTAATTGCTCAACTCCCTTCAGAAAGGCCCACTGGGTCTGAAGTTGTAACAGCTAGGTTTTTTGCAAGGTTTTTTACACTCACAATTCACTGATGCTCAATCCTCACACATCTTCCTGCACAAGCCAACGTCATCTGAGCTGCAATGCCTCTAGCATTTGGCTTGCCTTTTGGGTGCTTTTGCATCTCAAATAGGAAAGACAGTCTAAACTTCATATGCCGTCTTCCTGACAGTTTGTGAGTAAAACTATATAAGTTATCTTGAAATATGGCGGCAACTTCAAAAAGGTTCTTATTGATTATTAATCCAATTTATTGATTATTTCATACTTTATAGTTATTTTTTCAAAGCTAGTTCTTTTTTCCCAAAAAAATTTTATTTCAGACTATCTTACTTGTAACTACTAAGTTTCATAGCATTGATATGAAAACATGTGTCAGACCTCAAAAATGACATGCATATGAAAGAAACTGTTTGTGCAAAATGCAAGAGTCAAATTTGAGTGCCTTTCTTGAGTGAAGAAGAAAATGTCAGATGTTAACTCTAAAGAACTCTCTTTAGATCTGTGAAGTGACTCACACAGATGTGAGATAACATTAATATAAATATTTGAAGGAGACAGAACAGGAAAAAACCAGCTTATTTGAGCACACCATCAACTATCAAATGAAGTAACAGAAAATGGTCACACCATTTTCCAAAATTATGAGATGCCTTTCACATGAGACTGCTAATAAATGAGCACATCACCCCTCATTGATTAATAACCAGCTTTTGAGACTGCTAAAGAATGGTCACAATGATTATCTAATGTATATAAATTTATTAATGACATCCTGAAGAATAAGAAACTTAAAGAAAAACTAGTCACTTACAATAGATGCTCAATCAATATTGCAAGAAAAGGAAGTCATTCAATACATCCGATTTCAAGAAAGAAATCAGTATATTTTACAATGCTCCTGTACAATAAGTAAAACATTTTTATATCTACAACAGCTGTGCAATTTTAATACAACTCAATTGTCATCAATAATACATTTAGTTTTAGTTGAGTTGAAAAGTGTTGTGGCCTGCTCTCACTTTGAAGCTATATTAATAAATTAGGATTCCATCTCAAGCCTTTTTGAAATAAATGGAAATATCATATGGGCCTGGAGAAATGGCCAAATTATCAGACATTAAGCAGAGACCCCTGAGCAAATTATGCCTAAACCAAAAATATTACAACCAATTCCGTTAAGATTAGTGCAGATGGCCAGATATCTATCTGTACAATATGTTGTTAAATTGGCTGATCAACTTCTGCTTAATTGAGCTAAGCTGTAATTGTTATAGCCTCAGAAAGTATAAAAAATCTTTAGTGGATAAGACAAATGAAAGTCAACATTCACAAAATTAAAAGTAGCCTTGAGAGGCTAATGAAGAATAATCCTCTATATCATGAGATGGTTTCATTTTTCCTCAATAATATCGATGTTGTTCATCTAGCACAAATTGTTGGTAAGCCTATAATTAGGAATTCAGATGAAGTTGTTAAGGAGTAGAACCTGATATAATGACTAGATATGCGATCCTGTCAGAGAATGTGTCAATTTTGTGTGATCTATTCCATCATGCCACCAACAGATTTGATATCAGTTCTCATGGAAAACAATGTACAGCAATAGCAGCAATTGCTTGCATTGCATTTTGTCTACTTGATATAAATAAGTGGTTTGCAAATTATATTGACTATGTATTCATTATGGGACATAGGTTATACATATAATGTATAGTAAACTAGGTCACCCTTGATCCAGCGGAAGCAAATACTGATATTTGTTGGTGACAGAGCTCTAATCTCATACAGCGTATAACAATGGTACTGTTGACATCCAAGTTTATGATGAAATTCTTTTTATGGCATCTCATTAATGATGATACTGAAGCTGGATTTCCAAGCTTGAAAAATTCTTTAATCACATTTTTCTCTGAATATACATGTGAAATACTTAAGTTATATTAACATCTGTTGCTTTATATTATAATAACCAGGATGATGTAACTTATTTCTAAAATTTGATTTTCATTCAAGTGGACTCAAAGGCTATAAAGCACCAATGAGAGGTGTCTCTTGATGCATAATCTCAAAAATATTATTAATTTACACAAATTTTATGTCAAAACTTGTACACTAAAACTAATAATTTACTAACTTTAAATATATACTCTTTAAAAAAACTTTTGTTTCCGCTCAATATCACTTTTTTAAGCAAATTTTATAAAAAAGCTTAATTTTACCACTATCATCTGGTCACATCCATTTTCCTGTTGTTGTCCTTGGATCCACCGCATGATTCTCCAGTGTGGGGTAGCGGTGCTCCATCACCTAGCATTTTCTGCCCTGCGTGCAAATGCATTTGCACGGGTTTAAATAGCCCACCAACCTCTACCAGCCATTTTGTCCCCCACAGGACTTACCACTTCACCTTGCATGCATCCATCCTTCTTTCCCATCCTTTAGCCCTCCCTTGTTCCACAATTCAATTTGTCTATTTATTGACTGTGGGTTTTTATTTCCATATGCCAACAAGGCAATTATTGAGCTTGCCACTGCTGCATTTGCACTGGCTGGCTTTATTGATTTCCACCTAATAAGAGATATTTCAACATTGACTTTCAGATGGAGGAGGATGCTGCAACAACGGCTTCTACTCCCCTAGTTTACAAAAACACTTCCATACCTAATGCCCAAACTTGCTTCTCTTTGGACACCACAAAGGTGGTATCCTTTGCATCCCTCCCTTTTTACTTCCCACCCTAAGTTTTATATGAATAATTAATGGCGGGCTTCTGGATTATGGGACTCAGCCCAACCTCATCTTCACGGTTACCTCTGGTTCAGAGCGCCTTGCTGCCCCTCATGCAACTGCCACCATAATACCACACCACCCTGCCATAGCCCAACAAATCTCCTATGCTTGTATTGCAATGTTGCCTAAGAACTTTTTTGGCCTGTGTGGATAATGTCACCAGATTTGTCCCCTCTGTTTTGGGTTCATCCATTATAAAAAATCCTGCACCCAAGCCACTTCCTCTAATGTGGCTTCTGAGCCATATACAGCGGATTCTGAATGGGGCGTTTTTGTTGCCCCCTCCCACTCAACGTTCTTGTTCAATGAGCCAGAGTGGGAAATTGGACCATACTAAATCAACTTCCCACATTAATCCACCAAAGTCCACCCCAGCCAATCAGAGTCAGGCTTGGACCATCACTTGCACCCAAGCAGCCCATTCAACTATTACCCACCAAAATTTGTCATCCAATTTTCTTGTAAATTAAAATTTACAGGATCCATTGGCTGAGGTTGACAAATCAGGTAAAGTATTACAAATGAGGAATCTGGTGAACCTCTTTACCAGTTTGATTATGGTTGAATTGAATTTTACAATTCTGATTTTGACAAAACCCTACCCCCAAATTATTCAGTTTTAAACCCATTGTTGTCCTCTAAAGTGAACACCAGCTAGCCTTAGTAACGGTGGCCTCACCCTATTGCCCAAACCTCTGCAAAGCAGTGGGCCATTCAGTTTCTAAATTCCATAAAGAGCTGATCTCACTAACCTTCTCCCCTGATTTCCCCAAAGCAGCACAAGGTGAAATCACCAATTTGCTTAATGAAGCTGAAGACGCTGTAATACATGTGGCAAAATTAGCAGATATTAAACTATCTGCTTAAATCACCCACCAAAGTATAAATTTTGCCCAACTCCCTAATGCCCACATTTAAGCTGAACATCACCTAGTAAAATTTGCTGAAGCTGTCCTACAAGCAGATCTTGAGGAAGAAAACTCATTTTTCAACAAGATTCATTCGCACCACACTGATGCCCCAACGTCATGGCTCTCCGCTGTTGTTCATTACTACAACAATGATGATTCTGTCTTGAAGAAAATGCCTATAGAAGAGCTGCCTGACCCCCTCGCCCTCTGCCATGGTGGGTTAGAGGTATTCCACTATCCGCCTGGTTGGAAGTTTTGTTTTATTTTTTATTTTTCTGTTTGTTTGTTGTTTGGTTCTTTTTCTCATTGAGTATTAATAATGTTCATCCCCTGGTTGGCGTACCTCAAAAAATTTTAAATTTATATATACTCTTTGACTTCATTAAAGATAATTTTATAAAATAGATATTCAACCATGTAAGTTTAGCCTTATTTGAGCCTCAGCTGACAGAAGATGGAAATTCTTCTATAATCAAAAAGGATATTAATTAGATAGATACTAGAGCAGCAGAACCTTTTGGTGAATATGTGGAAGTCCAAGCTGCTTTTACCACCAACATGCTTAGCTTTATAGAAGACAATATCTGATGTTGAAAGTGTTATTATTATTATAAAAAATTTAAATGATGTTCAAGTAATATAAGTTAATGTAAAAAGTACAGCATCTCCTCTAAATATTGAAAGTGAACAACACATGGAATAGTTTGCTTGGTTTTTATTTTCCTGATGTTAAAAATGGGTTCAGAGAGCAGAGTATTTTATTAAATACCTTTGGATTATTTTCAAGCTAGTATCATAGGCAGTGATAGACAATTTCAATGGAAACGCTACCTTTTACTTTGCTTTATATATTTTTGATTACTTTCATGATAAAGATAATGTTTCCAACTCTTGTAGAATGTGACAAGAGAATCACACACTGAAGGGTTTGATAGCAAACATAGATCTCATAATGTGAAATAATTGAGGATGCATTATACTAGAAACCGGTTTGTTTATAAGTAAAGGCAATGGTCATGAGCCTAGGAGCTCCTACGTGGTTCTTAACCTTCTCCTGAAGTGACCTGAACTGGTTGGATATTCTGGAAGTGTTACTCATTACTGCTAGTCATATACAAGTGAAGCTAAAAATTTGACATTCTACAAAAGCTTGTCCTTAGTTCAAATTACCCAGTATTTGTCACATGAAAAATTATGGCACAAGTCAATGCACTAATCTAATATTAAAAATACTTATTTACTTGGTCTGTGTTATAAAAGGTTTTTAGTACAGGATAGAGTTTAAAAAAGAGGAAGTCCTCATTTGCACATGTTGGTCTGGCGTGAAAACAGTTCCAAATTTTTCTACAAAGCAGTTTATGAATGTGATTGACAAAGTTGTGTCTTGCTCATTGAATTATAACAATATAGTATTATGACATATAATGAAAAGTGTACAAATGCACAAAAACACTGCTACTTGTTACAAAGACCACAACAACTATACCTGTAAGTTTAGATTTCCCAGACCAGTTAGTGATCAAACTTTGTGTTTAGTTCCAGATAAAACTTTTTTAGTAGAGGACTTTTTTGCATCCTGAAATTAAATAGGACAAAGTTCTTGTAGATAATTATTATCTGGATCTTATAAATCTCTGGGAAAGAAATATGGATGTACAACCATGAAGTTCTATCACCGCTTTAATATTATATGGTGAAGTATGCCAGAAAGTGAAAGCCAAATGACACTGGTGATATCACAAAAGAAGCCATACAAAAGGCTAAAAGATGAGGCATAAATGTATGGAATAAATTATTTTCTGCATAAATGGCACTTTATTTGAGGATAGTCAGTGTCCCTGGATGCTCTTATAGACTGTGTCATTTTCCACTAAAAATGTCTTCACGCAAGGCTGTCTTTATAAATAGCTGTAAGCCTGATCAAAGATTTAGAGTTCTACAATTAGATGATAATGAAGATTTGACGTTCAGTAACATTACTAATTGTAAGATTGAAAAGACCAGATGAACTTGGCAATTTAAGCTTGGCTTATTTGATGTCAGATACAAACAGATGTCAATTAAGTTTAGGCAGAAGAAGATGGAGTTGTTGAACTGAATGAAAACATTAATGAAGAAGTTTTAAGGTAATATTAAAAAGGGATTAAACACGTAGGTGAATAAAAACAAGCCATCCGTGCTGGATACTTGATTTTATATGTTGAACAGTGATGTAGAGGGTTATTACTACAGTTTGATAATGTGACATATGCCATTTTAAAATGAAATAAACTTTTACTGGAAAATGAGTCTGGAGAAGCCTGTTTCCTTAGATGACAAAATAAGCCAAGGCCGTTACTCACTGTTTAGCTATAGAAGAGTTTGCTCACATAAAACAGGAATTAGAAGGCTTTGGCCCAAGCCATAGCTTTCAACGCTGTATGTGAGGCTGTTAATGGATTGAATAATGATGATCCTGTGATCCATGTGGGTGAACAAATAATATATGTTCCAGATGATTTCTGTTTAGCATAAGATGAAACTGCAGGAATACCTGAAGGTATATATTTAGATGGTATCAGAAATCTAAATGTGCACAAAAAGATATTTTTTGTGAAGATACTGCAGCTATTGAAAAAAGAAGAGCCAATGATATTCAGATGTTGCAATTTATAATGGGCAGTGCAGGCAGTGGAAGATCATTAGTTTGAGACCGTCAGTTGAACATGTCAAATTTTTTTATGGACCTACAATAAAATGTTAGTAAAACCACATCTGTTAAAATTTAAGTACTTTTCACTAATCATTAAGACTGATAGCCCCTAATTTTTAACTGCACAGATTCAGTATGTGCACAATTCGCGTTGTCTGATAGTAGAAGATAGGTGATTGATAATAGTATGAAGACTATTATCCATAGTTGGATAGATAATCCATTATGGCCCAACGCTAGACATGTATTTCTTTCACAAAATACTTTGATGTCGTCAGTAAGAGTTATACCCTTATCCGCCTGACTTGACTTCACTAAGATCCTTAGTTTATAGCTTACCTCCAGTCTTGCAAAATCTACAGCAATTCCCATCTAAGCTCAGCTTCTCTTCTTAAGGATCCTCAATCCTTACTCTTAGTCTTACTAAAGAGTTACCAATTAAAGTGACAGCAATAACTTCTTGAAGATGAATAGAACTAAAGCCAATACTGAATTCTGCTAAATTAGACTCTTTATTAATCTGAATTATTAGGGAAATTTATAGAGAGATTTTGGCGCTCAACCCAAAGTTGGCGCCTCAGCCATGAAATGACAGCCATTGCTGTCAAAGTATGAGGATTTCTCTCTTGGAAGTTATTATCCTGCACGTCTATTCAGGTTGAAGTTCCAATAGTTGATCTTCAATAGTGCCTGTAGTTTATAAGATTCAAACTGTACATTAACTCATTAGGCCTATTAAAATTTGCCTCAACTCTTCTAGCTGATTTTGGGCGTAATTTTTCCTTCATAATCAGGAACTTTGTCCAAGGCAGGATTAAAAACAAACTGGGGATTTGGTCCTTCCAGTTTGTCAACACTTTTCTAAGGTTGGGATTCAAATAAAAACCAGGAAAAGGATAACTAAATAAGACTTTTATTGCAAGCTATTTATTAGATAATATCCATTAGGCCAGGAGGTGGTATTTATACCTCTAGGGCCTCTCCTGGTCACATCTTAGCACAAAATTTTAACAGCTATTTTGTCACTCAGCTCGGCCTATTACTGAAACCTTTTCTTAGGTTCATTGGTGGCAAAATACTCTTAAAAATGGGAGCATTTCAGGTACAAAAATTGCAATAAAAGCAACTTTTCTTTCTCGTTGCAAACACTTTTGTAACCCATTCAATACAAGACTAAATCTAGTTTGATAATCTCATAGAGGGGATTAGTCTGCGCCCATGTCTGGGAGCAGTTGGGCAAGCAAGGCAAGAGGAGCAGGCGGAAGGCCTGCAGCCTCTAACATTTGAAAATGCCCTGGAGAATCTGGCGGAATAGAAAAAAATCTAAAAAAACTGGCGGTCACAATTTCCCCAGAGATACTCATGTGGCAAGCACAATGCAACCAGTACATCAACACGCCACATTCCCAGCTACTTTTGTCGGTGGAATTTGGAGTCCGTGTGTATCTGGACATCCAAAAAATGGCCCTATGGGAAAAATTTTGTGAAGATGTACACAAAATTTTCCCAACCGTGGTGTACGTTGCACCTCACTCCATGTCACGCGGTTGGCTGGACCTAGGTTTTAAAAGCAAAATAGCAGCAGATGAGGCTGCAGCGGTGCGCATAGTGGTCGACCTCCCCAAAGGGCAACGGGTCATTGAAACTAAATGCACCAGATGGACAAAATCAAACCAAATTTTCCTCACGTTTGACTTTTTGCCTACTATGGTAAAACATGACATTTTGGAGCAACACCTGAAAGATGGTCTCGCCATATATGGTGAAATACAATCTTTTGAAATGCAACGTTTCACACTGATGCCACACCTGTGCACCGGCAAAGCCATCGCAGTTCTGACCCCAACTGAGGAGATCGTGAAGGACCTAACCCAGATCCCGCACTCCACCTTTATTGACATCGCAGGGCACACCACCCACCCATTCCAGGTAACCGTGGACAGCGCGCCCCCCATTTGCACCCACTGTGACGCGTTTGGCCATAAGGTGCATGCATGCCCCATCAAAGAGGGCGTCACATTCCAAAAGCACCCCTCGGCGGCCATGGCCAGTGGAGAGGCGCACTATGAACCAACCGCAAGCACCAAGGAGGCTTTCCCGTGGGGAGCATAAGGCTGCTACCTATTGGTAAAGCCCATCTCCCCGCAGGAGCAGAAGAAGGCCAAGCAGGCCCATAGGACCGCGGCCAAGGAAGCGGCCAAGGCCACCACCACCATCCCACACTCACAACGCCAGGAGGACATGGAGACCTTCGCGGTAGAAGCAACTCAGGAATCCATCACCCAATCAGATTGGGAGGCCCATGCCAAACAGGCCACTCAATCTGAGGATCCGATGGGAGATTTGATCTCACCCAATCGCTGCACCCAAGCCCCAGTCAAAACTGACTTGGGACCTATCCCAACCAAAATTTTTTTTTGCCCCACTCGACAGTGCACCAAACTTATCCGCACCACAAAAAATTCATCCAACGTCAGGAAAACAAAAAGTGAAGGCCAAAGCCAACACAACTCTTTCCACAAAAATTAAAAAAATCCCTGATAGTGTTGCTGCTAATACCCGCGCTGCTGTGAAAGCCCGTGGGGACCTAGAAGAGGCTGGTGGGCCCAGGGGCCCACCCCCACACCTAAGGTGCGATGGGGGAAACCTTCACTCTAGGGACGCTGAATATTGCTGGACTCAAGGCCTCCCCATCCCAGGCTAGGAAACTGAGTTTTATACAAAACAATTTACCCGTGGATATCCTGGCCATCCAGGAGTCCCACTGTCCACAAAGTTCCAAGGAAGCTTGGAAAACAATGCTCCTACCATCCCTATCCTTTTGGTCGAAGCACTGTGGGGTGCTAATTCAGAAAAACAATTTTTTCAAATTTACATTTTCAGAAACATTCCTAAATGGCTGAGTGCTCGTTGTCACCTTCTCATGGGCTGATGTTGCACACACAATCGTCAACATTTATGCCCCAAATGGTGCACATGAGCGTCAGGAATTTTTCTCATTGGTCAAATCCCTCCCACTACCCCCGATTCTTTCCTAATTGGCGACATGAACTGTTGGCTAACCTCACCAATGGACCGGTGGCTGCCCTCACCCCATGCCCCACAGGGTCACATAGAACTACGCATTCTAAAAGCCACCCTTGGGTTAATGGATGCGCTGCTGCGACATGCCCCACTGCTCGAAAACATGACACATCCTTACATCCACAATGGCCAATTAAGGTCCATGACCCACATCGACCTTATTCTAGCGCCAGCAAAATTCCAACCCCATATCTCCCACTTCAAAACAACGAAAATGGAATTCTCTGACCACCAACTGGTCTCAATAATATACCACTTACCCGTCACAGTTGCAAAGGCCCCACATTGGTACAAAATACGCCCCCCAGAGCTCGCGTCACCAGGATTTTCCATGTGGGTGGAAGAGGCAACTTTGGCAAAATCGTTTGTTGCACCATTTTGCACAGACCCCATTTCCACATGGGCAACTTTCAAAGAAGACACCATCCGCCACTATCTCCATCTCTCATCCAGACGCTCATGAGCCACATCAGTGGTTATATTGCGCGCGCTGGCAGAATTGGCCCACTTGGAGTCTAACATTCCAGCCTCAGAATATAGCCCTGCATGGGGCCAGAAGTGGGCGGAGGCAGCAGCCCACCTCAACGCACTTGAAAGGCAACACAAACATTGGGTTTGTGTCCAATACAGGGCCACACGCATCACTAAAGGTGACAAGTGCACCGCATACTTCTTCAAAAATTTTTTTTTTTGCACCACGCCAGAGCGTGGCCTGCACACAGGTGCAAAGATCAGATAATTCTATTGTGGACACACCAGCTGAAGTGGCAATCAAAACGCAAAGATATTACTCCAAGTTATACTGAGCCGAACCAATTCAGCTGGCCGAAATGGCGGAATTTCTCAACTGAGCTCATATCTGCACCATTTTCTGATACCCAGAAATAATAATTTAATTACTCCAAACGAATTATGGACTACCATTCGCGGTGCACCAAACCAAAAATGCCCAGGCCCAGATGGCATTCCATATGAGTTCTACAAAAAATATTTTAAATATATATCCCATTGCTGCTAGCCTCACTCAACTAAAGCCTGTTGGAAACGCGCCTCCTACCAGGAGGACATGAGGCCTTTACGGTCACACTCTTCAAGAAAGGGGATAGGCTAGACTTAGCCAACTGGCGCCCCATTTCTCTAACAAACACAGAAACCAAAATTTTAACAAAAATAATGGCTAACCGTTTAGGGACTGTAGCATCAGCCACCATCTCCCCAGAACAATTTGGTTTCATCCCCAGAAGGTCGATTTGGGATAACGTGCACTCTGTGGCTAATGTGTGTCAGTCCACAGCCTCTGGGGCACTTGTATTCTTGGACCAACAAAAGGCCTATGATAGAGTAAATTGGGAATACCTTAAGGCCTGCTTCCAACAATTCCGCCTACGTCCCCGCTTCATTAACTGGGTGATGCTGCTCACGGAATCTGCAACAATGGCAGTGCGCAGCCCAGGTTTCCTAACGGAAGTAGTCCATCCTCAAAGGGGCCTGCGACAAGGGGACCCCCTCAGCCCACTCTTATACAACTTCAGCCTTGACCCACTACTGCGAAATGTGAATGCCCAACTCACTGGGGTCCATGTGCCAGGCCAAACCCCAGTCAAGATGATGGCATTTGCAGATGATTGCGTGGTGGGGGTGTCTAATAACAAAGATGCACGCGCGCTTGAAGCCCTCATCCAGGAATATTCCCGGGTAAGCAACGCGGCACTGAACGCCTCCAAAACCGAAATAATCCTCCTTGGTCAGTTTCAGAACTGCTGGGCCCCAGCAAGTAGTTCCCAACCCAGCCCATCTGCTCGCCCACGTCCACGCCTTACTAACTCAACACACACCGCTCCACTGGTGCTCCCCTTTGTGCCACGACCTACCATAGGACTGGTACGCCATCTGGGCGTGTGGATGGAGGCAGGTGGATATGCGTCAGCAGTAATGGAGTGCCATATACTGGACAACGTGACGAAGCAAATCGCCTCTCTCAGAGCCCACCCTACTACCCTCACTGGCAGGGTTGTTCTTGCCAACTCTATGCTTCTATCCAAAGTCTGGTTCGGAGCCCACGCCATCCCCTTCTCCCCAAGCTTCTTCAAATCCCTGTATGCTTTGCTACAAGGTTGGCTTTGGTCAGGCCGCCCTCCACCAGTATGGCTAGAGGTCATGTTTGGCCCTCATCATCATGGTGGCATGGGCCTACTTGACTACAAAGCCCATGCCGCCAAGATCCTGGGCACCTGGATCGCGGCCGTCACTGCTCCTACACTCCCATCCCAACACTGGTCCCGCGCGGCCCGCTCCAACTTCTCCTGAGCCTTGGGCCTCAACAATCCATCAAACCCCCACTCCCTGATGAAATACCTCGCATCACACACATCGGCCACAGGTCCTCACGGGACCAAAACCCACTACAAACGAATCCTACTCTCCATGTGAAGCGCAGATTGGAGAATTCATATTAGTGGACATACAACCTGAAGAGGCTGCCCCTCTCCTCAGTTCACACAAGAGGTACAGGGGCTACCCATCCATGATGGCGTGATCCCATTCGACCCCAAGTCCTATCCAGGGTGGACTACCTGGACATGATGGACATCCCTTATTCCACTGAGACCCAAAAGACTATCTGGAAATACGCACACCATCCTCTGTTGCAGCCTCAAGTCCGCTCCCATGTGTGGCGCTACCTGAGGCGGGTGTATCGTACAGCTGAGTGATCTAATGCTTTACATTCATCCTGTGTCATGTGTGGCCAGTATGGAACGCTGTTCCACCGCCTGGAGAAGTGCCCCACCTCTAAAGTAATATGGCGCGAAGTCCAACGTCTGCTAGGCCAGGATCAAACACATCCCTTCAGTCTGTCAAGAGATATGTTTGCTTCATCAATGGCCTCCCCCTCCCACCCTCCCTCCGTGCTCTGGTGGTTGCAATCGCCATGTGGACTATCCACACGATTGTCTTGGATGCCAACGCTGGATCCATCCCCACCCTCCCAGATGCTGTCCACAGATTCCGGTCTCATTTGGTGGATCACTTTCAAGCGTGGATGTTTGGATATCTCCCACCGCGTCGCCAACAGCTGGTCTCCTCCTGGTTCCCAGTCTGGTTCATCAAATCAGACCCCTTCCTCCACACGTGCTCAATAGTGGCTACGTCCCCTACACACGTTCCCTCCCCCTTCCCATAAGTGGCGTTCCCGCTGGCAACAAGAGATAGCATCGCTTCTCTGGGGTGCCTCCCCTGGTACTAAGTTTTGTCTCGTCTGAGTCATATTCAGAAGTGTCCGTCCCATGGTCGGCCTTCCCGCAATGAATTTTAAAATTTTAAAAATTAAAATTGCAATAAAAGCATGTAGAGTTGTCCTAAGGTCTTCAGGATTTCAGTTTCATCATACTGCTGACAAAGCACACCTTCTGTGACCTTTTGGCCTCAAGTGAAGAAAATGATGCACCCCTAATCTGGACATCAGCAAGCCTCTTCCTCAATAGCACTAAGTAACCCCTTTTGGCCAGACCATGTAAGTGCTACCATGTTTATTACGCATATTGACATATGAATTTTCTCCCTAGGGCAAAAATTGATACCGTTGTTTGTTCATTTAATTGTCCATGGGACTTTTAAACATAACTTTGGTTTGTCTCCAAATTATTTTGTATACAAATGAATTGATTGTTTTTTGATAATTGGAACTAATTGCTGAGATTTGATTCATTAATATTGGCTATAATATGTGAGCATATTTGGGCTGAGCACCTAATAAAATACTCAATCAAATTTCATTGAGATAATTGGCCCAAATCGTATGATAGCAATAGGCGTTAGCTCAAGTGTTGAAGAGATAATCGGCCTGATCTGATAGTTGTCAAAGGTTTTTTTTGATTCAACCACTAAAATCTGATAATTGCCATTAAACTTCCCTTTGGCGTCTCACCAGTGATGATCTTAGTATTTGGTTAAAATTCTTCATTGGACATCCTCAATACTAAAACAGACAGAGTCAGAAAACGTGTCCCTAACGTTTTCTACTTGATCCCAGCAAACCAATTATACTTGGTGAGCGACCTGCTTAGGTAATGGTATTTGTTACCCATTATGGCAGGTCAAACCAACTGATCAATTTGATAGTTGCATGAGGCATTACTTGCCTCAAACTTGCTCTATAATTTCCCAATTGGTCAGTGATGACTTGACCTATCCTTATTAATACACCTGATAGTCAATCATTGATTAACTATTAGATGCTTCCATTTTGTTAGCTACTATGCCTAATGAGATCTTAAGCATTAACCTGGATCAATACACAATTGATAAACCTGGCGAATCACCTAAAATCCCCCAAACAATATTACCCTGAAATCAAGGATAACTGTTATCCAATAACTCTCTATAGGGAATTATCCCTTAATGATCTATGATAATCTAGGAGGCTGGAAAGGTGGGAAAAAATCCCAACACATCCATACTATTGCCTAGATTATAAGAGTGAATAGGATAAGGGCAGGAGAATAACACCTTGGACAATTCAAATATTTTTGGTTTTTAGTGGAGCACAGTCAATCTGAACTCAACGCTGCTCAGGATGACCCTCAGCATGCAGTTCTCTTTCTCTTCCTCCTCACTACCGCCTCCTCAGAGTGCGGTCCCCACAACCCTTTGTTATGCCAGGCTGATCAATTTGCTTGTGACGATTCTAACCTTGTAAAATTCAGTTTTCCACCTGGTCAGGGCATATGACCTGTTTTCATATTCAGGATCTTGGTCCAGCATCCTTGATTTCCTGATCTTCCTCCTTGCACTTAATAGGAGGCTACTGCTGCCATTGTTTGTTTCATGGCACAAATAAGAATGCTCAATTATATAATTGTCATTTTATCTTCACATATAAACTTCTTTGCTCATATCATTCTTAAATCTTCTCTAAAGAGCTTATCTCATTTTTTTGAGATTAATTTCTCCAAAATTAGAGCTTAATTATTACCAAAGTGAATACTGTTTATTTAACTGAGGCAAGCTGACCAGGGGATTAGCATTACCGAGTATGTGTGGAAAATGAAGAAAGATAAAATTGGGCACCCCGGGGTACTCAAGTTACCCCTGTTGCCAGCGGGACTGCCAGGTATGGGGGGTTGGTGCGCTACTCTGAGGGGATTTCCACCGCTATGGAGCAGGTGTGAAGGAAGGGTCTGTGTGGAGGAACCAAAGTGGGAACCACGATTCTATGAGCGCCTGTTGCCTTGGCCTCATATATCCACAGAGCCAGTCTTGGAAGTGCTCCAATAAGTGAACGTGGAACCTGTTGATAACCCCATGGATGGCTGGGACTGTGCCCCTGAAAGCATCTAAGGCAATAGTGTGGATTGTCCACATTGCAATAGGTATCATTAGGGGACTGAGGCCAGATGGGATTGGTGACTCAATCTGGAGCGCGAGGAGGCTCTTTGATCTAGAAAATTCCTGCTCGTTTTGGATCTTAAGTAGGCGCTCGACTTCCTGCCATATGGCTTTGGTTGGGGGGCATGTTTCTAGGCGGTGATGTAGGGAGCCCTCCCTCCATATACTGCGCAGGTTGCGTGGAGATAATTGGATTAGCCCGTCCTATAAGTCCTTCTCAGACAGCACCAGGCGTTGGCTCTTAACTTCGGGTGTAGGAGTGGGTGGTGCGTCATTTTCCACACCGCCTTCTGTGTGGTTAAGTCGTAGGGAATGTCCAACACATCTAGATATTCGATTCTAGCAATGGTTGGGGTTGTAGCAAGCATGTCTCTCTGGGGGTGGTTTTCTGGATTTCTTAAGTTAAAGTGGGGAATGGGTCGTCCCCTTCCATGCACAGTGCCTGTGTTCTCTACGGTCCATCCCATGCGGCGGATGGTTCTGAGGATGCATTTGAAGTGAGGGGAGGCTCCATGTGGACCCGTTGCAGTAGGGTGTTTAGCAAAGCATGATAGTAGTCTGGGTGGGCTATGTGGGTTACTTAATTTGAGCGCCTGTGCGAAGTTAGTCCTTGCTGCCCTGGACCAGTATTTTTGTGGGAGGTCTGGGGCAAGGACTTCCCTTATCCAGGTACCCAGGATGCGGTTGGTGTGGCTCTCAAAATCTATTAGTCTCATGCCTCCACTTGAGCGTGGGCCAAAGAGTGTTTCCATCCATATTGGAGGGTGGGATCTGGGCCACAGCAAGCCCTGGATGAGCGCGCAGGTTGAGGCTATAAAGGTAGGTGATAAGGCGATCGCGTGGGCAGGGTACCATAGTATTGTAGATGAGTGAGTTAGCAACTGTTACTCGCCCCATTAGTCCTGGGGATCTTCCCTTGAGGGAGGAGATGCAGTTGGATACCCGTTGTTGCAGGTTGCTTTCCATTGTCTCATTGGCATACCCCCCTGTTTCCAGCCATATCCCAAGGTGGCGGACAGGAATGGTGGTGGGAGGTGATGCAAAGGGCAAGATGAGTGGGTTTTACCTTCATATGGGGGTATGAGGTTCTGGTGTTGTAGCCCAGTTGTTAGTGTATTTGCCTAAGAGACTGAGTTCTGTTTTCCTTTTGTTGAGCGATGTGTTGCTCACCATGGAGTATTTCTCTAGGGTGCGTTCCAGCTGTCAGGCATCATTATTGTTAGCTATACTTGCCACGCAGTCATCCGCAAAGGCCAGTATCTTGACTGTTGGCTGTCATTGTGAAGTTATGCCCATGAGGCGTGATTCAGTTACTCAGAGGAGTGGATCGAAACTGAAATTATACAGCAGTGGGCTGAGGGGGTCCCCTTGTTTGAGCCCTGTGTGGGTTGATCTCGTTAGTTAGGAAGCCAGGGCCACATATAGCCATAGTTGCAGATTCTGTGAGGAGCATCGCCCAGTTTATGAATCTGGGTGGGAGTTTGAAGGTGCTTAGGCATTTCTTCAGGTACAGTCAACTAACACGGTCATATGCCTTTTCCTGGTCTAAGAAGACCAGGGCACCAGTTTTTTGGATTGACTTATGTTTGAAACAGGGTGTACGTTGTTCCAGATTGAGCGCCCTGGTATAAACCCAAACTAGTTGGGTGACAGGACGTTAGAGGCTATTGCACCTAATCTAGCTGCTAAAATTTTTGTTTATATTTTTATGTTAGTATTGGAAAGTGCGATTAGATGCCAGTTGGCCAGGTCCAATTTGTCGCCCTTTTTATACAAGGTTATGACATATGATTCATGGCCACCAGGTAGGAGGCGTGTTTCCAGTAAGCACTGGTTCATAGACGCCAATAGGAGGGGGGCAATTTGTTGAAAATATTTTTTATAAAATTTGTAGGTTATGCCATCAGGCCCTGGGCATTTTCTACATGGTGCACCGCGACTTGTATCCCAAAGCTCCTCCAATGTGATTAGATTTAGTATATTGTAGTCCAGCGGTGTGCTTTGTATTCCGGCAGTTTGTATATTTTTTGATTTTTTGCGGGTCTGCTAGCATATCGCGGTATAATTCAGTGTGATAGCGGTGTACTTCTGCCTTGACCTCAGGGTCAGTTGCTATGGTGCCGTCAGTCTTGCGGACCTGTGTGCACATGGGCTGGTTGCCATGGGAGTGGAATTGGTGGAAGAAATATGTGAACAGGTTTCGCCTTCCTTTATGAACTTACCTTTGTTTGATACTTTAATTCTGTGTTGGTGTTCAAAGATGAGGGTGTTTAGTTGGGCGGATTTTTTGCCCATTTTAGTCCCCAGTTGGGGCTATAGCCAGATCTCAGGGTATTTAGCTCGAGGTGGTCCAGTTCCGCCAAGGTACACTTGATTGTGACTGTGTCAGCGGTGTACTTATGTGATGCGAGATGTTGGGTTTTGTTGATTAGTTCCTTTTTGAAATTTGCCCAGTTACGATGGTTTCAAGGTGAATGGGGCTGTGAATTCTGGGTTAGTAGCCTCATGTTCGACCCAGTTGGATATTTCAGGCAATTTTATGTTTTCTGGGTGAAGCTTTCTCCAAAGAGACACCTGTGCATGGGTTTGGGTTGGCAATAACTGCATCACAACAAGTTGGTGGTCGGAGAAGTTGACTTTTTTGTTGTAAATTTGAAATTTTTGCTCATTGCAATTGCAGAATGAGGATGTGATTTATGCGGCTCATTGATATGAGCGCTCCCTCAAATATGTTAGGTCATGTCATGTGGGGAAGGAGTGGTGATCTGGGGGGGGGGGCATCCTGTAGGCCAAGGGATGCCTTCATTGTGCGGAATTTGATGTGCTCAGTGGGTGTCCCCTGAGGTTAGGTTATCGTCCATGTTGGGGGTATCCCAACAGTTAAAGTCGCCCAACAGGATAGTATCTGGTGGGAGGGTGAGTATTGGAACAGTTTCAAGAAATTGTTTTCTCTCAGTTGAGGTGCACGGTTCATAGAAGCATGCTATTGAGATTGTTTCCTCTTGAATGTGATCATTGCTACCAGGACGCAACCGTGAAGGTATGATGAAGAGTTTGTAATTTTAAAATTTTTGTTATTAAGGACAATCACCCCACAGTGGGACGTCCATAATGATTGTGATGGTGAGACCCTGGCTGACCAGGATCCTTCTTCCTCTTGTAAACAGTGGGTTTCTTGGATGGCCAAGATGTCTACAAGGGGTTTTTGCAGGAAATCCAGCTTTTTGGCTTGGGACGTTTGAGCCCTGGCTACCACGATGTTTAGCATCCCTATTGACACTGAGGTGCCCGCAGCACCTCAGAGTGGTTGGAAAGGCCCTCTGGCCCTATCCCACCACAGCTCATTTTGGCCATGCTCTGCATCTGTACTCCAACTATCTCTGTGACATTGTCAGTTCCCTTGATCTGACCTGATTTTTCACAGGAATTGCAGTTTTTTGAATTTGAATTATCTTTTCCCGCATGTGTCTCATGATGATTCAATGCAGGGTGCTGATTGGGTTCTGTAATTTTGGGGTTTAAATTTGGAGAATTGTGCACCGCATTTTCACCCATATTGTGGCTGAATTGTTCCTCAAATTGTTCATGATTGATGTTGCTTGGTGACTCAGTTAAGTTGCTGTGAAAATTTTCAACCTGGGCATATCATTCTGATTGAAAGGCTCAGTATATATCCAAAATGTCCTCCCAAATTTGTCTGGGGTTGATGGATGATTCTGCATGCGCCACCGCTTCGGCCACTGCCCGCTTGTGGGCTTTTTGTGCCGCTTTGCATTGTTTATGTGTAACTGGGTCCATGATAAAGTAAAGTCCATCTTCACCCCAGCGGAATGGGTGGTGGCCATCGGTCATTCTGGCAAAGTTTTCATTAATTTCGTCCATGGCTTCCTCACAGTAGTCTGCTTCCATTAACCCTCCTTCACGGGGCATGAGTGTTCCTTGTGTCCCAATGAACTGCAGTGGTTGCATATAGGCGGTGTGCATTCCAGTGTAACTCAGAATGCAGATGACTGTCCCCCATCCACAAAGTGAAACTCTGCTGTGTGGGGGATTCTTGATAAGTCATCTTCCACTTCAGGGAACGGGTTGATCATGGCGATAGCTTTTCCTGTGCACAGGGTGGGAATTAGGCGAAATCTTTGTAATTCAAGTTGCATAATTTCTCCATAGGTTACAAGGCCTTTGCGGAGCTCCTCCTCAATTACCTTATGAGGAAGGTTGGTAAGGAGTGAGTCAAATGAGATGAACAAAGTTTTCACTATGTTCCATCTGGCGAACATGGTGCGCACTATTCTTTTGCCTTCAGAAAGGGTAATTTCGACGCAGACTTTTGCTGCGGCATTGGCTTCTTCGGCTGTTTCAAACCCAATATCAATCCAGCTGCAGCCCATGTTGTTGGTGGTGACATATACCGCGTGGGGGAAAAGGGAGGGCTGTTCCTCACATGTTTTCTCCCACAGGGTCAGGGACTTATCCCCAAGGAAGAGTTGGAGCCTGTGTTTCACCTTTGAAAGGGGTTGGTTGCATTGGATATACATGTATTGATCTTGTTTTATAGCAAATACCATAAACCCAGATGGTGTCTGCGTTTGTGGTTTCTTGGTGGCTTGGGTTCCTGGTCCCCCTACAGGGCGTTTCATGCCCTTGGTGCACCGTTTTGCGCACCTCTTGATGTGACGCTCGCCCAGGTTGTATTAGATTAATTAGAATCGCCCATCTCTCCTGTGTGATTAACAAAATTTGCTGTTTGAATTGAATCATAGTAACTAAATTTGATTGTTACGGGAAAGAAAAGCTTAAAGTGAATAATGTTAACTATTATAAAAAGTCCAACATCCCTCCTGTCCAGCTCATGTGTCAAATTTGAAATCTTGATACCATCAACTGCTTGACAATATATTTGATAAAAGTGTCTGGCTCTACTAACTGATGAGTCAATCTATGTGAAGGAATATTTTCTATGCTCTCCCTAGGACAAATACTCTCAGTCAAGCACACATACCCAGTCCTTCCACAAAACTACCAGAAACGGTACCCAACCCTGACAAAACTGGATTAGCAATCACATTGAATGACTTGCAACCAATCCTCCCTCTGTCATTGATTTCCAAATTAGATTTTGATACTATCCTGGATTCAGATCCTTTTGCAGATACTCCTAGAATCATTATCAAACCTCCTGAAGCAATGCCCTCTTCTATTGATTGATCATTACTCGCTGGATCTGTCTTGCTTCTGAAGTTCCTTTTATGACTCGGTCAATTTTACAAACCAGCTGTTCTTTCAATTAAATCGGCTATCAGAAATCAAGAAATTTTCGAACTCCCTACACAGAATTGAGGACCTAAGTAACAAGGCTTTGACCATAATCTTGAACCCCTCTAATCATGAAACATCCTAGATTGAGACGTTGCAGCCTATGCCCTTTGTTTTGCCTACTGTGAAGTTGAGGTTTATCCTCAACATCACATTGCCCTGATCTTTAATAAAACAGGACACGCTGGTGTGGAAGATAGAGGGAGTGAGAGAGCATTAGTATTGGCTAGACCCCAGGTTGAGACTAAGACTGGGGAAAGACGGCGGATAGATGTTTCATAAGGCCTGAGGTCGAACAAAATAATTTTGAAGTGGCTGGTTTCTAGGTATAAGGTGGATTTAAATCAGAATTGGAACGATTCTTAGGTATGGTGATTTAGCCACTATAGAATTCAATCTGGACAAAAACAATTAGGGTTTGCTTATGGCATGTTTCATAAGACATAAAGTCAGCCATGGAAAAATGAGCTTGATCTTTGCTTACAGTAGAGAGCTATAAGAGATAGGACTTGAGAATGGGAAGTTCTCTAGTTCCAAGTTTCTATCAACTTGCCTAAATATATTAGATAAAGCCATTCTTAAGCCTTACTTAGTTTTGTTACTGTCTTACAAGGTTTATATTGATAATTTTAGTTTAACAGCGGTCATGTTTGGCCTATACAAACAGGAGTTGGACTTTGAGAGCGAGATAGGGAAGGCTATTGCCTCCATATACACCTTGTATTGGAATCAGGGTATGTTGCTGGGGGTAAGCATACTCGCAACTGTCCTCCAAGGGGAGTTTATCCGTGGCTCCTGTAGCAAACGCACTAGAAGAATGGTCTCAGGGACCTTTTATAACCTTTGGTCATTAACTTGGGCCCTGATTCCCAATTCATTCGTGGCTCACTGGAAGGAGCCAGTGCTTTACATTAAACAGAGCTCATTAACTTTACTGTCATTGTGGAGGCAAGCAAAAGAGGAGCCAAAAGTAGTTGTGTTCCCTTTGTGGTATCACCATACCGCAACGCTTTTAATGGTGATATTTTCAGCAGTGTTTTTGCTTCATGAGGTATACCAGGTGCAGGAGTGTGTGTCCAGGAGTGGTGGGAAAGTGGTAGGACCGGTGAAGACCAGAGGAAAGATTCCATCAATGCTAAGTTCAGTGCAAAAGGAGCTAATCCACTAGACGTTTAGACGAGTTCAGTTCCAAGAGCGGTTGACAAAGGCTTCAGGGGTGAGAATTCATTTGCTTTAAAGTTGAAGCAAGTTTTGGTGGCCTTACCTGTAAAGCTTTCAAACTGGGTACCTGAACTTTTGGAGCAGCAGGTGGGGTTGCCTGACTCAGCAGAGGATTGTTTGGACTTGATTGACTAATCAGCATGTCCAGATGAGGCACAAGATTCAGCTTGGCCAGCTTTGATGCAGTGCAGTCAGGGAAGGAAGTCTTTGGAGGAATATGGTCGGATGTTCCAGGCACTGGCTAAAGCTTCCAAGGCATCAGAGTCTCAGCTTCCTCACATGTTCCATCAGAATTTTCAGGCTGATTTGTTATTGGCAATGGCAGATGTGTGGCCTGCAGCGACATTGATGGAAGATTTGGTCTTGCTTTTGCAGGTTTAACGTCAGGTGGCCTTGGCCCAGGCTCGCCAGGAGTTGATGCAGTTCCCAAATGGTTTCCACGGGAAGGAGGCAATGAGATGAGCAAGTTCAGAGCCTGTGTACAGCCCAAAGGGGTTCAGGTATGCGGAGGAGGAAGGAATGGGTCAGGGGAGCTTGGGGAGGGCGGCTAATTGCTGGGGGCGGCAATGGTTGAGGCCCCCGCTCAGGTCCCTGAGGCCCCAAAGAAGAAGAAAATGCTCCTTATAACTTCCTCAAGAAGCCAGTGAAGCCAGTATCCCAGAATAAATCACTTCCTTCACTTTATTCATATTTATTTCTACCCATAGAAGTGCGGGAAGGTCCTGGGAAGGAGTGTGGAAAGGTCCTGGCCCTGGTGGACACTGGGGATGATAAGAATTATGTGGATGAGGAGTGGGCAAGAAGATGTGGATTGCCATTGCAGGAGGATGAATTTGTGTTGTTGGCGGATGCCACCAAGAGGACTGCAGTCTGGAAGGTGCAGGCCAAGATCCTGTTGAGACAAGGCTCAGATGAGTTTGAGAAAAATTTTCATGCTGTGGCTCATCTGCCTCACCCAGTGGTGCTGGGGATGAGGTGGTGGCACCAATTCCATCCGCAATTTGATATGATGAAGGGTAAAGTGCTCTTGTCGCCTGAAGGCTCAGATTTGTGGGAGTAGGAGTTCCAGTCCCAGGGGTCATCAAGGAAACGAATGGGGGAATATCTTCAGTCGTGCCATTGGAGGGCTTGCCAGAGGAGTAACAGGAGTTTGAATCAGTGTTTGAACCTAAGGGTGAGGCACCCTTCCAATCTATGGAGGACTTTGCATTAGATTCCCGGTTCAAAGAGGGCTCTGGGTTGCCAAGGGGATGTCCAGTTTATCCATCGAATCCCCATGTTCTGGAGGCTCTTCATGAATATGTCCATAAGATGCTAACTTTGGGTTTGATTGTGCCATCCAAATCGTCTGTGGTTTCACCAGTGTTGCTGGTGCCAAAGGCGAGTAAGGAGCTGCGTCCTTGTGTGGACTTCCGGTGCCTCAATGCGGTGACAGAGCCTGACCCTTATCCAATGCCACTCCTGGAAGACATTCTACCCATGATCTCAGGTGTGTAATATTCACCAAATTGGATCTGGTTGACGCTTTCAATCAGATTCCAAAGCAGCCAGAGCACCAAAAGTATAACGCCTTTAAGTGTCACTTGGGGAATTTTAAGTATCAGGTTATGCCATCTGGGCTGCGTAATGCCCCCAAAGGTTTCCAACGCATGATTGATTGTGCGTTGGGGGATTTGGTGAGTAGGTGTTGCGTTGCCTATATGGATGATATTCTGATATTTTACAGGTCGATGCAAGATCACGTGAGGGATGTAACAAGTGTTCTGGAGGTGGTAAGCCAGGCGGGCTTGAAGTTGAAGCCATTTAAGTGTGGGTTTAATAAGAACTCGGTGTCTTTCCTGGAAAATGTGGTTTCCTGTGGGGGATTAGCGATCTGTCCTGATAAAATTTGAGCAGTAAAGGAATGGAAGGCCCCCAGGAATTGGACTGAAGTGCGGAGTTTTTTTTTGGGAATAGTGAAATTTGTAAGGAGGTTCTCCAAGAATTTAGATGAGTGGGCTGTGCCACTGGCAATGTTGACTGGGAATGTACCTTTCATTTGGGGGGAAACTGAGAAAAGGGCTTTCCAGCGGGTAAAGACCAGTCTGCTGACAGCCCCAGTTCTAGCCCAACCTGGCCCCAACAGACCGTTTGTAGTAGAACCAGATGCGTCAAACTTTGCACTTGTAGAGATGCTATTACAGGAGGGTAAAGGTGGGGTTGAGCACCTTGTCTTTTACTTCATCTGGAAGATGGTGCCTGCTGAGACGAATTACCAGTCTACAACAAGGAACTTTTGGCAATATTGATACATTAGGGGGTGGCAACACCACCTGTTGTACTCCAGGCATCTAATTGTGATCCAGACTAATCATTGAGCCTTAGAGTATCATAAGTCCCCACATATGATAAATCAGAGACAGGCCTGGTGGCACTTAGATTTGGTTCAGTATAGCTTACATATTGAATATAAGCCAGGAAAACAAAATATCTTGCCAGATTTTCTGAGTTATGATTCAGGGTTGGTGTTCTCTGAGATGGAGTTGAGTAAGTTTAACACCGCTACAATGTTGCCATTGAATTTGTTTGCACTGACCCGGGTTGGAGAGAAGGAATCTCAGGAATGAGCACTGCACAACGGAGGAGTGAGTTTGGCCAGCGGATCTTGGATGAGACAAAAGAAAGGGAGGTGAGCAAGAAACATGTGGGGTTCTCAGTCTTGAGAGATCTTATCTGACATGAAGGAAGGATCTGGGTTCCAGTGATGAGTTTGCAGCAGGAGTTGTTAGCAGCTAACCACAATAATCCTTTGGCTGGACATCCAGGCGGGGATGACACTGGATTAGTTCATCGCCAGTACATGAAGGGGAGTGGGTGCTGCAGTACAGCAGTATGTGGAACGATGTATGGTCTGTGCCAGGTCAAAGTCCCACCTCATGGCGCCAGGAGGTAAATTGAAGTCACCTCAGATTCCATCTAAGCCATGGGCCTCTGTGAGTGTGGATTTTATCACAGGGTTGCCCAAGTCCCAGGGGATAGACGCCCTTATGGTTGTGGTGGATCGCCTGACAAAGTATGCAGAGTTTTTCCCTTGTCAGTCAACCATCTCTAAAAAGGTAGCAGGTCAGATCTTTAAGAATGAGGTCTTTTGCTGACATGGGGTACCAGATGAGATTGTGTCAGACCGAGGTCCACAGTTCACATCTTAGTTCTGGTTACATCTGTTAGGAAACTTGAAATTAAAAGCCTCCCGTTCATCAGCTTACCATCCCCAATCAGATGACCAAACAGAGAGGGTAAATCAAATATTGGAACAGTATTTGAGGTGCTATGTCTCAGGGCAGGAGAATGATTGGGTGAATTGGGTGAAGTTGGCGCAATTTGCATATAACAACCACAAGTATTCTTCCACAGGCATGACCACATTTTTCGCAAACCATGGTCAGCACCCAGAGGGTATGGGGCCTCAGGAGCAGGGTCAGAATACAGCAGAAGATGAGCTGTCATGTGAGACTTGGGATACCTTAAGGCTCTTGAGAAGGAATCTAGAGGCAGCAGTTGCAGCTCAGAAGAGGAAAGCAGATATTCATCGGTCAGAGGGGAGAGAGTTTTCAAGAAGGGAGATTGGGTTTTAGTAAACGCTCAGAACTACGCCATACCTGTGAAGAGCTGGAAGTTGGGGGCCAGTGGCATTGGGATCATACCAAATAGTGAGGGCGGTGAATGAGGTGGCGTTTGAGTTGAAGTTGCCAGAAGGGTCATGGGCTCATCCAGTGTTGCATCTGTCACAACTCATACCATTCTTGGGGCAGCCGCCTGAAAAGGCCTCCCATCTGTTTACAGCTGAAGGGGGCCGAGAAGTATGAGGTGGAGGAGATCTTGGACACAAAGGTGGTGCAGAGTTGTACATAATTCTTGGTCTAGTGGTAAGGTCATCCAGTTGAGGAGGCCACATAGCAGATGTCCAGAGATTGCATCCAGTGTCCATTGAAAGATCTGAGAGTTCTTCTTGTCTAGGGGGGTAATGTGACAGTTGAGGTTTATCCTCAACATCACATTGCCCTGATCTTTGATAAGACAGGATAAGCTGGTGTGGAAGATAGAGGGGATGAGAGAGCATTAGTTTTGGCTAGACCCCAGGTTGAGACTAAGACTGGGGAAGGACGGCGGATAGATGTTTCGTCAGGCCTGAGGTCGAACCAAATGGTTTTGAAGTGGCTGGTTTCTAGGTTAAAGGTGGATTTGAATCAGAATTAGAATGATTTTTAGGTATGGTGATTCAGCCACTATAGAATTTAATCTGGACAAAAACAATTAGGGTTTGCTTATGGCATGTTTAATAAGACATAAAGTCAGCCATGGAAAAATGAGCTTGATCTATGCTTGCAGTAGAGAGCTATAAGAGATAGGACTTGAGAATGGGAAGTTCTCTAGTTCCAAGTTTCTATCAACTTGCCTAAAAATATTAGATAAAGCCATTCTTAAGCCTTACTTAGTTTTGTTACTGTCTTACAAGGTTTATATTGATAATTTTAGTTTAACAGCGGTCATGTTTGGCCTATACAAACAGGAGTTGGACTTTGAGAGCGAGATAGGGAAGGCTATTGCCTCCATATACACCTTGTATTGGAATCAGGGTATGTTGCTGGGGGTAAGCATACTCGCAACTGTCCTCCAAGGGGAGTTTATCCGTGGCTCCTGTAGCAAACACACTAGAAGAATGGTCTCAGGGACCTTGTATAACCTTTGGTCATTAACTTGGGCCCTGATTCCCAATTCATTTGTGGCTCACTGGAAGGACAGTGTTTTACACACCACACACAAATTGGGCCACAAAGCTTCACACCCACCAGATTCCATCACTCATTCTGCTTTCAGATTCAAGAAGCCTGTAGTCATCGTCTGCAGGATTCCATCTTCTCCCTGCATGACTATCTCATTTCTGGCGCATCCCATTGGTACCTTCCCCTGATGGCTTTGATTGGGGCATGATTTGGCAACCCTCACCTAGTATCCCTTGCTTGATGCTGGCTCATATGTCCAATGTTCTTGACAAAGCCCATCAGTAAGCGCTTAAGAACAACCTTCTGGCTCCAGTGCCATATCAGGATTACTTAGGGTTATTCACTGACTGCCTCTTCTTGTTATGTTGCTCCCTCCCTGATCTGAAATAGCTCATTTAGCAAGAACTGATATTTAAATCTCTCTTCCCCTTGTCGTGTTCTCACAGGGATCAGCCTCTGCTTAACAAAGTTGGCTTCAAGTAGGTCTATCTTATGCTACCGTCCAATCTAACATTAATTTTGACAGTTTATTCACCCCTACTGCGATACATCATCCCTCCCCTCAAGAGGCTACATGGCGGCGTCATCCTAAAGTTGAGGATAACTAATAAAAAATTATAAAAATCTATTTTTTCTGTGATTTTTAATGTTTTTCCATTATTTTTATCGATCTTATATCAGTTATATTATTTTTTATATGAGACATGGCCTTCATTCAGTTCAGTGGTCCATCTTTTTATTTATTCACCCAAACTGGTTACTAGGTATACTCATATATACCAGTTTTCTATGGTTCAGATGTCTTATTACTTAAGATTTAACCATTTATTCTGGTTCAACGGTCTCTTTTTAGGACTTAACCAAATTATCAGAACATAATTACTTCAATGATTCAGCGGTCCTTCAGAAACACTCTTTTTATTATTTTTTCTTTGATTACTGCTTTAAATATTTAGCATGGGCTCAAATCACAAATCTTCCATCCAATAAGTTTTTGATGGAATAGGCTTCTATCGCCATCTTAGTGATAATCTAGAAAGGACATGACTACAACTCATCTAATTTGTTTCTTCTTCTGAAACCACGCATATTGCAATAGGCAAATTTTTCGCCTACTTGGTATTCTGATAATTTTAGATGATTCTTATCATCTGTCATTTTTTTCTCTGATTTTCTTCTTCAAGCTTGTATCAAATGCTTGCAATTGAATTTAATTATGATATTTAACAATTTTAATCAGGTACTGCTTGGCACTCATCCCCAAAGTTAATCCAACCACTGAATATAGAATCAGCAGTAATGTAGCCTTCCTTCCATAGAATAACTCAAATGGCATTTTTCATGTTGCTGTATTATGACGTATATAATTTTAAAGACGTCACCAAACTGAGATACGTTCCCCATGCAGAAGTTCTCCCTGTGATTAGCTTCCTCAGCATTGTGGCCAGCATTCCATTGACCCGTTCTACCAGTCCATTCATCTCTGGCTGGTAAGGTAGTGACATGACCCCTCAGATCCCCATTATCTCATTTAACCTCAGGATCACGTGGGATGTGAAATTCATTCCATTGTCACTTGATAAGGCTTGTGGGCATCCATGGTGGTACACAACTTGGTTCAGGATAAACCTTGCAGTGCCTGTAGCGTCCACTTTTGCCAGGGCCTTCGTCTTGACCCATCTAGTCAGATGGCAAATTGCAACTATGATGTATCTGACTCCACCTGTACTCATGTTTAATGGTTTTATCACGTCAATGACATCATATGCCAGGAAAATCCAGGGCGGATTTTTCATTTTTTTATGTTCTTGTAAGGTTCGTGTGACAGCACTTTACACAGCAAGCCAGAGAATGTGCGACATTGTAGTTTATAGACTCCCAGTAACAGTACTGGCAAATATTATCAGTCATCTTCCTCAGGCATTCATGCCTAACAAACTCATGTGCAGCTTGAACAATTGCTGCTCATTCTTATGGTCTTAGGAATAGCTTTTGTTTTCAGTCAATTGTCTTAACAAGTTGTCCATTCTTGGTCTTAGTGTTTTCCATCACTTTCCAAAGTGCACCTTAGCTTTCTCAGGGCTCATTCCGGATTTCTCCTCTGACCCTTCTCTAAAATAGCTCATCCACTTTCTGGTATACCACTTGGACCATTAGTAACCTCAGTAAGCCATCTACATTATGACGAGAAGCTCCCACTTGGTGGACTATCTCATAATTTTAAGCCCATATCTTTAATGTCCCTCAGGCCAGTCATTATTCCAGTTCTTGTAAAATATGCAGCCAATGAAGCAAGGAGTGCTTCATCATCACTTTAAGTGCATTCCATAAATATACACCCAAAGACTGTTTACATGCATAAATTATTTCAAGGCATTCACACTCAGTAATGGTGTAATTTCTTTTGGCTGCTGTTGGGATTTTTGCCATATTCCCAGCCTGCTATATTACCTGGTGTCGCTAGGGGTAAATTCCTAAAGTGAAGTGAATCAGAAATTGGTTGGCCCGAATTCAGAGGAACTACATTTGGGGGATTTTGGGATATTCGCCTGGTCATATCCATTGAGGATCAATCCAGATGAATACCTAATACTCATTGGGCGGAGTGGCCAATAAAATAGGGGCATCTGATAGTGATTAACTATCAGGTGTACCAATTGGGATCAGTCAGGTTTCATCACTGACTGATTAGAATGAATGGTGAGTTGCGAGGCGAGTGATGCCGCCTGCAACTAGAAAATTAATTGGTTGGTAAAGTGACTTGCCATAATGGGTGAGAAGTACCATTAGCTAAGCAGTTCGCTAGCCAATTATGGTTAGTTAGCTTGGATCAAGAGGAAAACGTTAAGGACATGCTTTCTGACTCTTTCTGTGTGAGGTCTTGAGGATGTCCAGTGATGGAATCCTAGCCAGGATGGGGAAGACCATCGCTGCCAAGACAAGGAAGGGTGATTCAATAGCAATGGCTGACGTTTCATCAAAGAGGTGTCAACCAAGGGTTAGACGGCTGAATCCCCTACTATATAATTCCCTAGGGTTCACTATAATAAAAACATCATCATTAACATAGTATTATTGCAAATTTATTAGTATTAGTAATATTTTAGATTTGGTGTATAGTTAGACTATCTGCATCCAGTGTGAAGTTCCATATCAAGGAAATTATTTCAGAAGGCAATAATTGGAAGGCTCTCAGAGAGAAGAGTAGAGATCTGAGCGGGGATCTAGAGATGAAGGGAACCACAAATCAGGGATAGCTGCTGACTGTGTGTTGGGCCAAAAGAGACTGTCATCAGGAGATCTTGATGAATATTGGGTGGATAGTAATATAGAGAACAATTTCATAAGAGTATGACTTGGAGTAATTAATCAGTAGTATTGGCTGAAGCGTTGGGCCAGATAATAGTTCAAACTAAGCTATGGATAATAGTCTCCATACTATTATCAGATAATATATTTATACAACGTGAGGTGCACGAGTAACTGAACCTGTGCAGTAAAAAGGTTACTGGGTTGATGACCAGTAAACCCTTAGGTAAATTTTTACAGCTGCTGATAGTGTCCAGCTCATATAAGCTACCGGATGTTTTGTCCCTGAGCTCATCTACTTGGCTCAGGATGGCATTAATTGCTATTAATAAAGCATCAGTTTGGACTAAAAATTCTTGATTGAAGTTTAGATATATCAATATCCAATAATCTATCAGATACCGGCAATATTCATTGTAAGAGCTCTGGGCCTCTTCTTCAATGAATCCTTTTTTGTATCCCTCACCAAATGAAATAGGGGCTTGGCAATTCTCATGAAATCTCTTATGGATCTTTGGTAGTATCCAACCATTCCAAGGAACACTTGAATATATCTTAGACACTTCAAGAACAACCTTTCGCTCTATGGTCTCAATTTTCTGGGCTTGCAGCTGCAGTCTACTAGTGTTTATTACAAATCCCAGATACTCCAACTTTTTCTTGAAGAAGTGTCACTTCCTTAGCTTGATTTTCAGGTTATCCACAGACAGTCTCTTGAAAAGTTCCTCCAAATGGTGTAAATGGTCAATATTGTGTCCTACTGAACACATTTATATCATCTAACTACACCAGGACGCATGTCAACTTCAGGTTATTTAAGATTGCATCCCTGGCCCTCTGAAACGTCGCAGGCACATTACATAGACCTTGGGGCATCCTTGTTGGTGATACAGCCCCTGCGTGGTGATGATCATGCATTTCTCTTGGTCTTCAATTACAAATTGATTCTCCAATATCCAGATATCAGATCCATCGCAAAGAAATACTTTGCTTCTCCAAATTGATATAATGTATCGTTAATCTGTGGTAGTGGATATTATCCTTCTTCATTATCTTATTCAGCTTCCAATAATTGATCACCACCTGATTAGAGCCATCCTTCTTTTTCACAATCAGGATAGGGCTTTCCCAGGGACTTGATGACAGAACTAGAAGCCCATGCTTCACTAGTTTTCTGATCTATTCTTCCACTACTGATTCATCTTCATTTGACCATCAAATTGGTCTCATCATTATTAGCAAACTTCTCCAGTATCAACTTTGTGGATGACCTTCCTCACAAATCCCAAATTGTGTTTATTCTGGGAAAATACCTCTGATACTTGTCAAGTAGTCTAAGAACCTCCTCCTGCTGTTTTTCCATCATATCAGCAAGTTGATCATGATTAACCAATAGATTGATGTGCTCAGTCACCCCTGCCAGTAATCCCATCTCATCAAGGGTCCCAAAATTATGGTCCATAAAAATTGATATATACTATATATATTTCTTTTTTTATCTATTTTTTTTGTATTTTTCTTTTGCAATGGGACTTAACCTACAATTAGGTTCAGAGGTTTTTCTTCCCCCTTCTTCCAAAATGGTTACAAGGTATACTTTTACCTACCAGTTTTCATAGTTCAAAATCATATTATTTTAAGACTTGACCATCTAATTTGGTTCCTTGATCCTCTTTTAGGACTTAAACAAAATATCAGGACATAACCATTTTAATGGTTTAGCATCTTTTCGGAACAAAGCAATTATTTTCTTTTAGATCTAATACTTTCAGTTTTTAGTATTGACTTTCAGAAGGGTGGTTATCCTTGTAGGTAAAGCTGCTTCCACCCTTATGCAGGTTTCAAGTTTGAAACCTGTACTGGCTAGAAAAATTCTTGGTGTGGTATATTTGTCCCAAGGTTGACCCACCTCGAATATTTTTATTTTTTAATATTGATCTTTTACACTATACAACCAGCAGTGCTGTTTCTTCACATATAGGCACCACTTGGTGACTTTGGTAATACTAGCAAATGGTTACGTCCATTGAGCCATCAATCAAAACTTATCATTATTCTGACAGGTCCTAATTTCATTTTTTTATTTCAGCAACTGCTATTTGAATCTTTAAATCTCAAAGGTTTTATAAATTTCTTATTAATTGAAAGTTCCGTTCAATTAACTTTAATGTCTTTCTTAGAAACAATTCTTGCATTCATTGCCATCCAAAACGTTTGAAGTAAATCCACTGATGGATCTGGAAATGATCCCCTAATCACGCAGATTACATATTAGTGTTAACTTCATCTAATTTCATCTTGAATTGATGATCCTCATCTCTAGCATTTTCTGCCTCATTGATTAATAATATTGTGTCAAATGATTCCCTCCACTATCTTGAATCAATAGTTTCCTTTTTTGACCTTGTACTCTTCATTGACACTGCAATCCAATACTATTTTTTGATTGCCTTTAATTTCAATCTCACCCAATGTCTCATCTAAACACCTCACTTCTTGGGACTAATTCAAACAGACCTAATTTCAACCCAAGTTCACCCTGCTGAAAATCTTCATCTTATGTGGATGTCTGGTAAAACAAGGTTTCTTGCAGCACTATACAGTTCCATATCTAAGCTGAAAGTCCTTTTCCCAGACCTTGAGTATTTTATTTGGTGTCATTCACTGTATAAGGGTCATATTTGCATTATTAATTTTTCAAAACTTCAATTTGCTTCACTAGTTGATCCATGTCTGAGCTGAGTGGTTGCATCAGCTGTGATCTGCTTCACATTCTTTTTTCAATAATAATACTTCATAAATTAATTCTCCTAACTTTTCTTTCTCATTGCAAACACTTTTGCAACCCATTCAATTCAAGACTAAATCTAGTTTGATAATCTAATAGAGGAGATTAGTCTGCGCCCATGTCTGGGAGCAGTTGGGCAAGCAAGGCAAGAGGAGCAGGCGGAAGGCCCGCGGCCTCTAACGTTTGAAAACGCCCTGGAGAATCTGGAGGAATAGAAAAAAATCTCAAAAAACTGGCGGTCACAATTTCCCCAGAGATACTCGCGTGGCAAGCACGATGCAACCAGTACATCAACACGCCACACTCCCAACCACTTTTGTCGGTGGAATTTGGAGTCCACGTGTATCTGGACATCCAAAAAACGGCCTTATGGGAAAAATTTTGTGAAGATGTACACAAAATTTTCCCAACTGTGGTGTACGTTGCACCTCAAACCATGTCACGCGGTTGGCTGGACCTGGGTTTTTAAAAGCAAAATAGCAGCAGACGAGGCTGCAGTGGTGCGCATAGTGGTCAACCTCCCTGAAGGGCAATGGGTTGTCGAAACCAAATGAACCAGATGGACAAAATCAAAACAAATTTGCCTCACGTTTGACTTTTTGCCTACTATGGTAAAACGTGACATTTTGGAGCAACACCTGAAAGATGGTCTCGCCATATACAGCGAAATACAATCTTTTGAAATGCAACGTTTCATGCTGATGCCACACCTGTGCACCGGCAAAGCCATCGCAGTTCTGACCCCAACTGAGGAGATCGTGAAGGATCTAACCCAGATCCCGCACTCCACCTTTATTGACATCGCAGGGCACACCACCCACCCATTCCAGGTAACCGTGGACAGCGCGCCCCCCATTTGCACCCACTGTGACGCGTTTGGCCATAAGGTGCATGCATGCCTTATCAAGAAGGCGTCACATTCCAAGAGCACCCCTCAGTGGCCATGGCCAGCGGAGAGGCGCACTATGAACCAACCGCAAGCACCAAGGAGGCTTTCTTGTGGGGAGCACAAGGCTGCTACCTATTGGTAAAGCCCATCTCCCCGCAGGAGCAGAAGAAGGCCAAATAGGCCCATAGGGCTGTGGCCAAAAAAGGCCAAGGCCACCACCGCTATCCCACACTCACAACGCCAGGAGGACATGGAAACCTTTGTGGCAGAAGCAACTCAGGAATCCATCAACTAATCAGATTGGGAAGCCCATGCCGAGTGGGCCACTCAATCTGAGGATCTGATGGGAGATTTGATCTCACCCAATCACTGCACCCAAGCTCCAGTCAAAACTGACTTGGGACCTATCCCAATTAAAAATTTTTTTTGCCCCACTCGATGGTGCACCGAACTTATCAGCACCGCAAAAAATTTGTCTGACGTTGGGAAAACAAAAAGCGAAGGCCAAAGCCAACGCAACTCTTTCCACAAAAATTAACAAAAACTCTGATAGCGTTGCTGCTAACACCCGCACTGCTGTGAAAGCCTGTGGGGACCTAGAAGAGGCTGGTGGGCTTAGGGGCCCACCCCTCACACCTAAGGTGTGATGGGGGAAACCTTCACTCTAGGGATGCTGAATATCGCCAGACTCAAGGCCTCCCCATCCCAAGCTAGAAAACTGAGTTTTTTACAACACAATTTACTCGTGGATATCCTGGCCATCCAGGAGTCCCACTGTCCATGAGGTTCCAAAGAAGCTTGGAAAACAATGCTCCTTCCTATCCTTTTGGTCGAAGCACTGTGGGGTGCTAATTCAGAAAAATAATTTTTTCAAATTCACATCCTCAGAAACATTCCTAAATGGCCGAGTGCTCATCATCACCTTCTCATGGGCTGACGTTGTGCACACAATCGTCAACATTTACGCCCCAAATGGTGCACATGAGCGTCAGGAATTTTTCTTGTTGGTCAAATCCCTCCCGTTACCCCCTGAATCTTTCCTAGTTGGCGACATGAACTGTTGGCTAACCTCACCAACGGACTGGTGGCCACCCTCACCCAACGCCCCACAAGGTCACATAAAACTATGCATTCTAAAAGCCACCCTTGGGTTAATGGATGCGCTGCTGTGACATGCCCCACTGCTTGAAAACATGACGTGTCCCCACGTCCACAACGGCCAATTAAAGTCCATGACCTGCATCGACCTTATTCTAATGCCAGCGAAATTCCAACCCCACATCTCCCACTTCAAAACAATGAAAATGGAATTCTCCAACCACCAACTGGTCTCGATAACATACCACTTACCCATCACAGTTGCAAAGGCCCCACATTGGTGCAAAATCTGCCCCCCAAGCTCGCGTCACCAGGATTTTCCACGTGGGTGGAAGAGGCAACTTTGGCAAAATCGTTTGTTGCACCAATTTGCGCGGACCCCATTTCCACATGGGCAACTTTCAAAGAGAAACCATCCGCCACTATCGCCATCTCTCCTCCAGATGCTCACAAGCCACATCGGTGGTTATCTTGCACGCTCTGGTGGAATTGGCCCACTTGGAGTCCAACATTCCAGCCACAGGATACAGCCCTGCATGGGGCCAGAAGTGGGTGGAGGCAGCCGCCCACCTCAACGCACTTGAAAGGCAACACAAATATTGGTTTTGTGTCCAATACAGGGCCACACGCATCACTAAAGGCGACAAGTGCACCACATACTTCTTTAAAAAATTTTTTGCATCACGCCAGAGTGTAGCCTGCACACAGGTGCAAAGATTGGATAATTCCATTGTGGACACACCAGCTGAAGTGGCAATCGAAATGCAAAAATATTACTCTGAGTTATACTGAGCTGAACCAATTCAGCTGGCCGAAATGGCAGAATTTCTTGACTGAGCTCATATCCGCACCATTTTCCAATACCCAGAAATAATGAATTTAATTACTCCAAATGAATTATGGACAGCCATTCACGGTGCGCCAAACCAAAAATGCCCAGGCCCAGATGGCATTCCATATGAGTTCTACAAAAAATATTTCAAATATATATCCCCATTGCTGCTAGCCTCACTTAACCAAAGCCTGTTGGAAACGCGCCTCCTACCAGGAGGACATGAGGCCTTTACTGTCACACTCTTCAAGAAAGGGGATAAGCTTGACTTAGCCAACTGGCGCCCCATTTCTCTAACAAACACAGACACCAAAATTTTAACAAAAATCATGGCTAACCGTTTAGGGACTTTAGCATCTGCCACCATCTCCCCAGAATAATTCGGTTTCATCCCCAGAAGGTCAATTTGGGATAATTTGCACTCTGTGGCTAATGTATGTCAGTCCACAGCCTCTGGGGCACTTGTATTCTTGGACCAACAAAAGGCCTATGATAGAGTAAACTGGGAATACCTTAGGCCTGCCTCCATCAATTCCGCCTACCCCCACTTCATAGACTGGGTGATGCTGCTCACAGAATCTGCGACAATGGCAGTGCGTGGCCCAGGCTTCCTAACGGAAGTAGTCCATCCTCAAAGGGCCTGCGACAAGGGACCCCCTCAGCCCACTCTTATACAACTTCAGCCTTGACCCACTACTGCGAAATGTGAATGCCCAACTCACTGGGGTCCATGTGCCAGGCCAAACCCCAGTCAAGATGATGGCATTCGCAGATGATTGCGTGGTGGGGGTGTCTAATAACAAAGATGCATGCGCACTTGAAGCCCTCATCCAGGAATATTCCCAGGTAAGCAACACGGCACTGAACGCCTCCAAAACTGAAATCATCCTCCTTGGTCGGTTTCAGAACTGCTGGGCCCCAGCAATCATTTCCCAACCCAGCCCATCTGCTCGCCCACGTCCACGCCTTACTAACTCAACACACACCGCTCCGCTGGTGCTCCCCTTCATGCCACGTCCTACCATAGGACTGGTGCGCCATCTGGGCGTGTGGATGGAGGCAGGCGGATATGCGTCAGCAGTAATGGAATGCCATATACTGGACAACGTGATGAAGCAAATCGCCTCTCTCAGAGCCCATCCTACTACCCTCACTGGCAGGGTTGTTCTTGCCAACTCTATGCTCCTATCCAAAGTCTGGTTCGGAGCCCATGCCATCCCCTTCTCACCAAGCTTCTTCAAATCCCTGTATGCTTTGCTGCAAGGATGGCTTTGGTCAGGCCGCCCTCCACCAGTACGGCTAGAGGTCATGTTTGGCCCTCATCATCAAGGTGGCATGGGCCTGCTTGACTTCAAAGCCCATGCTGACAAGATCCTGGGCACTTGGATCGCGGCTGTCACCGCTCCTACACTCCCATCCCAACACTGGTCCCGCGCGGCCCACTCCAACTTCTCCCGAGCCTTGGGCCTCAACAATCCATCAAACCCCCACTCCCTGATGAAATACCTCGCATCACACACATCGGCCACAGGTCCTCACGGGACTAAAATCCACTACAAACAAATCCTACTCTCCATGTGAAGCGCAGAGTGGAGAATTAGTATTAGTGTACATACAACCCAAAGAGGCCGCCCCTCTCCTCAGTTCACACAAGAGGTACAGGGGCTACCCATCCATGATGGCGTGATCCCCATTCGACCCCAAGTCCTATCCAGGGTGGACTACCTGGACATGTTGGACATCCCTTACTCCACTGAGACCCAAAAGACTATCTGGAAATACGCACACCATCCTCTGTTGCAGCCACAAGTCCGCTCCCATGTGTGGCGCTGCCTGAGGCGGGTGTATCGTACAGCTGAGCGCTCTAACGCTTTACACTCATCCTGTGTCGTGTGTGGCCAGTATGGACGCTGTCCCACCGCCTGGAGAAGTGCCCCACCCCTAAAGTGATATGGCGCGAAGTCCAACGTCTGCTAGGCCAGGATCAAACGCATCCCTTCAGTCTGTCAAGAGATATGTTTGCTTCATCAATGGCCTCCCCCTCCCACCCTCCCTCCGTGCTCTGGTGGTTGCAATCGCCATGTGGACTATCCACACGATTGTCTTAGATGCCATCGCTGGCTCCATCCCCACCCTCCCAGAAGCTGTCCACAGATTCCAGTCTCATTTGGTGGACCACTTTCAAGCGTGGATGTTTGGATATCTCCCACCACGTCGCCAACAGCTGGTCTCCTCCTGGTTCCCAGTCTGGCTCATCAAATCAGACCCCTTCCTCCACACGTGCTCAATAGTGGCTACGGCCCCTTCACACGTTCCCTCCCCCTCCCCATAAGTGGCGTTCACGCTGGCAACAAGAGATAGCATCGCTTCTCTGGGGTGCCTCCCCTGGTACTAAGTTTATCTTTCCTGAGTCATATTTGAAAGTGTCCATCCCATGGTTGGCCTTCCCTGCAATAAATTTAAAAATTTAAAAATTTAAGTAAATTAATTCTCCTTCCTTTTTCTTAATGACATTACTCTATATAGCAATTCATTGCCAAAACTAGAGGCATCTATGGCTTCTTCCTCAAGCTTGGTAACTCTCCCCTTAAGGGCAAAAAAATTCTTGATGATCAGCAGAATTTAAGGCGTTCTTATTGATTGTTTGCCAACTCCATCCAGAGTTTTCTTAACTCATCCTTATATGACATCTTGTACTGGTGAGTACTGCTCAACTACCCCATGCAGTGAGCACCAATTGTTATAATTTAAGGGCTTTCACTAATTGTTAAGAATGATAGCACCTAATTGTTTAACTGCACAGATTCAGTATGTGCACAATTTGCGTTGTCTGATACTAGATGATAGCTGATTGATAATAGTATAAAGACTAATATCCATAGTTACATTTCTTTGCTATTTATTATCACTTTAAGTAATATGATTTAATTCAAACAGCACAATCTGATAATCAATACCAGGTGAGATAAGTATGAATAATAAAGTGAAGAGCTGGGCAAGCGGGGTAAAGAGCAGCGGACCTGTACCTGCACTACCCAAAGTTATCAAGCGTACAAGTACAAACGAAAATCTTAGTAGAAAAAACCTGAGGTGGCGCCCCCCGCGGGTTTTGTTAATTTTTTTGTAAAATACTGCAGCTATATGGAAGTATCCCAATCGCAACCACTGTCATTGGTGGAATATGGGATATGAGTTTTCCTGGGCATAGAAACACCAACAATGTGGGAAAAGTTCAGCGAAGCCCAACATAAGATTTTTCCCACATGCGGTGTACTTAACAACCCATACTATCCGCAGAGGTTGGGTAGATTTTGGGTTCAAAACTGTGGAAGAAGTGAACGAAGCAGCAAAGGTCAGAGTGGTACTTGACCTTCCTGACGGACAGCAATTGGTACCAACCAAATGCACCTGTTGGACTGAATCCAAAGACATTTTTATAATTTTTGACTACCTTCTGACCACACTGGCGCGCACAGTAATCAAAAGACTTCTTTGAGAAGGCTTGGAAGCCTATGGAGAAATCAAACAATTTAAAATGCAAATATTCTAGCTGATGCTGACCCTTAGCACAGGGAAGGTAATAGCAATTATTTTGCTGAACCAGGATATAGTAGAGAATATTACAAAAATCCCTCATATAGAATCCCTCACCACTGATGGGAAATAATCTAAGCTGTTTTTAAGCAAAAGTGGAAAGCGCACCCCCATATGCAACCACTGCCAAGCCTTTGGGCACAAAATTCACGCTTGCCTCATAAAAGAAGGCCTGAGAGAAATGGAATTCTGTGAGGAGGAAATGGGTGAAGATGACTCAGAATACACCAAAATCATGGATACTACACAAGCCTTCAACTGGAGAGAACATGGGCAATATAAAATAATTGACCCATTTCCCCAAAAGAACAAAAAATGGCCAAACAAGCTCGCAAGCTGGCTGCAGCCAAGGCAAAGGCCTCAGCGGAATCAACCATATTGCCAGAGCAGATCCAGAAAGACATGGAGTAATTTAAGTCAATGAACTAATTAGATCCCATGGAAAACCATACACCCAATCTGACCAGATTGTATTTAATGGAACCCAATTCAGAAATGAATGCAGCAAAATTGGGGTTCAGCGCACCCCCTGAAATTGCAGAATTTTTCCCAATCAGGAAGGAAAATCAACAATGGAATGCGCAAGAGAATAATGTGGCCAATAAAAGCACACAAGTGCACCGCAATAATATATTGAAACCAAGCAAAGCCAAGAGAGGAGCAAAAAATGCGGCGATGAAAGGGGCAGAATATACCCCAACTATGACTTATGGTTATGCTCTCTGAAGCAGAGGTGCAGTGGAGAGCAATGTGAGCAAGGGAGTAGGGATGAGGGGCCCTGCTAACTGCTCTGAGGAGCATTGGGAGTCTCAGTAGAGATAGGGACACTAAACATAGCAGGGCTCAAGGCCTTAACATCCTGGGTAAAGAAGTTGAGTCTGCTATGAAACCCACCTGTGGATATCCTAGAGGTGCAGGAAACCCACTGTTCACAGGGAGAGGAGGAGGCATGGGAAATAATGCTCCTCCCAACAATATTGTTTTAGTTGCTCCATTGTGGGGTGATAGTATGCGCAAACCAAAACATCAAGTTTATTAATAAAAATTTGTTTCTGGATGGTCATGTACTCACTGTAACCTTTTCATGGACACTGAAGTGCACACATTAGCCAGTGTGTGCGTCCCAAATGGTGCACATGACCAGAGAGAATTTCTCACAGCCCTAACACAACTAAATATACCAGCAAATACTTTCATAATGGGAGACATGTACTGCTGGATTAACCCATAGATGGACTGATGGTCATACACAACGGAGATGCTACAAGGGCAAGTGGAACTCCGCATACTAAAGGCTACCCTGGGACTATATGATCCACTGCCAAAAAGTCAACACCTGCTATAAAAAAATGACACGCCCACATGTACTCAATGGTACACTTGTCTCTATGTCAAAGCTAGACTTTAAACTGCACCAATGAATTTCCATCACCAAATTCAAAAATTTAAAACTACAAAAATCGAATTTTCTGAACATCATCTTGTTTTGGTGTATTACAAACCAGCGGAACCAGGTACCCAAGCACCCAGATGGTGCAGAATACGCCCATAAAGTTTAGCTGACTTGGAATTTCAATCCTGGATGGAGGAAATATCCTCAATCCAGATTTCCAAACACCCTTTTGCTCAGACCCACTAACCACCTGGGAAAACTTCAAAAAATCAACTTAACAAATCAAACATACATTGTCTAGAAGACACAGGGCAGTTTCAGCCATTATCAAACATACCCTGGCTGAAATTGACCATCTATAAAACAACGTACCAAACATAGGATACAGCCCTGGTTGGGGTTGCAAATGGGCTGAGGCTTCTGCTCAGTTAAACACCCTGATCCATGAACACCAACACTGAGTTGGAGTCCAATATAAAGGCAAAAAAATAAGAGATGGAGAAACTTGCTCGAGCTACTTTTTCCGCTGATTCCACACCTGGAAAAATATGATAGCTTGTACACAAGTTCATCAACTGGACAAATCCATAGCGAAACACCCAAAAAGCTATGACTGAAGTGCACAGGTTTTTTTAAAATTGTATGAATCTGAGCCAGTCAAACTAGAAAAAATTGAAAAACTCCTTAGAAGCCCACATATTAACACTGCGGCCCAAAATAACAATTATTCAACCTAATATTGCGCAAGGAATTATGGGAAGTAGTACGCGGTGCACCAAGAGGAAAATGCCCTGAACCTGATCGGATTCCCTATGAATTTTACATAAAATATTATACCAACATCTCTAACAGTCTTCTAGCTTCAATGAACAAGTGTATTATGGAAACATGCCTCCTACATGGAGGCAAAGAAGCTTACACGGTCACTTTATTCAATAAAGGAGACAGATTAGACCTCTCCAACTGGCGCCCAAGTTCTCTAACCAACACAGATACAAAAATTTTCACAAAAATTATGGCTAAACGACTAAGAGAAATTGCAACTGATGCGATATCCCCATCACAATATGGATTTTTTTCCAAGAAGATCCATATGGGATAACATCCACACAGTTGCAAATTTATGACAGTCCAAAATCTCCGAAGCACTTGTATTTTTAGACCAACAAAAGGCATATGACAGGGTGAACTGGACCTATCTTAGAGCTTGCCTTCAAAAAAATCAAGCTTCCAAACAGATTTATAAAATGGGTAATGTTGTTTACAGAGTCTGCAACCATGGCTGTGCGGGGAGCAGGGTTTTAACCAACCCAGTTATCCCACAGAGAGGACTAAAACAAGGAGACCCCTTAAGCTCTCTACTCTACAATTTTGGCTTAAACCCCTAATCCAAAATACAAACACACTTCTCAAGGGAATCAATGTCAAGGGCCAACCACCAGTCAAAATGATGGCCTTTTCTGATGATTGTGTGGTGGGCATATCCAACAATCAGGACGCTTGCATAATTGAGAAGATAATACAAGACTATTCAGCCATAAGTAATGCATCACTTAACACTGAGAAAACAAAAATTATACTCCTGGGGAAATATCAGACCCAGTGGATGCCATTTACCCAGGGCCAACAAGCTAATACAACATCAAGACTCCTGACCAGACATAGGAGGCGAAAATTAGCAACAACCTCACTGAAACTTCTATTCATCACCAAAAACAACAGCTTGCCCTGTTCTTCACTTGGGAGTATGGTTGGAAGCAGGAGAGTACGCCAACTCCATGATGGAAAATCAACTATTAGACAAGAAACAAAACGCCTTACCTCCTTACATGGACACCAAACAGGTCTAACAGGGAGGGTCACAGTAGCCAACTCTATGATTCTATCAATCATATGGTTCACGGCCCATGCAATAGCTTTCTCACCATCCTTCTTCAACACAATCCATACCCTATTACAGGGATGGATATGGTCTAACCACAACCCCCCTGTACGCCTCGAAATACTATTTGGCTCTAGAAGGAATGGAGGTATGGAGCTTACTATTTACGTAGAGCAAGCAACCCATATACTGGAATCCTGGATAGCTCAGGTGACTAGCCCATATCTTCCAGATACACACTGGGCCAGAACAGCAAGATATAACTTCACACGTGCACTCCAATTAAGAAATCCAGATCAACTGAACACATTAATCTAATATCTGCATCCCATACCATGGCTGCAGGACCACACGGCAATCCAGCACATTTCAAACAAATACTCCTAGCCATGAGAAGAGCAACATGGCGGATCCACATAAACGATCAAATCAGTCCCAGAGGACGCCCAAGGCTAACTAATAGACAGGAGATCAATGATCAAATAATCACAGAAAATATAATAAGCAAAAGACGAAGTACCATACCCAGGATAGATTACCTGGACCATATGGACATACCCTACAACCTGGAGACTCAAAGAATAGTATGGAGATACACACATTACCCTCTACTCCTTCCCAGGATAAGAGAACATGTTTGGAGGTGCATGAGGAGAGTATACCAAACAGCTGAATGGTCAAATGCCACTCACACCTCATGTACAATATGTGGTCAGTATGGAAGCCTAGCCCACCGTTTAGAACAATGCCCAACATCAGTGGCTGTATGGAAAGAGGCCATGCTGATTCCGCCAAGAAATGGACAACCATTCAGCCTAGCAAGGAACATGTTCGCTATTTACATGGATTCTCCTATCCACCCATCTCTCAGGGCGTTAATAGTAGCAATAGCACTATGGACGATACATACAATGGTACTGGAATCGTTCACAGGAGCAGCGCCCACAATCCAAGAAGCCATCCATCACATCCACAGCCATATATTAAAATTTCCAAGCATGGCTGTTTGGACACATGACCCCCTGCAACAGAAGGACAATCGCACATGGTTCCCCATATGGTTCCTAAAGGTTGATCCTTTCCTTCACACATGCTGCATCCAAGAATAAGCCAGCATAATTTCCCTTCCCTACCATCCTAAACTTGGTGATCCTGGAGACAACAAGAGGGGCCTTGAACCCTCTGGGGTGTCTTTAATTGTCGAATTTCATTAGTTACCTCACTATATTGTAAGTGCTTGTCCCCTGGTCGACCTTCCCTGAATAGTATACTATTATTCATAGTTGAATAGATAATCCATTACAGCCCAACATTAAACCTGTATTTCTTTTACAAAATACTTTTGATGTCGTCAGTAGGGACTTATACCATTATCCGCCAAAAATGATCCACACTCAGATCCTTAATTTATGGACTTTCCTATGGTCTCTCAGAGTCTACAGCAATTCTCATCTAAGCTCAGCTTCTCTTCTCAAGGATCCTCAATCCTTACTCTTAGTCCTACTAAAAATCCCCAATTAATGTACTAGTATTATTTCCTGAAGATGGATAGAACTAAAACCAATAAAAAATTCTGCTAAAATAGATTCTTTTATAATATGAATCATCAGGGGAATTTATATATAGAGATTATGGTGCCCAACTCTCAGTTGGCGCCTCAACCATAAAACGGCAGCCATTGCCATTGAACTTCCCTGTGACGTCTCACCAGTGATGGTCTTCTCCATCTGGTTAGGATTCCTTCATTGAATATCCTCAATATTTAAAACAGACAGAGTTAGAAAACGTTTCCCTAAAGTTTCCTACTTGATCCCAGCAAACCAACCATATTTGGTGAGCGACCTGCTTAGGTAATGGGACTTGTTACCCATTATGACAGGTCACAAACCATTTGATCAGCTTGCTAGTTGCAGGCGTCATGCTTGCCTCGCAACTTCTCCTTAAATTTCCAATTGTTTAGTGATGAAAACTCCCCTGATCCTAATCAGTACACCCCAATATTAAATCATCATTCAACTATCATATGTCCACATTTTTCAGCAACTCTGCCTGACAAGATTAAGCATCAACCCAGATTGATCCCAATGAGTCTGAACCTGGCGAATTACAAATATCCCCTGAACATTATCAACCTGAAATTGGGGTCAACTGATATCCAATTCACTCACCATAGGGAATTAACCTCTAGCAATTCATTTCAATCTACAAGTCTGGAAAGGTGGGCAAAAAACTAATAACATCTTATCAAGTAACTGCTTTGACTGGTGTCACTAATCTTCAAATATTTGGTGAAACCTTATACTCAAATTTCAATATTAATTGAAAATGATAAGAGCATGATGTATCAAAAGATGATTGGCCAATGACTCAAACAAGAGAAGAAAATAGCGTTACATCAAATAGCTGAGGATAGATGAGATATCTAAGGTTTCTATGAGAATCTACGTATAATACACATGAGACTGCAAGAATTCAAAAATGACAATTTTTTTTGGTGTGTTTGATATTGATGTTTAGTAATACTATGTATTTTTCCCCAGTAAAAAGTCACTAAAATCTTGACAATCATCATGCTGTGCATCAAAATTATTATGGCGTCATTTCTCTTTCTTCAAATTATTCATTAAAATGAGACAGCAGAATTATTTTGAGTTCATAGACCTATGGAAATGCAATTTGGAGAGCTGATCACTGCCCAATTAGAATTTTTGGGAGAAATAAGAATAGTCATATTATTAAGAAATTTTGCAGATGGTGTGGCGGTTAAAACTCATCCAATGATCACTTTGGCTAATGGGTACAACTTGAAATGACTGGAATCATTGCTAAATCTTCTCATATTTATATCATGAATGCAGTTAATGATCTCGTGAGCCTGTGGCATATGGAAAAAATGCTGATCAAGATAGATTCCAGTGGATGGATATATCATGGAGGACTCCTGCATACAATAAATCTTTCCAAAGGGTCACATGTGATGCTTAGAAGCGATATTTTAATTTTAGATGGACTGGTTAATATGTAAAAAATTTTGACTACTGCTTGCTGTAGGTATTGAGTTTACTGCACAGGTCCCTATGTGAGATTTAATAAAGTTGATATAGTTGTATTATAAATAATTAATTGGTTTGTACTAGTATAGATACTAGTACCCTAGTTGAATCTTCAGCCAATATAAGGTACTGCTTTCTCTAACGCACTCTTCTAATAACAAACATGTTAATTAACTGAGGGAACTTTTCCATAACTCTTTGCTTTTGATAAGGCTTGGTTATTAGAACTTAACCTAAATTTAAGTTAGAGGCTCTCAGTTACTCTCTTGACTCAGGAGCCTATGGAGATCAAAAACAGTAAAATTTAGACAAAGAATATCTGATACTTCTAAAACTCTACTCCAGTGATAAATATTACAACAAATGTAAATAAATAAAATATTAAAAAAATTATTCTGAACTTTATTTAAGTATATCTTTTTTAAGAAGGATAGGGTTTCAATAGGGTAAAGAAGCACTACTTTTTAGCTGGCTCACTAGAGATTAACTGATTATTCTCTATAGACTTCAACTCTTGAAATTAATTTCTGAACTAACTGGTTCCTTCGCCATAGTTAATCTCCATTAGGGTAATCTTCACGGTTTGGAAGCCATCATTTAATGTCAGGAACCAGACACTAATTCCATAGGGGCTGCGTTGCCTGATTACAACTATTTAACTACCAAGAGTTAAAATCCTTCAATAGCTTTGCAAAAATGACCATATATATTCAGTGTCTCTGGCAGAATTATCTGCCATAGGAATCAAACTATTGGGTATCAATCCCTAATCAAAGTACTTATTTAACATTTTTTGGGGAAGCTTTTATTTCCTGTTACTATCACTATTATTAAGATGATTCTCCACAAATTATCTGAATTTGACAATCAACCAGGAAAATGAGCAGATTCATACGCACCAACACCAGTTGGGCAAAAGTGACTAACACAAAAGGCCCTAAACCCACCCAACCCATCAGAGAAAAACGCCCCAGCAGTACGTTAGGACAACCTACCCCAAAAAAGGTGAGCATAGCGCCGCACCCAGAGTTTTGCAATTTATGCAAAAAATGGGCGCTTTCACAAAAATCTAAACACATCCAACCCTTTTACTCCCTCAAGCATGGCCTTAGAATTATGGTCAGTGATACGTCCCTTGAGTCATGGGAAAAAATGAGGGGAGGCCTTCTCTGCAATTTTCCCAAACACTTTTTTGGTAAATTTTAAAATTTACATAGAGGATGGGTGGATTTCGGGTTCATGACCACAGAGGAAGTGGCAAACGCAGCAAAAACATAAGTTTCTGTTAAAATTAATAACGAAGATTGCAACATCCACATGATGTGAACACGATGGAATGAGGCAAACGACCTATTCATTATATTTGGTTGACTCCCAAGCACCATGCATCATGATATCCTTGAGGACAATCTTCACATGGGCCTCAAAAGTTATGGCAAAATTAAACAATTTGGTTTTGAAAAATTCTCCCTACTGCCCCACCTGTGTACAGGGAAGGCAATAGCCATTATTGAACCTAACCAGGATGTGGTAGAGGATATCACCCTCATTCCCTGCAAGGTGACCATCAACCTCCCCAATGACAGTATATCTCACCCTTTCTGCATCACACCAGAACACACTCCGCCCATCTGCAGCTTCTGCTCAGCTCTAGGCCACAAAGACCATGTGTGCCCTGTCAAGTGTGGAATGGAAGCACCAGAATTTTTTGAGGGTGATATGGATGAAGCAAGCCCAACCTTCATTAAAATAAAGTACGCCACTTATGCCTTCCATTGGGGCAAAAAAGCCAAAATCACTTTGGTTGAACCCATTTTGTGCAAGGATCATCATCGCGCACAGGCTTCCTGCAAGCAGGCTGTGAGTTCCGCTGAAACCCAAGACCACACCATGATATCCTCAGACCAGATTCAGTCAGATGCCACAGCAGCGCGGCGAAATAACCTTTCAGATCCCCCACATAAAATCCATTAAAATCAAAGCGAATTTTTCAAACACAACCAATCAGCCGCCAAGCTACACTGAAGCAGAACCACCATGTACCACTGTGGATCCTCCTAGCCAATCACATGTGACCAATGACAACATGGTTCATGAGTATGATATGGAAATCATCCCAGCCAATAACAATGTGACATGCTCCTGCATAAAGCCCAATTACCCTGACACCTAGTTTCTGCACATCTAGCCCACAGGTAAGCAGCGGAAAATTTTACGCTGGTGGGGCACAATACAGCCAATGCCAGAGCCAAACTCCACAGAGTAATCTGAGCCCAAAGAAACCAAACAAAACCAACACTACAACCACCAAGCAACATGCTGGAACCATTCAGCTGATTGGCCCAAACTTGTAGTATGACCCGCGCTGCTAGGGAATGGGGTGACCCCAGTGGGTTGCCCCAACATTCCTGATGTGCAGATTACCGCAATCACCATAGGGACGCTCAACATTGCGGGAGCCAAGGCCATTACATCCCAGGCCAAAAAATGGCTTATCTGCACAATATCCCCGTGGACATCCTGGCCATCCAAGAACCCCACTGTCCACCAGGGGAGGAGGAGTCATGATCAACCATGCTCCTTCTGGATAGATCCTTTTGGACATACCACTATGGGGTGGTAATTTGATCCAACCATAATCCTCCAGTAAATATCCAAAGCACATCCTACCACCTGGAGAGATGGCTGCTTCTAACGGATTTTGAGTGGAATGAAGAAACTTTTGCCGTGGCATGCATATATGACCCAAATAATCCAAACGACCACCAAAAATATTTCTCCAATATCCTCTCAATCCCTTTCGCTAAGGTAAAGTTCTTCACAGGAGATTTCAATTTCTTGCTTAATGCCATACCTGACCGCTGTCCTAAATCAAAGGCCATACCCCGCGGCCACATGGAACTACACATACTAAAGGCAACTCTGGGCCTGTACAACACCATCCCCAACAGGCCACCACGTTGGCCAACATGACGAGGCCACACTACAGCTATAAACCAACTGATCTTAATGACCCAGAGTGACCTGATGCTCGCCCCTGTAGACTTCCATCACTGTGTATCAAATTTACAACAACAATTATCCCCCTCTTCGACCACCAAATGGTTTCAATAAAATTATTAGCCACGTCGAAATACCAAAAGCCACTGACCTGTCACAAAGTTCACCCAAGCACCATTTATATTCCAGAGCTTAAACTTTGGAATGAGATGGTGCTAACAACACAGACAAAAAAACGACCACCTAATGGGAACCCTATCGCCAAGTGGGAAATTTTCAAGGCTAGAATAACCAAGAAAGCCTGTCACTTGAACTCCAGAAAGCTGGCCACAATGTTCGCGACAATCAATAAGGCTATCAGACAGCTCCAACACTTAGAAAACAACACACCTCGTGAGGATACAGCCCTCAATGGGGATGCCTGTGGTTCCAAATGTCTGCACAGGTCAACTCCCTCTTTAGAAAACACCAGCATTATGTCAAAGTATGGCAAAAATCAAAATACATTCTATCTGTCGAAACTAACATGGCCCAGTTCTTCTGCCATTTTAAACCAATTTTGATTTTGGCGACCTGCACTCAGGTCCGTTGAGCAGATGACACACTTGCGTCCACACCATCTGAAATATTGGCTGAATTACACTAATTTTACACTGACCTGTAAACGGTGGATTTCACAGCACCTAGCGAAATTAAAATTTTTACATCTGCTAATATTGACAGTATAGCTGATAAACCAGAATTTGCTGAACCCATCACTAGAGATGAACTATGGGAGGTAATAAAATCAACTCTGAGCCACAAGTGCCCTGGGCCTGATGACCTTCCATATGAATTTTTACAAAAAGTATTTTTATTACATTGCATCAGTACTACTGGCAACTATGAACAAGTTCCAGGAGGACACAGCAATTCCACATGGTGGCCAAGATGCATATGTGGTCACACTCTTCAAAAAAGGAGACCAAGCAGACCTAAACAATTAGCATCCAATTGCTCTCACCTATACTGATACTAAAATACTAACAAAAATTTTAGCTAAGCTTCTGGGATGCATTGCACAGACAGCCCTCTCCCCCCATCAGTTTGGTTTTATCTCCAATCGCTCAATTTGGGATAACATTCACATCATAGCCAACATCTATTAAGCTAACCCCACAGGCGCCCTTGCTTTTCTGGACCAAAAGAAAGCATATGACCGAGTGCACAGGGACTACTTGGAACAGTGTATAAAGGCCTTAAACCTACCATCCCGCATTATAAACTGGGCGCTCCTCCTAACACGCTCAGCCAGGTTTACAATCAGAGGCCCAGGTTTCCTAACCAACACCATCACCCCACAAAGGGGCCTCAAACAAGGCGACCCACTAAGCCCCCTATTATAAAATTTCATCCTTGATCCTCTCCTCCGCAAGTAAACTCAAAGCTCTCTGGAATTAGTTTGGATGGACAACTACCAACCAAAATGCTCGCCTTTGCTGACGACTGTGTAGTAAGCGTCTCAGGAAATAGAGATGCCAGAGAGATTGAGGGCATTATTCACCAATATGAGTCAGTGAGTAATGCCAAGCTGAACAAACAGAAAACAGAGGAAATTTTAATGGGCAAACAAAGTTCAAATTGGACCCCGCCCTCCCATTACTGACCAAGCTAACCCATCGCACATCCTACCACAAGACAAAGACCTATGCTAATAAAACCACTGTGCTTACCCTTCGCACCCCACCCCGCCACCAACCCAGTCCGTCATCTGGGAATATGGCTCAAGGCTGGTGGATATGCATTTGACACCATTGAAACCAAAATATTGGACAACATCACAAAAAGAATGACAAGTATGCGGAGGAGTAAAGCTAGTTTAGCTGGAAGGGTTGTGTTAGCCAACTCCCTGATCTTGTCAAATTTATGGTTTGCTGCTCACGCAATTCCTTATATGCCAACTACACCAACGCAGTCTACAAGCTCCTGCAGAACTGGCTGTGGTCTGGATAGCGCGCACCAGTCAGGCTGGAGACCATGTATGGCCCACGAATCAAAGGCGGGATGGGGCTGCTCAACTTCACAGAACGAGCAATGCAAATCTCTGGCTCATGGATAGCTCTGACAACGTCATCCAACACACTATCCCCTCATTGGGCCAAAGCATCCCAAACTAACTTTGCAAGGGCACTACATCTGAGGTGCCCATCCAACCCTACAAAACTGATGAAATATCTAACAACATATCTAATAGCCACAGGACCGCACAACACCAAATGTTACTTCAAACGCGTCCTATACACCCTAAGACAAGGGGACTGGAGTTTCTCCTATGCGCAACAAACTGAAGATAATAACCCGCCAATAGAGTATATGCGACTTCACAGAGGACAAACTGTGGCCAACGCACCTGACCCACTACCACCCTTCCATTTATCCTGGATTGACTATCTAGATTACCAAGACGTCCCGTATGACTTGCACACCCAAAGGAAGGTGTGGGACCTCATCACTTGCCCCCTCTTATCCCCACAAGTGAGCTCCACAGTGTGGCGCTACATGCGCCATATGTTTAGGACATCCAACCACACCTTATAAATGTTCCAATCATGCGCCATCTGCGGCAGACCCAACACGCTAGCCCACCGCCTGGAAGAATGCCCGCCTTCCAGGCATATCTGGGCCAATGTGACGTACTTTTTTCAGCAATCACCATCAGCTGAATTCTGACTATCTCGCGATATCCTGGCACTCAACACGATCTCACATATCCCCTAAAGCTCAGGGCTTTAACTGTGAGTATTGCAATATGATCCATTCACACAATTACCCTTAATGCTTTCAAAGGGATCTTCCACAACATCAACCAAGCTATCGTCAGGTTCCACAGCCACTTGGCTGACCACTTCAAAGCCTGGATACTTGGATCACTAAAACACAAATGGAAGAAACAGAAGGGTAACTGACTACCAATCCGGTTCCTTTGATGTGACACTGAAAACCTCACAATCTCTATAGGCGGTACACCCTACTAGACCTTGAGCTGTCAAGTCACTTAAGGTCATAGTCACCCACCACTCGTGGCTCCTAGCCACAATCAAGTGTACCATATCTTATCTATCAGGTCCCATTGCTTAGTGTGCTCTCTCCTCTTTGCTTTCCTTTCCCTACATATTGGATGTGTCAGTCCCTGGTCATCCATCCTCAATTAAATAAAAACATATTTTGGGGATAATTCCAATGGAACATATTGTGAAATTTAATCAATTGGTTACATCCTTTGGTTATCATAGGTACTTTTTAATTTTCAACCATTGCTGACTTTAGATTGTTAATTACAATTTTAAAAACTCTTAATCTGTAAATGATATCAATAATATGGTTAATTAAAATTCCAACATATTCCCCCACTTGATCAAAATTATCCAGCAGAGGATAGAAACTTCAGGTATGGACGCCAACTCAGGCCATGGTCATGTTTGGCATCATACTTCTATAACTTCAGCGGAGCTCAGCTCTGTCTGAACTCAATTCTTTAGTGCCATAATTGGCATGGTGGAACTCTTCCCTGGTTTCTACTCACATCTGCATCTCTCAAGAGTGATTTCTGCAGCATCATGCTGCATAAGAACTATTTCAGCATTGTCACTGACAATATTAACTGGTCAACCTGTATTCTCCCAGGCTGGGCTCTCCATTTTTGATTATAGCAGAACTTTTCTCTTAAAGACTACTCACAGCAGATCTAGTTTCAACAAATCTGATTCAGACAATAAATTTCATAGAAACTTTTTCTGGGTGGATCTAGTTTCAGCCTGTTATGATTTTGACAGCACACTCATTTATTTTAGCACTTCATGACTACTCATGGTGGACCCAGTTTCAACTCAAACTGGTCCTGCTGACAACAACAGTCTTCCCCCATCATAACTCATCCCCCTCCCCATCATATGGTAGGTAAGAACACTAACCAATGCGTTTTTGATTGCAGCAAAATAAAATTAATTGTTTATATTTTTCATATTTATATCTTTTATTCTTTTATTCATGCCTTATCATCTTATGTGGTTTTTTATATTTATTTTAAAATAGAACTTAACTATCAATAGATTCAGTGTTCATATTTTCCTATACTCTGGTTCAGACGTTTGTTTTCCAAACTCAACAAGTTACTTTGATTAAAAGGTCTCTTTATCAAGATTAACTATCTAATTTGATTCAGCTGTCCCCTCTTGGGGCTTGACTATTAACCAGAACTTAACCAAACCTTCAGGTTCAGTAGTCTTATGTGAACATTGCAATTTCTCTTTTTCTTCAAGGATGATTTCCCTTTTTTAATAAATATGTATTTTTCCCATATGTTTTATCTTTTTTATGTCATTAATTTATTTCCTTTATGTGTTTTTTTCTTTTTTATACTTTGTTTTTGGCATTGTTCACTGACCCTAATGTTCTGATTAACTCCACTGGCTGATCTGAAAATTATTTTGATCATATGAATTAGTAAGCAAATTACCTTCTTAGAATTTTGTCTTAAGTTGAATATTGTTCTCAGCATCTCTTGGCATTTTCATTAATTGATAAATATTAGGTCAAGAGACTTCCTCCACAATTTCTGGATTAATAGCCTTCATTTTTGACCTTGCTCTCATAGTAGCATTACTCTTTGGTGCATCTTGAATCCCTTGGCTCGTCCACAAACAAATATGATACATTTTTTATAGCACTAGTGGTGCCCAACCCAAACAGGGGGACTGCCACGTATCTTTATTTGTAAATAAGCCAAACAAAAGCATCGTCATAAAAGTTTCCAAATATGACACCTCAGCTATCAGCCTAGGAAGCCATATCAGATGTCAAGAAAGCTTTGGGGAAACTTTTTTCTGGTGCCTGCTTTAGCAAGTGGACCATGGCGGACAACATTAGGGTAGGAGAATTAGAGACATGTGGCATAAAGAGGTATAGTTGTGGGTTTTCTTCTTTTATGAGGCCAATGGTGTCCATCACCTCAATGTATTGAGCATTGGATGCTCAGCAAATGTGATGAGAGCCAGTACACAAGTGAAAGACTTGGCGAACCAGTTGGTTTTGAGATAAACAGGGTTAAAAAGAGAAGTTTTTGCTACATTGATGCAAATGCGGCTCACACCAAAGGTGAGCTTCTCAATTTCATATCTAGCATCTTCCTCAAATAATGGGGAAAATGTCTTATAACTCCAACTTTGCAATTGTGGTGCTCTGATTTAATTGTTTTTTATGATCCATCATTTTTCCCTTTTAAAACTTATACTATCGACTAGTGACTTTTTTATTGTCATCATCTTATTCCACTGTATCCTGATCCCCATCAGCTGGAATTTTCTTCCATTGTAGTGCCATTGACTTGTGTCACTAAACTTGGTATGTTCTTGCAGGACATTGTGCTAATAAGTTTTTTCTTGAAAAATGGCAAGAAAGCTCAATTACACCCCTGTAGTGATAACAGTTGTAATTTTTTTGTCTACTTATTGCTGTATTTCTTGAGTTCACTATACAAGTATTTATGTGTATTGTAATAAAGTTAATATAGTTTATTTGAGATGGGTCGACCTTGGGACAAATATACCACACCAAGAATGTTTTCTAGCCAGTACAGGTTTCAAACTCAAAACCTGCACTAGGGGTGGAGGCAGTTTTACCCGCTTGGCTAATCACCCTTTAAAGTTTAAATTTAAATTAAAATTTAGATTTAAATTTATTGCAGGGAAGGCTGACCATGGGACAGACACTTCCGAATATGACTCAGGAAAGATAAACTTAGTACCAGGGGAGGCACCCCAGAGAAGCGATGCTATCTCTTGTTGCCAGTGTGAACACCACTTATGGGGAGGGGGAGGGAACGTGTGAAGGGGCCGTAGCCACTATTAAGCACGTGTGGAGGAAGGGGTCTGATTTGATGAACCAGACTGGGAGCCAGGAGGAGACCAGCTGTTGGCGATGCGGTGGGAGATATCCAAACATCCACGCTTGAAAGTGGTCCACCAAATGAGACTGGAATCTGTGGACAGCTTCTGGGAGGGTGGGGATGGAGCCGGAGATGGCATCCAAGACAATTGTGTGGATAGTCCACATGGCGATTGCAACCACCAGAGCAGGGAGGGAGGGTGGGAGGGGGAGGCCATTGATGAAGCAAACATATCTCTTGACAGACTGAAGGGATGCGTTTGATCCTGGCCTAGCAGACGTTGGACTTCGCGCCATATCACTTTAGAGGTGGGGCACTTCTCCAGGCGGCGGAACAGCGTTCCATACTGGCCTTACACAACACAGGATGAGTGTAAAGCATTAGAGCGCTCAGCTGTACGATACACCCGCCTCAGGCAACGCCACACATGGGAGCGGACTTGTAGCTGCAACAGAGGATGGTGTGCGTATTTCCAGATAGTCTTTTGGGTCTCAGTGGAGTAAGGGATGTCCATCATGTCCAGGTAGTCCACCCTGGATAGGACATGGGGTCGAATGGGGATCACGCCATCATGGATGGGTAGCCCCTGTACCTCTTGTGTGAACTGAGGAGAGGGGCGGACTCTTTGGGTTGTATGTACACTAATACTAATTCTCCACTCTGCGCTTCGCATGGAGAGTAGGATTTGTTTGTAGTGGATTTTAGTCCCGTGAGGACCTGTGGCCGATGTGTGTGATGCGAGGTATTTCATCAGGGAGTGGGGGTTTGATGGATTGTTGAGGCCCAAGGCTCAGGAGAAGTTGGAGCGGGCTGCGCGGGACCAGTGTTGGGATGGGAGTGTAGGAGCGGTGACAGCCGCGATCCAAGTGCCCAGGATCTTGGCAGCATGGGCTTTGAAGTCAAGCAGGCCCATGCCACCTTGATGATGAGGGCCAAACATGACCTCTAGCCGTACTGGTGGAGGGCGGCCTGACCAAAGCCATCCTTGCAGCAAAGCATACAGGGATTTGAAGAAGCTTGGTGAGAAGGGGATGGCATGGGCTCCGAACCAGACTTTGGATAGGAGCATAGAGTTGGCTAAAATGACCCTGCCAGTAAGGGAAGTAGGGTGGGCTCTGAGAGAGGCGATTCACTTCGTCACATTGTCCAGTATACGGCATTCCATTACTACTGACGCATATCCGCCTGCCTCCATCCACACGCCCAGATGGCGCACCAGTCCTATGGTAGGACGTGGCATGAAGGGGAGCACCAGTGGAGCGGTGTGTGTTGAATTAGTAAGGCGTGGACGTGGGCGAGCAGATGGGCTGGGTTGGGAACTGATTGCTGGGGCCCAGCAGTTCTGAAACTGACCAATGAGGATGATTTCAGTTTTGGAGGCGTTCAGTGCCGCGTTGCTTACCCGGGAATATTCCTGGATTGGGGCTTCAAGTGCGCGTGCATCTTTGTTATTAGATACCCCCACCACGCAATCATATGCGAATGCCATCATCTTGACTGGGGCTTGGCCTGGCACATGGACCCCAGTGAGTTGGGCATTCACATTTCGCAGTAGTGGGTCAAGGCTGAGGTTGTATAAGAGTGGGCTGAGGGGGTCTCCTTGTCGCAGGCCCCTTTGAGGGTGGACTACTTCCGTTAGGAAGCCTGGGCCACGCACTTCCATTGTCGCAGATTCCTTGAGCAGCATCACCCAGTCTATGAAGCGGAAGGGTAGGCGGAATTGATGGAGGCAGGCCCTAAGGTATTCCCAGTTTACTCTATATAGGACTTTTGTTGGTCCAAGAATACAAGTGCCCCAGAGGCTGTGGACTGACATACATTAGCCACAGAGTGCACGTTATCCCAAATCGACCTTCTGGGGATGAAACTGAATTGTTCTGGGGAGATGGTGGCAGATGCTACAGTCCCTAAACGGTTAGCCATGATTTTTGTTAAAATTTTGGTGTCTGTGTTTGTTAGAGAAATGGGGCGCCAGTTGGCCAAGTCAATCTTATCCCCTTTCTTGAATAGTGTGACAGTAAAGGCCTCATGTCCTCCTGGTAGGAGGCGCGTTTCCAACAGGCTTTGGTTAATTGAGGCTAGCAGCAATGGGGATATATATTTGAAATATTTTTTGTAGAACTCATATGAAATGCCATCTGGGCCTGGGCATTTTTGGTTTGGCGCACCGCGAATGGCTGTCCATAATTTGTTCGGAGTAATTAAATTATTATTTCCAGGTATCAAAAACAGTGCGGATATGAGCTCTGTCAAGAAATTCTGCCATTTTGGCTGGCTGAATTGGTTCAGCTCGGTATAACTTGTAGTAATATTTTTACATTTTAATTGCCACTTCAGCCGGTGTGTCTGCAATGGAATTATCCAATCTTTGCACCTGTGTGCAGGCCACGCTCTGGCATGGTGCAAAATTTTTTTTAAAGAAATATGCGGTGCACTTGTCACCTTTAGTGATGCATGTGGCCCTGTATTGGACACAAACCCAATGTTTGTGTTGCCTTTCGAGTGCGTTGAGGTGGGCAGCTGCCTCTGCCCACTTCTGGCCCCATGCAGGGCTGTATCCTGTGGCTGGAATGATGGACTCCAAGTGGGCCAATTCTGACAGAGCGCGCGAGATAACCGCTGATGTGGCTCATGAGCATCTGGAGGAGAGATGGTGATAGTGGCGGATGGTTTCCTCTTTGAAAGTTGCCCATGTGGAAATTGGGTCCGCGCAAAACAGTGCAACAAATGATTTTGCCAAAGTTGCCTCTCCCACCCACGTGGAAAATCTAGCGACGCGAGCTTGGGGGGGCAGATTTTTCACCAATGTGGGGCCTTTGCAACTGTGACGTGTAAGTGGTATGTTATCAAGACCAGTCAGTGGTCAGAGAATTCCATTTTCGTTGTTTTGAAGTGGGAGATGTGGGGTTGGAATTTCGCTGGCATTAGAATAAGGTTGATGCGGGTCATGGACCTTAATTGGCCGTTGTGGATGTGGGGATGCGTCATGTTTCAAGCAGTGGGGCATGTCACGGCAGCACATCCATTAACCCAAGGGTGGCTTTTAGAACGCGTAGTTCAACATGACCCTGTGGGGTGTGGGGTGATGGAGGCCACTGGTCTGTTGGTGAGATTAGCCAACAGTTCATGTCACCAACTAGGAAAGAATCAGGGGGTAACGGGAGGGATTTGACCAACGAGAAAAATTCCTGATGCTCATGTGCACCGTTTGGGGCATAAATGTTGACGATTGTGTGTGCAACGTCAGCCCACAAGAAGGTGACGACGAGCACTCAGCCATTAAGGAATGTTTCTGAGGATGTGAATTTGAAAAATTATTTTTCTGAATTAGCACCCCACAGTGCTTCGACCAAAAGGATAGGAAGGAGCATTGTTTTCCAAGCTTCTTTGGAACCTCATGGACAGTGGGACTCCTGGATGGCCAGGATATCCACAGGTAAATTGTGTTGTAAAAAACTCAGTTTCTAGCCCAGGACGGGGAGGCCTTGAGTCTGGCAATATTCAGCATCCCTAGAGTGAAGGTTTCCCCCATCGCACCTTAGGTGTGAGGGGGTGGGCCCCTGGGCCCACCAGCCTCTTCAAGGTCCCCACGGGCTTTCACAGCAGTGCGGGTGTTAGCAGCAATGCTATCAGAGTTTTTGTTAATTTTTGTGGAAAGAGTCGCATTGGCTTTGGCCTTTGCTTTTTGTTTTCCCAACGTCGGACGAATTTTTTGCAGTGCGGATAAGTTTGGTGCACCGTCGAGTGGGGCAAACTTTTTTTTTTTCAATTGGGATAGGTCCCAAGTCAGTTTTGACCGGAGCTTGGGTGCAGCAATTGGGTAAGATCGAATCTCCCATTGGATCCTTAAATTGAGTGGCCCACTCAGCATAGGCCTCCCAATCTGATTGGGTGATGGATTCCCAAGTCACTTCCGCCGTGAAGGTCTCCATGTCCTCCTGGCGTTGTGAGTGTAGGATGGTGGTGGTGGCCTTGGCCACTTCCTTGGCCATGGCTCTATGGGCCTGCTTGGCCTTCTTCCACTCCTGCGGGGAGATGGGCTTTACCAATAGGTAGCAGCCTTGTGCTCCCCACAAGAAAGCCTCCTTGGCGCTTGCGGTTGGTTCATAGTGCGCCTCTCCGCTGGCCATGGCCACTGAGGGGTGCTCTTGGAATGTGACGCCTTCTTGATAAGGCATGCGTGCGCCTTATGGCCAAACGCATCATAGTGGGTGCAAATGGGGGCGCGCTGTCCACGGTTACCCAGAATGGGTGGGTAGTGTGCCCTGTGATATCAATAAAAGTGGAGTGCAGGATCTGGGTTAGGTCCTTTGCAATCTCCTCAGTTGGGGTCAGAACTGTGATGGCTTTGCCAGTGCATAGGTGTGGCATCAGCGTGAAATGTTGCATTTCAAAAGATTGTATTTCGCCATATATAGCGAGACCATCTTTCAGGTGTTGCTCCAAAATGTCATGTTTTACCATAGTAGCCAAAAAGTCAAACGTGAGGAAGATTTGGTTTGATTTTGTCCATCTGGTGCATTTGGTTTCGATGACCCATTGCCCTTTGGGGAGGTTGACCACTATGCGCACCGCTGCAGCCTTGTCTGCTGCTATTTTGCTTTTGAAACCCAGGTCCAGCCAACCACGTGACATGGAGTGAGGCGCAACATACACTGCAGTTGGAAAAAATTTTGTGTACATCTTCACAAAATTTTTCCCATAAGGCCGTTTTTTGATGTCCAGATACACACAGACTCTGAATTCCACCGACAAAAGTGGCTGAGAGTGTGGCGTGTTGATGTACTGGTTGCATCATGCTTGCCACAAGAGTATCTCTGGGGAAATTGTGACTGCCAGTTTTTTGAGATTTTTTTCTAATCTCGCTGGATTCTCTGGGGGCGTTTTCAAATGTTAGAGGCCGCAGGCCTTCCATTTGCTCCTCTTGCCTTGCTTGCCCAACTGCTCCCAGACATGGGCGCAGACTAATCTCCTCTATGAGATTATCAAACTAGATTTAGTCTTGAATTGAATGGGTTGCAAAGTGTTTGCAACGAGAAAGAAAAGTAATCACCCTTTAAAGTTAATATAGTTTTTTATAAATAATTTTGATTGGGTTGGTGCTTATATGAGGACTAACACCATAATAATATTCAGTAAGTATGAATACCGCTGTCTCAAATGCACTTTTATAATCTCAAAGATATTTTTTTAGGATTTTAACTTCTAACACTTCACTTTTGATAGGACTTGTTATTGGGTTTTACCCTAATTTAGGTTCAGAGGTTTCTAATTAATCTCTGGATTCAAGAGCCAATGGAGATCAGAATCAGTATTAGTTACACAAAAGATATCTTATCTTTCTATAATTCACTTTAGTGTTGAAATTACAACAAAAGTAAACAGAAAAAATCTTTAAGATAATATCATTCTAAACTTTATCTTGATCTATCTTTATTTAAAAATACTTGATGTTTTTATAGGGTAAATGTGCATAAATTTTCAGCTGCCTCACTAGAAAAATTTATTTTTCTGCATAGAATTTAACCCTTTAACTAACTTCTGAACATAACTGGTTCCTTCACCTTAGTTAATCTCCATAGGGTAATTTTCAAGGTTCAGCAGCCATCCATTAGTGTCATGAACCAGACATTGATTCCATGGGGCCACTTTACCTAATTACAACTAATTAACTACAAGTGTTAAAATTCTTCAATAGCTTCATAAAAATGACCTAAATCGCTCAGTTTGAATGATTCATAATAGTAATCTAGCTATCTGCTAATGAGCCCTCATCAAATTACCTAATCACGTTGTCAGGGATGTTTCCTGTTGAGATTTTAAGTGAAACTAATTGTTAGATTATATCCTTTGGTCTATTGTGAGTAATGTTATAGTCAGAAACCATTGAAAACAACATATTTTTAATAACAATTTCAAAATACTTAATTTGAAGTAGTGGGATAATATGGCTATATCAAAAAATTCAACATGGTGCAATGGGAATAGTTGCACTTTTAAATAAAAAATACTTTGAAAAGACCAATTAGAAGCTGATGAATTACCAAATTTCAATGCCCATAAATTTTGATGATGACACAATAGGAGCTCAAACAAAAGATGCTAATGGCTCAGTTAAAGTCACTCCTGTCACTACAACGTACCATGCAACAAAGGTATATGGAGACGTTGAACATAAAATGCTCTTTGCAATCCTAAGTTGGGCAGTGACAGTCCATAAGTTGCAAGGCATCACACTGAATAAGGCTGACATTGACCTTAGCAAAAAATTATCTTACAAAGGCCAAGCTTGCGTATCTAGTAGATTGATAACTCAGCATAACATAGTGATAACTGAACTATACAGCAATAAATTATTAGAAAAATCATCCAATGAAAAAGCGCTTATAGATATAAAAAGAATTAAAAGTCTGTCTTGTAGAGATGACACTTAATTTCATACTTGTCATATCATGTTCCTATATCTGGCAGGGCAGTTGTGTAGAATCCAGATGGAACTCAAAGTGCAGCTACCTCCATATGGTGAGTTCTGGGTTATTTTTATATAAAATAAATAAAATAATTATTGTATATTAGGTATTAGTCAAGTCCATGAACATTATATTTACTCCAGCCATGTTTAAGTTTGTATATATGCAATTCAGTATAGGTATCAGAGTCAACAGCAGCCAAAAAGTACATTAAAATTTTGAAAACTAAATTACTAATCAGATATTAAAGCAATCCTTACAAAATTAAAATATGACCACCATGGGATCATCCTCTTTCATTATAAAGTTCATTTAAATTGGTCCAGTAGCTTCATAGTAATGCTAAAACAAACACAAGGATAAATATACAAGTCAGTTTAAGCATTCCTTGTTATAATTTCAGAAATATAGTTGGGGTATACCATAAGGTTTGTATAGGGTCAATCCCATTGAGCAACGGATGGACATTATGGGGATCGCCAGTCCTTGAAAAAACTTAAAGAAACATAATAAATATGAAGCCAATAGTTTTGACCAAACATTAGTATACTTATATCAGTATTTAATAGCAGACTTGTTATACTTTGCTTCCTACTTCCTAACAACAATTTTCTCCAATCTTCTCATCTAGCTTATATATCAGTGACTTCAGTTAATACCATTCTTTTTCTTAGGCTATTCTTTGCCGCCATATACTCATTGGTTCGTCCTCACAACTGAGAGGCCTAGCAGAGTATATTATTCTTAAATTCACTATTGCTAAGCTCAGGGCAATCTACTAAATATTTTTCATGAATTGACATCACCTTATAGCCTTGTTTGAAGGTAATCTAATAACTATCCTTCCTGGCTCAGTATTGCCTTGTTTCAGGCGCTTATATTTATCATTATTAATTTGTAGTTTATGGAATTTAACCATTACGCCACAGCTATTTGTGGCTTATTGTCAAGTCACATTAGAATCTCAACATTACCCCCCACTTGAATGGACAATAAGTCTCCTATTGTTTATACGCTTGGAGGAAATTCATGTGCACTTAGTTAATGGCCTGGCTGCTCACAGGTCCTTGACAGTGTAAGCGTCAATCCCTGTTTTCTTGATTATCTTAAACGGAAAATCCAGAACTTGGTCAACTTATGCTTCTGATTAAACCTGAGATGGTCATGAAATAGAACCATCTTTTCTTCTTTAACTGGGATAGACCACTACATTGTACCTGATTAACGGCCTGATTCTTTTTCTTTTTGTCCAAGCTGAAAGAGTACGCTTCAGTTTGCAGCTTGATTTAAAGTATTTTCCAGGGTAGTTAAATACTAAAGTAGATCCATTCATCCAGTATTTTCTATGCAAGCATAGAGCAGTGCAGGAAGAGCTTGTGCTCATTAGATTTCTGGCTGAAAAAACATGCTGGTGTGTTTTGCCTCAAATCAAACAATATAAGTGAGGATCTTGTCTCACCAGCTATATATAAATAAAGAAATTAATAGATACTAAAAAGGTTTTAGTTATTATGGAATTTTATTATATGACACGCGGGGGTAAAAGAGAGAATCCACTTAAAATTGATAATAGTATTCAAAATATCAAGGCTTGACGAGAGGATAGCTTGGTAATTCTAAATTAGATAATATGGGAGTTTTAGCCTATCAAGGCTCAGAAAACTTGCTTCACTTTGGCTAGACAATAGATGGGAATTATTTTTGGCTTTGACGTATCCATGTGGTAACGATTTGATAAATTTATTGCACCCTTTGGGACCACCGCCAAGCCTATAAAAGGGGTGATCCCCACGTAGGTGCTTAAATGGACCTGGTCATGGCTGGGGGAGTACCATCTGATGGACGCCCTATGGTCCGCTCTGTGGTTGGAGTAATCTGGATGATTGATCTTGTGTTAATTTCTCATGAGGTATTCAGAAAAGTGTTACCTCAATTTGTGGGGTTTCATCAAGAATTGACCAGGGTCTTTTGGCTGATAAAATCGTTATTTTTATTTAAATTTATCTCATATCACTGAAAATTTTGATAAGGTCTGACAATTCCCAATATTTGGCCGATTTTGCCCCAAAACATTCGTACCTTAAAGCCTGGAGGGCAGATGTCCGACATCTCCCCCTCAAGAATGTTGAGGTGAGAATAATGCTGACGGAAGCAACCATGAATTTGATTGATGGTAACTCTGGAAGCAAGGTATTTGATAGAGTACTCATCCCCTCGCTTGTATGTGACAGAAAATGGCCCTTCCCAGATTGAACCAAGCTTCTCACTTCTAAGCGTGATGCAGTTGTGATAATATAATAAAAAGTCAGCTACTTGGAAGGAAGGGAGAGGGACATGGAGCTCATTAGCTGCTTCGCCTTCCTTTGTGGATATCTTGGACAATTTAGTTATAGCTTCTGCTTGTAGTTGGATGATGTGTTGAGAACTTTTTCGTGCTTTTCTCTGGGTCAGTTCTGACAGTAAAAAATCTTTTTTAGTAGAGCTGGTACTCCAGGTTCTTTAAAATGTAACACATAAAAAGGGGACATCTTAAGAATGTGATTATAGCTAATCCAATAAACCATGAGGGCACTGGGTAAGTATAGATCCCAAAGGAGAGGGTTGGAACTGGCCATTTTGCAGAGTATGGAGACCAGGTTTTCATTAACTCATTCTACAGCGCCATTTTTAGATGGGTTATAAGGGGCCAAGAAGAGTTGTTGCGCTCCCATGGAGGTGGCAAGGAGCAGCACCACTTTGGAAGTAAAATTTTTCCATTATCACATCTGTCGCAATACCAATATGACTGGACCATAATTGTGAGACAGCTAGGGCGGATAGGGAAGAATCCGCCAAGCATGATTACAGTTAAAAAGATTTGAGTGCCTTTAGATGAGGTGATATTAGGATATAACGGATTATTATTGGATTGCCACTAAATAAGGCGATAAGGCAATAAGGTGATGTCAACGTTTGACAAATATAAAGTAAATCTCCTACAAATAGGGCAATAGAGAGCTAGAAATAAAAGCCAAAATCGAGGAGATTTTGGTGGAATAGAATAGCCCAAGCTATGAGAGCAATAACATCTGAAGCTGGAATTTCCTTTCTCGTTGCAAACACTTTTGCAACCTATTCAATTCAAGACTAAATCTAGCTTAATAATCTCACAGAGGAGATTAGTCTGCGCCCATGTCAGGGAGCAGTTGGGCAAGCAAGGTAAGAGGAGCAGTTGGAAGGCCTGCGGCCTCCAACGTTTGAAAACACCCTAGAGAATCTGGCAGAATTGACAAAAATCTTAAAAAACTGGCGGTCACGATTTCCTGGAGATACTCACATGGCAAGCACAATGCAACCAGTACATCAACACGCCACACTCCCAACCACTTTTGTTGGTGGAATTTGGAGTCCGCGTGTATCTGGACATCCAAAAAATGGCCTTTATGGGAAAAATTTTGTGAAGATGTACACAAAATTTTCCTGACTGCGGTGTACGTTGCACCTCACTCCATGTCATGCAGTTGGCTGGACCTAGGTTTTGAGAGCAAAAAAGCAGCAGATGAGGCTGCAGTGGTGCATGTAGTGGTCGACCTCCCCAAAGGGCAATGGGTCATCAAAACCAAACACACCAGATGGACAAAATCAAACCAAATTTTTCTCACGTTTGACTTTTTTCCTACTATGGTAAAATGTGACATTTTGGAACAACACCTGAAAGACGGTCTCGCCGTATATGGCGAAATACAATCTTTCAAAATGCAATGCTTCACGCTGATGCCACACTTGTGCACTGGCAAAGCCATCACAGTTCTGACCCCAACTGAGGAGATCGCGAAGGACCTAACCCAGATCCCGCACTCCACTTTTATTGATATCACAGGGCATACCACCCACCCATTCTGGGTGACCGTGGACAGCGCGCCCCCATTTGCACCCACTGTGATGTGTTTGGCCACAAGGCACACGCATGCCCCAACAAGGAGGGCGTCACATTCCAAGAGCACCCCTCAGCAGCCATGGCCAATGGAGAGGCGCACTATGAACCAACCACAAGCACCAAGGAGGCTTTCCCGTGGGGAGCACAAGGCTGCTACCTTCTGATAAAGCCTATCTCCCCGCAAGAATGGAAGAAGGCTAAGCAGGCCCATAGGGCTGCAGCAAAGAAAACGGCCAAGGCCACCACCGCTATCCCACACTCACAACGCCAGGAGGACATGGAAACCTTTGCAGGGGAAGCAACTCAGGAATCCATCAACTAATCAGAATGGGAAGCCCATGCCAAGAGGGCCACTCAATCTGAGGATCCAATGGGAGACTCGATCTCACCCAATCGTTGCACCCAAGCTCCGGTTAAAACTGACTTGGGACCTATCACAACTGAAAATTTTTTTTTGACCCACTCAACGGTGCACTGAACTCATCCGCACCGCAAAAAATTTGTCCGACGTCAGGAAAACATAAAGCAAAGGCCAAAGCCAATGCGACTCTTTCCACAAAAATCAACAAAAACTCTGATAGCATTGCTGCTAACACCCATGCTGCTGTGAAAGCCTGTGGGGATCTAGAAGAGGCTGGTGGGCCCAAGAGCCCATCCCCTCGCACCTAAGGTGCAATGGGGGAACCTTCACTTTAGAGACGTTGAATATTGCTGGACTCAAGGCATCCCTGTCCCGGGCTAGGAAACTGAGTTTTTTACAACACAATTTACCTGTGGATATCCTGGCCATCCAGGAATCCCACTGTCCACGAGGTTCTGAGGAAACTTGGAAAACAATGCTCCTCCCATCCCTATCCTTTTGGTCAAAGCACTATGGGGTGCTAATTCAGAAATATATAATTTTTTCAAATTCATATCCTCAGAAACATTCCTGAATGGCCGAGTGCTCATCATCACCTTCTCATGGGCTGATGTAGCACACGCAATTGTCAACATCTATGCCCCAAATGGTGCACACAAGCGTCGGGAATTTTTCTCATCAGTCAAATCCCTCCCGCTACCCCCTGATTCTTTCTTAGTTGGCGACATGAACTGTTGGCTAACCTCACCAACAGACCAGTGGCCTCCATCACCCCACGCCCCACAGGGTCATGTTGAACTATGTATTCTAAAGGCCACCCTTGGGTTAATGGATGCGCTGCCATGACATGCCCCGCTGCTCAAAAACATGATTGTCCCCACGTCCACAACGGCCAATTAAGGTCCATGACCCACATCAACCTTATTCTAACACCGGCAAAATTCCAACCCCACATCTCCCACATCAAAACAACGAAAATGGAATTCTCCGACCACTGACTGGTCTTGATAACATACCACCTACCTGTCACAGTTGCTAAGGCCCCACATTGGTGCAAAATCCGCCCCCCAAGCTCGCGTCACCAGGATTTTCCATGTGGGTGGAAGAGGCAACTTTGGCAAAGAAGTTTGTTGCACCATTTTTCGCGGACCCATTTCCACATGGGCAACTTTCAAAGAGGACACCATCTGTCACTCTCGCCATCTCTCCTCCAGATGCTCAAAAGCCACATTGGCAGTTATCTCATGCGCTCTGGAAGAACTGGCACACTTGGAGTCCAACATTCCAGCTACAGGATACAGCCCTGCATGGGGCTGGAAGTGGGCGGAGGAAGCCACCCACCTCAACGCACTTGAAAGGCAACACAAATATTGGGTTTGTGTTCAATAAAGTGCCACACACATCACAAAAGGTGACAAGTGCACCGCATATTTCTTTAAAAAAATTTTCGCACCATGCCAGAGTGTGGCCTGCACACAGGTGCAAAGATCGGATAATTCTATTGTGGATACACTGGCTGAAGTGGCAATTGAAACGCAAAAATATTACTCCAAGTTATACTGAGCTGAACCAATTCAGCCAGTCAAAATGGCGGAATTTCTTGACTGAGCTCATATCTGCACCATTTTCTGATACTTGAAAATAATGAATTTAATTACTCTGAATGAATTATGGACAGCCATTCACGGTGCGCCAAACTGAAAATGCCCAGGCCCAGATGGCATTCCATATGAGTTCTACAAAAAATATTTCAAATATATATCCCCACTTCTGCTTGCCTCAACCAACCAAAGCCTGTTGGAAATGCACCTCCTACCAGGAGGACATGAGGCCTTTACTGTCACACTATTCAAGAAAGGGGATAAGTTTGACTTAGCCAACTGGCACCCCATTTCTCTAACAAACACAGACACCAAAATTTTAACAAAAATCATGGCTACCAGTTTAGGGACTTTAGCATCTGCCACCATCTCCCCAGAACAATTCAGTTTCATCCCCAGAAGGTCGATTTGGGATAACGTGCACTCTGTGGCTAACGTATGTCAGTCCACAGCCTCAAGGCACTAGTATTCTTGGACTAACAAAAGTCCTATATAGAGTAAACTGGGAATACCTTAGGCCTGCCTCCATCACTTACGCCTATCCCCCCGCTTCATAAACTGGGTAATGCTGCTCACGGAATCTGCGACAATGGCAGTGCATGGCCCAGGCTTCCTAACGGAAGTAGTCCGCCCTCAAAGGGGCTTTCGACAAGGAGACCCCTCAGCCCACTCTTATACAACTTCAGCCTTGACCCACTACTACAAAATGTGAATGCCCAACTCACTGGGGTCCATGTGCCAGGCCAAGCCCCAGTCAAGATATTGGCATTTGCAGATGATTGCGTGGTGGGGGTGTCTAATAACAAAGATGCACGCGCACTTAAAGCCCTCATCCAGGAATATTCCCGGGTAAGTAACGCAGCACTGAATGCCTCCAAAACTGAAATCATCCTCCTTGGTCGGTTTCAGAACTGCTGGGCCCCAGCAATTAGTTCCCAACCCAGCCCATCTGCACGCCCATGTCCACGCCTTACTAACTCAACACACCGGCTCCACTGGTGCTCCCCTTTGTGCCACGTCCTACCATAGGACTGGTGCGCCATCTGGGCATGTGGATGGAGGCAGGCGGATATGCGTCAGCAGTAATGGAGTGCCATATTCTGGACAACGTGAAGAAGCAAATCGCCTCTCTCAGAGCCCACCCTACTTCCCTTACTGGCAGGGTCATTTTAGCCAACTCTATGCTCCTATCCATAGTCTGGTTCGGAGCCCACGCCACCCCTTCTCCCCAAGCTTCTTCAAATCTTTGTATGCCTTGCTGCAAGGATGGCTTTGGTCAGGCCGCCCTCCACCAGTGCAGCTAGAGGTCATGTTTGGCCCGCATCATCATGGTGGCATGGGCCTGCTTGACTTTAAAGCCCATGCAGCCAAGATCCTGGGCACCTGGATTGCGGCCATCACCGCTCCTACACTCCCATCCCAACACTTGTCCCGCGCGGCCCACTCCAACTTCTCCTGAGCCTTGGGCCTCAACAATCCATCAAACCCCCACTCCCTGATGAAATACCTCGCATCACACACATCGGCCACATTTCCTCATATGACTAAAACCCACTACAAACGAATCCTACTCTCCATGCGGAGCGCAGAGTGGAGAATTTGTATTAGCGGACATACAACCCAAAGAGGCCGCCCCTCTCCTCAGTTCACACAAGAGGTACGGGGGCTACCCATCCATGATGGTGTTGTCCCCATTCGGCCCCATGTCCTATCCAGGGTGGACTACCTGGACATGATGGACATCCTTTATTCCATTGAAACACAAAAAACAATCTGGAAATATGTACATCACCCTCCTGTTGCAGCCTCAAGTCCGCTCCCATGTGTGGCACTGCTTGAGGCGGGTGTATCGTACAGCTGAGCGCTCTAACGCTTTACATTCATCCTGTGTCATGTGCGGCCAGTATGGAACGCTGTTCCACCGCCTGGAAAAGTGCCCCACCTCTAAAGTGATAAGGCGCGAAGTTCAACGTCTGCTGGGCCAGGATCAAACACATCCCTTCAGTCTGTCAAGAGATATGTTTGCTCTATCAATGGCCTCCCCCCTCCCACCCTCCCTCCGTGCTCTGGTGGTTGCAATCGCCATGTGGACTATCCACACAATTGTCTTGGATGCCATCTCCGGCTCCATCCCCACCCTCCCTGAAGCTGTCCACAGATTCCAGTCTCATTTGGTGGACCACTTTCAAGCGTGGATGTTTGGACACCTCCCACCATGTCGCTGACAGCTGGTCTCCTCCTGGTTCCCAGTCTGGTTCATCAAATCAGACCCCTTCCTCCACACGTGCTCAATAGTGGCCACGGCCCCTTCACACGTTCCCTCCCCCTCCCCCTAAGTGGCGTTCCCGCTGGCAACAAGAGATAGCATTGCTTCTCTGGGGTGCCTCCCCCGGTACTAAGTCTATCTGTCCTGAGTCATATCGGAAGTGTCTGTCCCATGGTTGGCCTTCCCCACAATAAATTTAGAATTTAAAATTTAAAATAATATCTGAAGCCGCTGTATATAAGCGAGATGGGTGATTGAGAGAAAGAGGTTGTTTTTATTAGAGAAAGAGTGGAACAGCAAATAGTCTCTGTATTTATTATAATAAATAAAATAGTCAGCTGGGGCGATTAATCCTATTTTTAGTATATTTTCAAGTGTGTTCAAAGGACTGACAATACCCACATTTTCTGTCTGTTGCTCAGTGGGTTCGACCTGTATGAACAATACAGCAGATCCTAATGATAACATCCAATTATATAACAGTGGTGTTCACTATAGGTGGTTTCACTAGTGGGCTGCATGAGTAGTTGGAGGTTTGTTATGGAGTGACCAAAGTCACTTGTTAAGACCAGCGCTCCTTTGGAGGTCGCTGGGAGGCCTTGACCCACCATTGGGGTGGGTCACACTGAAGGATACCATCTGTTTAAGTGGAGGGCAATTTCAGGATTTTTAACCAAAATGGATCTTATCAATAGTATCAGAATTTGGAGTTCCAGTTAGTTGGGCGTAATTGCCAGCTAATTGCCTAGTTTAATACTATATAATGTTAGATATTTAATCAAGCTTAGGTTTGGTGGAAGCTGCGTTCACTGCCAAAATGTCATATAAAGATTGTTGTGGGTTTTTCTGGTGGAAAGCCGACAAATCCCTTATGAATCATCTGAAAATGGTTTCACCAACTAATTTGGAGCACCGGTGACTCATGCTAAGGATGCTCCAATTACTATTAATTACAAATTTACATATGATTGACCAGCGACTTATTATGAGGATGGATTGACTTAATTTAATATTTGGTGGTCTGATGAGCAGATCTGGAGGGAATCACTATGAAATATGAATTAACAAGATTACAATCTGATAAGAGTTTTGGAATAAAGAGGCTGATGGGTTTTCCAGTAATTAATTGGCTGAAGAGTACTTGAGCACAGTAGCCCTGAAAGTAGTATAAATAGTCATTTAATCCCTCCTAATAAACACCTCTCATTTGCCCATCTTTCCTGTTTGTTTGAAGTAGCTTAGTGCAACTAGAGTGGGGAAGGTGGAATAGGAGATCCCCAATAGGCGCGGGTGATCATGCCTGGAGTGGCCGGCGCTGCCACCTCCCATGCCTCCTCTCTATGAGGAACTAGTGGGAACCTGGCCAGCTGGCTACCTGCGGATGTTCTGACAGGCCACCAACCTTGCGGGGTGCAGCGTGGGAGTTGCCATAGCTGCCCAAGAAGGGGGATGGACTCGCCAGGGCATGCCCAGATGGGTTGGTGAAGGGTCACAAGGCTGGGGCAGCACGTAAGTGCCTTAGCTGCCCAGGAAGGGGGAAGGACTTGCCGAGACACACGCTGAGGACACCTGGGGCTAAAAGCGAAGCTGTTGGTGGTTAGTTGGTGGGTTGGACGCAGGACTTGTAGGGGTGGTACGCCAATAAAGGTGAAACAGCAAAGCGACACCAGTCTTCATACTGGTTGGCCTGTCATACTAGCGGAGCCCAGGGTCAATTTTGCGACAACATAGGAGGACCAGAGGACATCCATGTCAGGTGAAAATGTATTGGTGTAAGAAGGTGACCGTTTTTTTAGCAGTCTGAGTGGGGAGAGCTACAGCTTCAACCCATTTGGCGAAATGATCAATACCAACTAAGATATATAGATTGCCTCTTTGGTCTGAGGGAGAGGACCTACCACATCCAAACTTATGGTGTGGAAGGGTTGTTGAGGCGTCGTAGGTTGATACTGATATTGGACCTTGAAGCTGGATTGTTTTTTACAGGTCAGGCATGCATCCATAAACTTCAGTTATGGTTTCAAGATGCCCTCCCAGTAGTATCACTCTTTCACCCACTCATATGTTTTGTGTACTCCTCCATGCCCTATGATAGTGTGAGAATCAAAAAAGACAGGAACTACCTATGACGGCCAGAGGTAGGGCAACCAATTTACTTTTACCTTCTTATATTGCTTCCCATTTTCAACCTAATTGTTTCAGGAGCGTTAAGCTAGCATTTTTTGTACTGGTTTTTCTTAATCAGCCCATGTATTTGGAGTCATGAGGAGATCATGTAGCCTCTCAGCCTCACTATTGTCTAAGTGAAGAAGGGGCAGCCGCGTATACCCATCTACATTAATGTGGCGCATTCCTACCCAATGCTCGTTAGTCATATCATAATACTGGAGCTTCAGAGCCCAGCGAGCCAACCGCCCTGTGGGGTCCTTTATATTTTGAAACCACTTCAGAGAGGCAAGGTCTGTAATCACTTTGAAGGGAGTTCCATACAAGAATGGGTGGTATTGTTTGACAGCGAGCAGGAAAGCCAAGAATTCCTTCACCATGATGCAGTAGTTATGCTCAGCTTTTGAAAGCATTTTGCTAAAGTAAGACGGAATGATCAACCCCATGCTCACTAATTGATCAAATATAGCTCCAACAGCGTATTCAGAAGGATCTGTAAATCAAATGAAGGGTTTGCTGTAGTCAGGGTGGCGGATTATAAGCCTTTTTTGAAATAGCTCCTTCAGAGTCTCAAAGGCGGCCTTTTGTTCAGCACCCCAATGGAAGGGGGTGTTTTTAGCCAGGAGAGGCGGACGAGGGGCTCACTGAGCTGGGCGAATTTTGGATATAATTGATGATAGTACCCCATCATGCCCAAGATTACCTGGATGTTGCGAAAGGTTTTGGACGCAGGCATCTTTGATATTGCATCAACTTTATCTTAAAGCAGTTTTATACCATCTTGTGAGATAGCATTTCCAAGGAAATCCAGCTTTCTCTGGAAAAATGAGCATTTTAGGACTTTAATTGATATTAGATGCCCGCAAGCATTAAAGCGCCTCCTTAAGATGTGCGAGGTGTTTATTACATACTTTTAGAAAAAATAATATTATCAAGGTAGAAAATGACGCAGTTTAATTTTGGATCCTGCAAGATATAATCCATTGCTTGCTGGAAAATGGCGGGCATGTTGAACAACCCTTGAAGTAGCTGGATAGGTTGGAAGACACCCTCACTTCAATTAAGAGCACATTTCTCCAGGTCTTGTGGAGAAAGGTCCATTTGCCAATAACCGCTATCCAGGTCCATGGCTTAAAAGAACTTGGACCCAGAGAGTTGGCCTGAGCGTCATCAATGCGAGGGATAGGGTAGCTATCCTTTTTTGGTAAGGTTGTTAATTTGCAGAAGTCTATCACTACCTGATGATCTCCATTTTTCTTCTTTATTAATAAAAGCGGGGATGACTATGGGCTTTGTGACGGCATGAATAATCAAGAATCTAGCAAATGTTTGAGTTCTTTCTGCATCTGTAGCTCCTTAACTTTTGTTTTGCAGTGAGTTTAGAGCAAAAGGGTTGTTGAGTATTGACTGGACCTAATCATCAGAAATTTGATCATATCATATATCAGTGATTATGGATCAGATGTATCCTAAGTACATCTGAACTTGGGATTTGCGGCCTAGCAAATTCACTTAATAATATTGGACTATGATGACATGGGCTCGAGGGCTTTGTTGGTTAGGTCAGACTTAAATTAAGTTTTGATTTAATGACTCAGGCACATGGGCTTTGTTGGTCTATGTCAAAATTAGTCTTTAATGTCAGTCAAGTTTTTGATTAAATTGATTACTAATTAGTGATACAAATCGCCTTAATATGTGCTGCTGATTACATGTGATTTGAATCAGTTCAGCTATTTTGAAGACGCATACAAAACGCCATCTCAAGAATGAGGATAGTGTTTACACCAACCCCAAGGCTGAGCATGATGCCCTGAGTCAAAGTATATGTAGATATTCTTACAAACTTTTTACATGGCCAAGTGCCACCGAAAATAAGATGTCATGGGTAAGATGTGGTGAACATTGAACCATATAAAAAACACTTAAGTTGACACTAATAAAATATATTTAACTACTGGATTAAGTTTATAATTTAACTTGTAAAATTTTTGGGTTTAGTAATTTACTTTGTACTAGTCAGTATTTACCTGGGATCAGTAAGATCAGTGAAGCGTGCCATCATCCAAGTAAACTACAGGGTATATGATTTAATTACTACCAAAAAGTTATATTTTAAATTATAAATCACCATCCTGTCTATTGTCCTCACACAATAGATGCACGAAACTGCATTTTCACACCTGACAAAGAACCAGCCATCATAAAAAAGCCCAAAAACTCAACAAATGGCGCTCATGTCTGGGACCACAGATGGTGACCAGTAATGACAGTTGAGCACCCAAATTTCGCAGATGAAGGATAAGTACACCAAAAAAATCAATTACTGGAAAACCTGATATTTATGACCAATAGGTGAAAACTGAAGACTCTATTGATCGTCTAAATCTACAGATCAAAAATCTCAATGATGATGTTAATGCTATTAATGAGTCAAACTATAATTTCCATGGAGAATTGAACCAGTACAAGAAGGCAATGAAAGAAAAGGACCAAGTGATTTCCACCTTGCAACTACAAGCTACTATCCTGAATGAGGAAATTGCAAAATTAAAATTAAAAACCTGAAATCATGTCAATTGGAAAAACGAAATCAATGAGAAAATTTGAACTTTGGATGATGGGCGTTGTCAGTGTGCTTCAACCCACTTGACTGGAAGTTCTTCTGAATATTATGAGGACGAAGCTTCAGAAGTAGCTACCAAAATGGATGCTGGGCCACATTAACAACTGCCTAGCAATATGATTGCTTTGGTCAACACTAACACCTCAAAGTGGGATACGATTCCCCAACACCCTAGTACACTGGTTCTATTCAACAAAGGAGTAATTGTGATAACACTAAATGGGAAGTGATAAATTATAAACCAGCGGACCTGCCAGCCTTTGACAAGAACAGAAGTATTACCACCTTCATCAAATGCTTTGAAATGGCCATGAATGGGGCCAGCAACCATAACAAAGCAGCCACAATGATTAACTGCTTGATTGAGTGGAGCATTGAGTTAATTATGCCTCACATTAACAAAAATCCAACATATGCTGAAATTAAGGAGGCCGTGCTTCATGAATTTGGAGGGCCAGAATGGATGTTGACCAGAAAATCCAAGTTTATGAACATCAGCTTTAAAAAATATGAAGCAATTGATGAATTTGTGGATCAATTCTATTGTGAAGCTCAAGTTCTTTTTTGGCGCGCGGGCTATGGTCAATTTTGATGCCAAGATTGCACTAGAGCATGCAGTAGAACCTTAGCCTAATCTATCAAACACTCTATTGCCTGCTTTCATGCAAAATCTTATGACATTTGAATTGGTTGACTATTTACGCAGATGCTCAAAAATTATGGCCCTCCTAATATGGTTACAGATTGGGAACCACTGACTTGCTGGAAAGTCCTTCAAAACCAATAAGAAGATTGACAACCCACGGCCAGTGAGTAATATTACTTGCTTTAATTGCAATTGTAAAGGTCACTATGCCTCCCAATGCCATCAGCGAAATGTCAACCTAGTCTTTCTAATACCGTGCAGGAGGAGGGAAAAGAACAAGCACAATATATGCGGGACGCTCTATTGTGCCTAAGACACTAGTCCCACCCAATTGACAAGAAAACGATAGCCATGGGGCCTCATTTGACAATGAAATTGATTCTATTTTAGTATCAAATGAAGATTCCTCAAATGTACACGCAGTACTACGCTCCCAAAGTAAGGTTGTCACACCTGAAGCCTCTGTAGTAGTCAGTAAATCCTATGCGCAACAAATACTTGAGAATATTCCAGCCAACAGGCCGAGAAATGCAGCAGATACCCCAAGCCTGAAAGGGGTCAATATAGCAATGTCAATCGACACATTCATCAATGAATGTCTCAGTATTGGGAATAATCTGAAGCACACTCTTAACTCCCTGGATTCTACCCATGTTCACTTAGTAAACTCTATTGATTCTTATTACTCTGAGTGTACTTATGTGAATATTCTGGTCAACAAGGTTAAAGTTTGTAGCTAATGTCAATAGTGGAGCACCTGTAAAGATTGTTTCTATGAAGTTGGTGAAGAAACTGAAAATTGCTTTAGACATTGACCACCATTGGGAATAAGGGACCATGGGCCTCAACAGAACTAATAGTGAAAGAGCTTATAGCGCCTTGCCACTGCAATTTGGAGCTTTAGTAGTAGCTGCACCCACAATAGTACTTCCAAACGCCAATTATGACATATTAATTGGAACTAGTTTTTTAAGGACCTATGGGATCTCATGCAATTTTAAAAAACATCTTGACAATATTGGTCCAATCACTTCCAATTATTAAACTTGCAATGATACAAAGCCCACAAGCCGTTGTAGAAATTTTATCAATATATCTTATGCCAATTGGGATAATACCAGTAGGGTATATTCAGTGGGGGAATCAAAGCCTCCCCATGCCAACTGCCATAAATGAAAATCTAGGAATACCTCTACTTGTGAATAAGGATGCAACAATAGCTCAAGGCCATCAACTGGTTATGAGGACCAGAATCACACTGGATATTCCAGAAGGACTGTACAGGGAGGTTGTATCCATATGGCTTCATTCTCATATGTAACCTAGTGTGGCGCCTGGAATACTCATACTAGGGCACGGAGAGATTGATGTCTTACTAGCAAATTTGACCAGCTGAAATTGTAAGGTCAAGAAATATCAAGTAGTCACTTTTGTGCATCTGTTTCTGAGGGACGAGTTAATATCAGCTGTCAAATTTGGTGACTTATCTAAGTTTGGCTTACTGACCAAAACCCTTGAAAAATACTGTAATATCCTGAAAACATTACTAATTTATCAGAACAATAGAAGGATGAAGCACTAGAGTTGTTTGAACGATACTTCGAAATTTTCGCCAAAGATGACCAAGATTTAGGTTGTGAAAAAGGAGTTCAGCATTTTTGTTGATACCAGGGACCATATGCCTATTAGAATGAGGCCAATTTGGCACCTCAGAGCCAGTGACGAAATAGTCAGTGAAGAGTTAGACAAATTGCTGAAAAGTGGAATGATAGTGCCATCCAAAAGCCAGTGGGCCAGCCCTTTTAATTGTAAAAAAGAAAGATGGCATCAATTGAGTTGTGATCGATTATTGACGCCTCAATGCCATTACAAAAAAAGGATTCATATCCATTGCCCAGAATTGATGATGCTCTGGACCATCTGGGAGGGGCGAAGTACTTTACCACAATGGACCTCATCTCTGGATATTGGCAAATTGAGCTGCCACCAGAGGAGCAGGAAAAGTGCGCAATGATTGCTGCTCAAGGGCTTTTTCAACTGACACGCATGCCACAGGGGCTGTGTAATGCACTGGCAACCTTTCAGCATGCAATGGACACGATCTTGGGGGACCTTAAATTGTCCTGCATTCTGGTGTACCTTAATGACATCAACGTCTTCTCGCAAACATTTTCCAAACATCTGGAGCACCTTAAACAAGTGTTCAAATGACTGTTGAAGGCCAATCTGAAGATAAAACCTAGAAATTGCCAATTTTTAAAGAGCAATTGGAATACCTTAGGTTCGTCATTGATTCCAAGGGTTTGCGGCCTCAGCCTCAAAAGGTGGAGGCGATTAACAATATGCAACCTCTGACGAGTATAAAAGATGTTCAAGTATTCTTAGGCATGGTAGGATACTATTGAAGATTTGTGAAAGGGTTCACAAAGATTGCCGAGCCTCTATTCCACTTATTACAAGGAGGAGTTTGTTTTTGTTGGGCAGAGGAATGGCAACAAGACTTCAAGGCTTTGAAAAACAAAATGAGCTCAGCGCCTATCCTCCAATATCCCAATTTCAGCAAGCCTTTTATCATACAAACTGACGCCTCATTGACTGCGTTTGGTGGTGTTCTATAACAGATAGGGGTGATGTCGAGGAGCATCTGGTTGCTTATTGCAGCAGGACACTGAATAAGCATGAGCATAATTATACGGTGACTGAGAGAGAATGTCTGGATGTCATCTATGCTTGTAAACAATTTTGGGTCTACATTCACGGCACCAAGTTTCAAGTAGTAATGGATTACAGCTTATTACAATGGCTCCACAATCAAAAGGAACCTGAAGGATGGTTAGCCCGCTGGGCTCTGAAATACAAGCGTACAATTATGAAATTATTCATAGAGCTGGAGTGGCCCATTAAAATGAAGATGGACTATTGCGACTTCCTATTGTAGCTATCCTGGGCAGTTTGGCCAATGAACTTCATGAAAAAATGATTAACCAAACGTATGGAGATGAACCCAAAGTTCAAAAGGCGATCAAAAAAACATTAGCAACACTCAATATTGAAATGGAGTTCTATACAAGCTTAAGTTTGATGGATAACGTCAAATCTTCCCAAAACCTTCCAACTGAATGGAGATTATTACACAAGCACACAAGGCTGTCATACATGGGGAATGAATAAGACACTGGAATTAATTTAAGCCAGTTATTGGGATTCCATGCGATTCAATATCAAATGTGCTTAATAAATGTCATTCATGCCAAATAGCAAAACCTATAAAGTCAGATGTGAAATACTGTTTGATCAAACCTGACTGGGCCTGGCATACAATGTCAATTGATGTACTTGGCCCTTTGCCTGTGAGTAGCCTAGGCAACAAATACATTATTGTTGCTATTGACCATCTAACAAAATGGGTGGAAGCAAAAGCAACTTGAGACGTGGGGGCCCTAACTACTGCCAAGTTCATTATGGATAGTATTATCTATAAGCACGGATGCACCCAGAAGATCTTGATGGACAATGGCACGTTTTTATCTGCCCAATTGGTACAATGGCTAAATGAGTTGATGTCCATCAAAGGAGTGTTGTCAACACCATACCATCCCAAGACTAATGGTACGGTAGAGCTAGTGAATGTCACTTTAGTCAGCGTTTTACGCAAAAATGCAGCCTTGGCGCATTCACAATGGGCAACTTCAATTAGTGCAACCATGTTTGCATACAATATCGGACACTGCAGCAGCACAGGCCACTCTCCATTTTGACTTTTTTATGGTAGATAGCCCGCTTTGGGTCCATTATTTTATTCAGTACTCAGTTCAACTAAAGCGTTTAGCCCAAATAATTACGTTAAGCAACTGATTTTTAAATTTATTGTGGGGAAGGCCGACCATGGGATGGACACTTCCGAATATGACTCAGACGAGACAAAACTTAGTACCAGGTGAGGCACCCCAGAGAAGAGATGCTATCTCTTGTTGCCAGCGGGAACGCCACTTATGGGAAGGGGAGGGAACGTGTGTAGGGGCGTAGCCACTATTGAGCACGTGTGGAGGAAGGGGTCTGATTTGATGAACCAGACTGGGAACCAGGAGGAGACCAGCTGTTGGCGACGCGGTGGGAGATATCCAAACATCCACGCTTGAAAGTGATCCACCAAAGGAGACCAGAATCTGTGGACAGCTTCAGGGAGGGTGGGGATGGATCCAGCGATGGCATCCAAGACAATCGTGTGGATAGTCCACATGGCGATTGCAACCACCAGAGCACGAAGGGAGGGTGGGAGGGGGAGGCCATTGATGAAGCAAACATATCTCTTGACAGACTGAAGGGATGTGTTTGATCCTGGCCTAGCAGACGTTGGACTTCGCGCCATATTACTTTAGAGGTGGGGCACTTCTCCAGGCGGTGAAACAACGTTCCATACTGGCCACACACGACACAGGATGAGTGTAAAGCATTAGAGCGCTCAGCTGTACGATACACCCGCCTCAGGCAGCGCCACACATGGGAGCGGACTTGTGGCTGCAACAGAGGATGGTGTGCGTATTTCCAGATAGTCTTTTGGGTCTCAGTGGAATAAGGGATGTCCATCATGTCCAGGTAGTCCACCCTGGATAGAACTTGGGGTCGAATGGGGATCACGCCATCATGGATGGGTAGCCCCTGTACCTCTTGTGTGAACTGAGGAGAGGGGCAGCCTCTTTGGGTTGTATGTCCACTACGAATTCTCCACTCTGCACTTCGCATGGAGAGTAGGATTCGTTTGTAGTGGGTTTTGGTCCCGTGAGTACCTGAAGCTGATGTGTGTGATGCGAGGTATTTCATCAGGGAGTGGGGGTTTGATGGATTGTTGAGGCCCAAGGCTCGGGAGAAGTTGGAGCAGGCCACACGGGACCAGTGTTGGGTTGGGAGTGTAGGAGCAGTGACGGCCGCAATCCAGGTGCCTAGGATCTTGGCGGCATGGGCTTTGAAGTCAAGTAGGCCCATGCCACCATGATGATGAGGGCCAAACATGACCTCTAGCCGTACTGGTGGAGGGCGGCCTGACCAAAGCCAACCTTGTAGCAAAGCATACAGGGATTTGAAGAAGCTTGGGGAGAAGGGGATGGCGTGGGCTCCAAACCAGATTTTGGATAGGAGCATAGAGTTGGCAAGAACAACCCTGCCAGTGAGGGTAGTAGGGTGGGCTCTGAGAGAGGCGATTCGCTTCGTCACGTTGTCCAGTATATGGCCCTCCATTACTGCTGATGCGTATCCTCCTGCCTCCAACCACACGCCCAGATGGCGTACCGGTCCTATGGTAGGTCGCGGCACAAAGGGGAGCACCAGTGGAGCGGTGTGTTTTGAGTTAGTAAGGCGTGGACTTGGGCGAGCAGCTGGGCTGGGTTGGGAACTACTTGCTGGGGCCCAGCAGTTCTGAAACCGACCAAGGAGGATGATTTCGGTTTTGGAGGCGTTCAGTGCCGCGTTGCTTACCCGGGAATATTTCTGGATGAGGGCTTCAAGCGCGCGTGCATCTTTGTTATTAGACACCCCCACCACGCAATCATCTGCAAATGCCATCATCTTGACTGGGGTTTGGCCTGGCACATGGACCCCAGTGAGTTGGGCATTCACATTTCGCAGTGGTGGGTCAAGGCTGAAGTTGTATAAGAGTGGGCTCAGGGGGTCCCCTTGTCGCAGGCCCCTTTGAGGATGTACTAATTCTGTTAGGAAACCTGGGCCACACACAGCCATTGTTGCAGATTCGGTGAGCAGCATCACCCAGCTAATGAAGCGGGGAGGTAGGCGGAATTGTTGGAGGCAGGCCCTAAGGTATTCCCAGTTTACTCTATCATAGGCCTTTTGTTGGTCCAAGAATACAAGTGCCCAAGAGGCTGTGGACTGACACACATTAGCCACAGAGTGCACGTTATCCCAAATTGATCTTCTGGGGATGAAACCAAATTGTTCTGGAGAGATGGTGGCAGATGCTACAGTCCCTAAACGGTTAGCCATGATTTTTGTTAAAATTTTGGTGTCTGTGTTTGTTAGAGAAATGGGGCGCCAGTTGGCTAAGTCTAGCCTATCCCCTTTCTTGAAGAGTGTGACTGTAAAAGCCTCATGTCCTCCTGGTAGGAGGCGCGTTTCCAACAGGCTTTGGTTGAGTGAGGCTAGCAGCAATGGGGATATATATTTAAAATATTTTTTGTAGAACTCATATGGAATGCCATCTGGGCCTGGGCATTTTCAGTTTGGCGCACCACGAATGGTAGTCCATAATTCGTTCAGAGTAATTAAATTCATTATTTCTGGGTATCGGAAAATGGTGCAGATATGAGCTCTGTCAAGAAATTCCGCCATTTCGGCCAGCTGAATTGGTTCAGCTCAGTATAACTTGGAGTAGTATCTTTGCGTTTCAATTGCCACTTTGGCCGGTGTGTCCACAATAGAATTATCCGATCTTCGCACCTGTGTGCAGGCCATGCTCTGGCGTGGTGCAAAAAATTTTTGAAGAAGTATGCGGTGCACTTGTCGCCTTTAGTGATGCGTGTGGCCCTGTATTGGACACAAACCCAATGTTTGTGTTGCTTTTCAAGTGCGTTGAGGTGGGCTGCTGCCTCCGCCCACTTCTGGCCCCATGCAGGGCTATATCCTGAGGCTGGAATGTTGGACTCCAAGTGGGCCAATTCTGCCAGCGCATGCGATATAACCGCTGATGTGGCTTGTGAGCGTCTGGATGAGAGATGGCGATAGTGGCGGATGGTGTCTTCTTTGAATGTTACCCATGTGGTTATGGGGTCCGCGCAAAATGGTACAACAAACAATTTTGCCAAAGTTGCCTCTTCCACCCACATGGAAAATCCTGGCAATGCAAGCTCTGGGGGGCGGATTTTGCACCAATGTGGGGCCTTTGCAACTGTGACAGGTAAGTGGTATGTTATCGAGACCAGTCAGTGGTCAGAGAATTCCATTTTCGTTGTTTTGAAGTGGGAGTTGTGGGGTTGGAATTTCGCCAGTGCTAGAATAAGGTCAATGCGGGTCATGGACCTTAATTGGCCGTTGTGGACGTGGGGACACGTCATGTTTTCGAGCAGTGGGGCATGTCACAGCAGTGTATCCATTAACCCAAGGGTGGCTTTTAGAACGCGTAGTTCTATGTGACCCTGTGGGGCGTGGGGTGAGGGCGGCCACCGGTCTGTTGGTGAGGTTAGCCAACAGTTCATGTCGCCAATTAGGAAAGAATCAGGGGGTAGCAGGAGGGATTTGACTGACGAGAAAAATTCCTGACGCTCTTGTGCACCGTTTGGGGCATAAATGTTGACAATTGTGTGTGCAACATTGGCCCATGAGAAGGTGACAACGAGCACTTGGTCATTTAGGAATGTCTTTGAAGATGTAAATTTGAAAAAATTGTTTTTCTGAATTAGCACCCCACAGTGCTTTGACCAAAAGGATAGGGATGGTAGGAGCATTGTTTTCCAAGCATCCTTGGAACCTCGTGGACAGTGGGTTTCCTGGATGGCCAGGATATCCACGGGTATATTATTTTGTAAAAAACTCAGTTTCCTAGCCCGGGACGGGGAGGTCTTGAGTCCGGCAATATTCAGCGTCCCTAGAGTGAAGGTTTCCCCATCGCACCTTAGGTGCGAGGGGGTGGGCCCCCAGGCCCACCAGCCTCTTCCAGGTCCCCATGGGCTTTCACAGCAGCGCGGGTATTAGCAGCAACGCTATCGGGGTTTTTGTTAATTTTTGCAGAAAGAGTCACATTGGCTTTGGCCTTCACTTTTTGTTTTCCCAACATTGGACGAATTTTTTGCGGTGCGGATAAGTTCAGTGCACCGTTGAGTGGGGCAAAAAATTTTTTTGGTGGGATAGGTCCCAAGTCAGTTTCAACTGGGGCTTGGGTGCAGCGATCGGGTGAGATCGAATCTCCCATCGGATCCTCAGATTGAGTGGCCCATTCGACTTGGGCCTCCCAATCTGATTGGGTGATGGATTCCCAAGTTGCTTCCGCCGCGAAGGTCTCCATGTCCTCCTGGCGTTGTGAGTGTGGGATGGTGGTGGTGACCTTGGCCACTTCCTTGGCCGTGGTCCTATGGGCCTGCTTGGCCTTCTTCCGCTCCTGTGGGGAGATGGGCTTTACCAATAGGTAGCAGCCTTGTGCTCCCCATGGGAAAGCCTCTTTGGTGCTTGCGGTTGGTTCATAGTGCGCCTCTCCACTGGCCATGGCCGCCGAGGGGTGCTCTTGGAATGTAACGCCCTCTTTGATGGGGCACGCATGTGCCTTATGGCCAAACGCGTCACAGTGGGTGCAAATGGGGGGCGCGCTGTCCACGGTTACCTGGAATGGGTGGGTGGTGTGCCCTGCAATGTCAATAAAGGTGGAGTGCGGGATCTGGGTTAGGTCCTTCGTGATCTCCTCAGTTGGGGTCAGAACTGCGATGGCTTTGCTGGTGCACAGGTGTGGCATCAGTGTGAAATGTTGCATTTGAAAGATTGTATTTCGCCATATATGGCGAGACCATCTTTCAGGTTTGCTCCAAAATATCATGTTTTACCGTAGTAGGCAAAAAGTCAAACGTGAGGAAAATTTGGTTTGATTTTGTCCATCTGGTGCGTTTAGTTTTGATGACCCATTGCCCTTCGGGGAGGTCAACCACTACGCGCACTGCTGCAGCCTCATCTGCTGCTATTTTGCTTTCAAAACCTAGGTCCAGCCAACTGCGCGACATGGAGTGAGGTGCAACGTACACCGCGGTCAGGAAAATTTTGTGTACATCTTCACAAAATTTTTCCTCATAGGGCCGTTTTTTGAATGTCCAGATACACACGGACTCCAAATTCCACCGATGAAAGTGGCTGGGAATGTGGCGTGTTGATGTACTGGTTGCATCGTGCTTACCACGCGAGTATCTCTGGGGAAATTGTGACCGCCGGTTTTTTTAGACTTTTTCTATTCCGCCAGATTCTCTGGGGCATTTTCAAATGTTAGAGGCCGCGGGCCTTCCACCTGCTCCTCTTGCCTTGCTTGCCCAACTGCTCCCTGACATGGGCGCAGACTAATCCCCTCTATGAGATTATCAAACTAGATTTAGTCTTGAATTGAATGGGTTGCAAAAGTGTTTGCAACGAGAAAGAAAAGTTTTTATGTTAAGCAACTAATGAAGACCTTAATCAAGTTGCAATCTGAAGCCTACCAAAATTTGATTTAGTCAAAATTATCCAGAAGAGCTATGATGATGCTAAATGAGCTACAGTGACTGAAATTAAAAAGGGAAAATGAGTATTATATTTTGATATTCATAGTGCAGGCCGCGCGCACAAGCTTGCCTCGCTTTGGAAGGGTCCATTTATCATATTGGAGAAATTTTCTGAAGATGTATATACTATTAAGGATCAAGGCAGCTTGGTTGTAGATTGGGTACATGCTAAGTTCCTTCATCTGTATCATAAAGAATAATATAAAAAAGAAAAAAAAAGAAAAAGAAAAACATAAAAAGTAAAAATAAATAAAAAATAAATAATAAAAAATTAAAAGTAAAAAATAATAATAATAATTGCTTCTCATAGAGTTTAATTCATAGATTTGATGCCTTGCTGGCTCTAGAACTAATTATCCCCTCTTTGGTGGGGGGAGGAGAGCACAATTGAACTGGAGAAGCCTTCAACGGAATTGGAGAGATGCAGACTTCATAAAAGTCCCAACTATCTGACCCTGACAGAGATGTGCCAAACCCAAGAAAGCTCAGCATTAGGCACGCTGGCCATGTCAGCTTAGGAAAAGTTATCAAGATAATATTCAAACTTTAAGGACGCAAAGAGCTAGACAGTGTGACCCAAGAAGAAGGGTACCAGTCGCTTATATCCAGTCAAGGCTGGGGAAGTGTTGAGTAATTGACTGGACCTAATCATCAGATATTTGATCATATCAGATATCAGCGATTATGGATTAGATGAATCCTAAGTACATAAGAACTTGGGATTTGCGGCCTAGTGATTTCACTTAAGATATTTGACTATGATGACATGGGCTTGAGGGCTTTGATGGTTAGGTCGGACTTAGATTAAGTTTTGACTTAATGGCTTGGGCACGTGGGCTTTTTTGGTCTATGTCTTTTAGTCTTTAATGTTAGTCGAGTTTTTGATCAAATTAATTACTAATTAGTGCTACGAATTGCCTTAGTATGTGCTGCTGATTGCATGTAAAAAGTTAATTGGTTCAACTATTTTGAAGATGCGTACAAAATGCCATCTCAAGGATGATGAAGGTGTTTACACTGACCCTGAGACTGAGCATAATGCCCTGAGTTGAAGTATATGTAGACGTTCTTACAAACTTTTTATGTGGCCAAGTGCCACTGAAAATAAGATGTCATGGGTAAGATGTGGTGAACATTGAACCCTATAATAACACTTAAGTTAACACTAATAAAATATATTCAACTACTGGATTAAGTTTATAATTTAACTTGTAAACTTTTTGGGTTTAGTGTTTTACTTTGTACTAGTCAGTATTTACCTGGGATCAGTAAGATCAGTGCAGCGTGCCATCATCCAATTAAACTACAGGGTATACGATTTAAGTACTACCAAAAAGTTATATTTTAAATTCTAAATCACCATCCTGTCTATTGTCCTCACACAATAGATGCACGAAACTGCATTTTCACACCTGATGAAGAACCAGCCATCCAACAAAGCCCAAAAATCAACATGGGTCAAGCATCCCCAAAATCAATAGTATGAGTTCACCCCTTGATGTGCTCATATTCATTGTCAGATTTGGACAAACTGTCGCTGTAGGCCTTGAGTAAGGTGTGGACTATATACAACTAAGCCGGGGTTAGTTCATCAGAGATATGAACAGAAGTTAGGGTATATATGTATTAGTCAGTGGGTAAGCCCATATTTGCCATAGACCTAATACAGTGAACTTGCTTGATGTCCTCAATGGGTATCAGCAGGCCTCTTCCAATATCCTAATGCTTTTTTACCACCATTCTTTCTTGGTGAGTTCTTATAGAAGGAAGTTAATAGGCCTATGATAGGAGGGGTCTAATACGCCTGGCAAAACTCTGGGCTTTAAAGGACTAACTCCATCTATACTAATGAAGTGCAGTAGGCAGTTGTGTGGAATTTTCCTGGTAATATTCATGTCAAGTACGCTTTGTTCACCAGCCTTAATGACCATCTCTTCCAAAGCATAGAAAGAGATACCCTCCATGGCGTTCACTGAGGGAGGCAACAGCTTTGTATGCCTGACTGCTGTGGTGTAATGCAGGGATAGAGAGAAAGAGGGATTCTTAACTGTGAAAAAATATTTTTTATTGATTTCATCATTAGACAGAATTAGAAGAACCTCATAGTTAAGCAGAGAGAGATAGCCATTCTAAAAGTTGATAAAACCTTCACACTTGAGCATAAAACTGTGTTCCAATGAGTAAGCTGTAGGTATTATTGGTCAAAGCCACAGCTGGAGCCAACAGGAGAAGCTTCCCAAAATGAATGGGCAGAGAAGAGTAGGCTTTAATGGTGCGGGTGTTGTTTGGACCCACAGTTATAAACTCTTGAGTGTACTTAAGGTCAGGGGACAGCTTAATGTCTTAATGAGCTTGGTTGACACAAGTTTCACCGGGGACTTAGTGTCAAGGATAGCTTTAACTTGCACTCCATTAACAACGACCTCCATTTTAGTTAAAGTGTCACCCAAGGTGGGGGAAGAGAGAGGACCTCTTTTAGATGGAAAGTGGAAGCAAGTCGTTTGGCGGTTTTGTGTAATTCTCCTGGATAGTCTGCAGTGTACCAGCGCACTGGGTAGATCAGAGACATGTGGCAATGAGCTGTTCAGTATCACTGGCAGTGTAAATAATCTCAAGGCCCCTTATCACCTGCCGCAGATAAGTTTGACGAGGGTTTCTTAGCCCAATTCACTCTCTGGGCTCAATTGATCAGGTACCTCCACTTCACCTGGGGCTCTTAAGACATAATGACCAACATCTTCATCACCCCCTTCAGATCGTCATCAGAGGGGTTATCAATGCAGGTTATGGAGCCCATAGAAGGTGGGGTAGGTTCAAATTTCTTTATGGGATAATAAGTACTAGGGTTGCTCCTCCACCTTACTAACTTTTGGAGGAGGCATTGGAATTGTCACAACTCAAGTTTTGACCATCAAAGAAGGGGGTTTGTGCTGCCTCATGGAGATAAGTTTCAGACTGGAGTTAGCTGAATGTGAGGTTGAGAAAGATAGCACCATGGAGGTGGATGCTTTAACTTCAACAGCTTTGGGTCGTCAGCGTCTGGATGCTTCTTCAAAACAGGCGATTTAGCCTTTGTGACCTGGTCATTTAACCTATTGTTAGTGGGAACGGGACCACTTGGGAAGGCCGCTTTGAAGAATAAGATGGGCAAGGCAAAGGGATGATTGCTTCTACCAACTTGATGCTTTGAACTAAAGATGAAGGGGAGCACTTACCCATCACAGCCATTACCATATGACTATCTTTATATGAAGAAAAAGCATTTTAGGATACCAGTTCCAGTAGGAGCAGGTTTCCAGAGGAAAACAGCTGTAGTAGATGCAAAATTGGTCGGCATAGATGCATGGATAAATTAGCCTTGTGTAGGGTTAAACTCATAGATATCAGCAACCGCTAATAAGGCCTCCTTGATATCTCGTACAGTTTTGAAAGTGCGCTTTACAGAAGAGAGATGCATCGCCAAGGAGGGATGAGATGCCAAGCCAGCCAAGATAACTGCAATTGCATTATTGAGAGTGAGCATTTGGGCAAACAACAGAGGTTGAGTTTTAGTATAGGATCACTCAACAAAAGATAAAAGTTATTATCTCTCTTGCAGGCTAAGGCAATTAAAGGCCTGTTTTGCCGTTGCAAACTCTGTTTGGAGGCAAATTTATCAAGAAACGCTTGCTTAACCTCTGACCAAGTGCTGAGGTTGACCAAGGTGGGGACCATTCTTTCTTGATCTAAAAGATTTAAGCAAGGAAAATTTACCAAATTTTTGCCTGTCAGTTGCTCCTTCCATCCTAGATTTATAAACATAGAGGAAGGAGGCAATACTGCCCTCAACTGATGTGAACATGTCTCAAAGTGGGTTTTTTGTATAACATGGCGTTGAGATTAGTGGTTCTCGAGCCATTTAAGGCTAGACAAAGCACTGGCTATCTGCTGTTTTATAAGTGCTAGCCTAGGGTTAATTTCTTTGGAAAGGGTATAAGGGTTATTACACCCAACAGCCTCCATTATTATAACGTTTTTGTGTTTTACAGGTCCCCCTATAGTTAGCATCACCTGTTGGATTTGTGGCTGAAAAGGCTCGCTGGCGCCTTTTGCCTTAAATCAAAAAATATAAGTGAGGGGCTTGTCTCACCGGCTATATGAAAAAAACTAAGTAAACAGATGATAAAGAGTTTTTATTTTTTATGGAATTTTATTATATGCCATGCGGGGGTAAAAGAGAGAATCCACTTAATAATTAATAATATTATTTAAAGCATTGAGGCTCGACGTTTGGATAGCTTAGATAATTCTGAATTAAGTAATACAAGATTTTAGCCTATAAAAGCTTAGAAAAACTTGCTTCAATTTGACTGAACGATGGATGAGGAATTATTTTTGGCTAAGACGTACCCATGAGGTAAAAATTTGAATAAATCTCAGCCAAACACCATTTAATGAAATTATTGCACTGTGGGGGACTCCTGCCAAGCTATTAAACGGGGTGGTCCCCCTGTAGGTACTTGAATGGACCTGATTATGGCTGGAGGAGTACCATATGATGGACACCCCATGGTCCACTTTGTGGTCTGAGTAATCCAACTTCTTGATCTTGTATTAATTTCCCGTGAAGTATATAAATCATGTTAACTCAATTTGTGGGGTTCCACCAAGAATCAGCCAGGGTCTTTTGGCTGATAAAATCGTTATTTGTATTTAAATCAATCTTATCATTATTGAGGACTTGTAGATATCTGAAATTTACTCTTTTTGGCCAATTTTGCCTCAAAACATTCTTTTCTTGAAGCCTTGAGGGCAAATGTCTGACAGTGCTGTCCATATATAGTAACTAAAGGGACTTTTTCTCATTGCAGAATAATAGCTAATGTCATAGGCAATTACAGAGGTGTAAAGGAGAGAACTCCAATATGATGGTCAATCAGTTACCAATTTCCAGAGTATGTTCACCAGAGTGTCATTAACTCGCTCAACCATCCATTGGACTTGGGGTGATATGGAGTTGTCAGAACCTCCAGATGGCCATCATCTCATTTAACCCCTGAAGGTATGAGAGTTGAAGTTAGTTTTGTTATCAGTAAGGATGAACTGAGGACAGCTATGTCACTGGATTATATATTATATATAAACTGTCCACCAAGATTGCCCTAAATCCCATATTGCCCACGCTTCAATCCACCTGGTCAAGTGGTCAACTGGTACCAGAATTTTTTTGAACAGTTCACTCCTGTCATCAAGGGCCTCATGAAACCAATTGAAACTGTATGCCAATAAAAGTGCAGTTTCACTAGCCAGTATTAAGCCTTCTGGCAGAATGACTTTTCCATTTGACAATGGTGACAGCAAAAAAATTGTCTCAAGCATGTCAAAGTTTATGCTTCCTAATAATACTAAGGGCGCTGTCAGGCCATAGGGGCGCAACTCCTAACTGCGTCCATTATCAATCAGGGCCCCAAGGCCCCGGTGAGTTATTAGCCATAAATGCCTTAGATATGCTAAAAAGAAAAAGAGATTGTGAGAAACTGTTGTTTAAAAGAACAAAGACCTAAGGTATTTATAGGACCTCAAGGCTAGAATTGAATCAGGAAAGGGAGGAATTGGGAAAGGGAGATATTGGCATCATTTGATGATGACTAGATAGATATAAGCTACTAATTATTACAGAAGGGGATTAGGATCATCCTCAGAATTAGTTGCCAGTGAATCCCAAAAGAATTAATTGATTAGGGGCTGACGTCAAGATATAATTTCTCCGCGACCTGATTTACTGCTCAACATCCTCAGCATTAGTCGCCTATGTCAATTATTAAATTAGATAAATAATATTGGGGCCAATTCCTGATAGTTTGGATTGGGCTCAACCCAAGTTAATGGGGAGCCCAATTAGGAATCCGCCTCAAGGTGAATCTCAATCCCTTAGTCAGGGCTTCTACATAATAAAGGGAGAATCCTGACAGGTGCAACAATTCCAACTTCTTACACAATCTAACATGTCCAACTGCCTTGTGTGCACTAATAATGCTTAGCCATGCTGAGGGTTGTGGAAAGTTCACCATAGGTTCTCCAATCTGCTTGTACAGCTCACCGTTCCACTGGAAAGTACTAGATCACATCTTGTTTATTGTCTTTATGACTTAAAGCGGTTCATTGTCATATTTTCCACTAAGCTTTTATCATACATCACATTGATCAGATCCGCTGTGACAAAAATTGTTGGTAATATTGATATACAATAGGCGTTCTGGTGTTTTACTCATGATCAGTGAAGAATATCGAAGACTTAAGCCTGCAGTTTGAGGGCCCATCGTGATAGACGCCCTTCAGGCTCCTTGAGATTCTGCAACCGGCGTCTCAAAGCATGATCTGTTATGACTTTAGACTCACTCCATGCAAATGCACCCTAAATTGCTTATATGTGAAGATCACCGCTAAGCACTCCTGCTTAGTCACAGTTTAATTGCATTTATGGCAACTCAAACTCTGACTACAGTACGCAACAGGGTGGTGCTCATCCTCATCATTCTTTTGAAATAGAATCGTCCCAACATCAGATAGAGATCAATCCATATGAACAATAAACTCTTTATCAAAATTTGGGTAGCGTAGCATCAGCGCACTGATTAAAACCAGCCATATTGTCAAAGGAAAATTTTCAGTGTTCCGTCCATTCAACATGACGTCCTTTTTAGTAGCTCAAATAGCAGGCCCCTTTACAGTGAATCAGGGATGAAGCGCCGCTAGTAACAAAACATTTTTCAAAAATACCTGTATGTTGCACTTACTGTCTGGCGGAGACATTTTCTGGATGACCGCCACATTGGTTGGCTGAGGTTTTAGTTCCTTCACGTCTACCAAAAACCCTAGGTTCTTTAGCTGGTCCTTAAAGAAGTTGCATTTATGGGGCTTAATCCTGATGTTGGACTCAGCAAGCGGGTGGAATACCTCCTCCAGATGGGTTAGGTGCTCAGAAAAAGTTCTAGAAAAGATGTTGATATCATCAAGATACACAAGAACGCATGACGGCTTCAGGTCGCCAAGGATAGTTCCCATAGCCCGTTGGAATGTAGTCAGGAAATTACAGTGCCATTGAGGCATACTTGTTGGTTTGAAGAGCCCCTTGGATGCAATTATGGCGCTTTTCTATGTTCCGCTACAGGCAACTCAATTTGCCAGTAATCCAATATCAATTTTATCACCAAGGAACAGCGAGCTCCTCCCAACTAAAATACAACAATGTCAAACCTCACTAAAAATTACTTTTTGGTAATATTATTGAGCTTCCAGTAGTTTATTACTAAATGAATGTTACCATCCTTCTTTTTTAAAATTAGGGTAGGCGAAGCCCAAGGACTCTTTGATTTTTCTAGCATCTCTTGCTCCAGTAGCTTCCTGATTTCTCTCATTACCTACTTCTTTAGATGCACTCAATTTAAAAAGTGACTGAGACCTAATGGAGGATGATTACCAGTGTTTAATTAATAAAATACTCCTGAGCGCATCCCAAATCATGATTGTCAACTGAAAAAATATCCTTGTACTTTTCAAATAAATCTATTGCCTGATTTTTCTGCTCTTCCAATAATCCTGTTAAATTTTCCCATAGGACAACCACCATTACGCTGGATGGGGGTTCAACATGGAGACCAAATTCTTCCAGTGATCCAAATTTGTGAAAATGAAGAACTTCCTTGATGAGGGCCAAATGTAGGTATGCCACTATTTGGTGTTGGCAGACCTGCAACGGTTCTTTCTGTAAATTTGTTAGAAAAATCTTGATCTCCTTGTTTCCAGGCTGGATGAGGCCTGTAGAAGCAATGGGCTCTATATATGACTGCTGGTAAGGCCCAATAACACCCCCATAAAGTCCTTTGGAATTTCAACCCTCTAGCTCTGTACCTATATGTCGCAATTCTGATATGACTGGATGATAATCATGGGATAGCTAGGGCGGAATCCGCTGAAAATGATATCAGTTACAACTATATGAGTGCCTTGAGATGAGGTGATATTGGGATATAACAGTGTTGTATTGGATCACCTCTATATAGAGTGATAAGGCAATATTGACATTTGATGAATATGAAGCAAATCGCCTACAATTAGGGCGATAGAGGATTAGAGAATATTAAGCCGAATTTGAGGAGAATCAGATGAATAGAATAGTTTAAGCCATGAGAGCAGTATCGCCTGAAGTAGCTGTATATAAGCGAGATGGGCGATTGAGAAGGTAAGTTGTTAGTAGTAGAGTAAACTGGGACAGCTAAAGATTGCTATTTTTACTAAGAATTAATAAAGACTCGATTGGGACAATTGCTTCTATTTTTAAGTATATTATAAAGTGTGTCTGAAGGACTGACGATCCCCACATCGTCTGTCTGTTGCTCAGTGGGTTCAATCTGTACAAACAACACAAAAGATCCTAACAATACCATCTAAATTTATAATAGTGGTGCTCACTACAGGGGGCCCATTGATCAAGCACTTAACACTCTTGAACTCCAATAACCAGCCATGCCTTACACAAGCTGTGTTGCTGGGGAATCTTCACAGAACACCACACCAGCTGGATATGAGGAACTCAAACTTACCTCAGACGCGGTGCTCAAAAACCAAGATGAACTCCTTTAAAAATGAGATGATGTCATGAACCAGCTTAATAGCACGTTTAGCCAGATGAAAATCTTGGGACAACAAAACAAAGAACTCGCCAACCAATTGAATGATACCACCAAACGACTGCAGTGTGTAGAGCAAAGATTGACCAATACCTCTCAGTCTTCTCACTGGGACATGGATGACCCTCAAGTGGGGGCATCATATGAGGAAGAATATGACGCTGGTCAGAGCTACTACACCCAGGATGGTAGTACCAGATATGAATATGAGTTGTGATGACGCTTCCCTCAAGCAATGGCAGTACCGCCCATGGCGGAAGGTCACACTACCTCTGAAGTGGCAGACATCCCAACTTCTGCTGATTCAGCTCCTCATCAAGAAACCACTTTTGGATCTTGACTCATTCCTCAGTATGGCTCAATACCCCGTGAATGGGATGAGGAGGTTAATATTGAAAAATTACCTCCATTTGACCGCAATAGGAACATTAATGGGTTCTTCAAATGGTTTGAGTCTGCAGTGGAGGGCGCATCTGATAGACGGAAGAATAAGTTGTTAATATCTGCCTTGGATGTTGGAAATGTTGATCAGGTCACCTGTTACCTCCCAAGTAGCTCTGTCACCTATAAGGATGTGAAGGATACTATACTCCACCTGTTTGGAGGTACTTCAAAGATGTCGCAGAAAAAAGCAGAATTCTTAACGATCAGATTCTGTCAAAATGAGACTCTCCTAGAGTTTGCTGATTGATATACAACAGAAGCCCTGGTGCTGATTGGAACAGGGTATTTAGCGGAAGCCAATGTGTGCATTGCCATGTTCTCCACAGTGAAGCCATATCACAAACCTCATAATTTCATTTCGTCACTTCTGGATGATGATGTACCTTTGCTCAAGATTCTACAGTTTTTGCGTTGTGTATCCCCTAACTTTCCGCCACTGAATATGGAACAGAAGACTACCACCGCTACTGCACCCTCTTATTCAGGAGAATACTCTCATCTGACTCCAGCTCCAGTTAGTAATCCTCAGCCTTTCTATAACTCTGCGCCTCATCCTAAACCAAATTATACTCAACAGTTCAATCAGCGACAATGGGCTGGCCATGAAAAGCATCAGCAACCCAGTTATTGACCTGGACCTAACTATGCCAATTGTCAACAATCAGCTTACTGACCTATGGCTAGTTAAGCTGAACGACCCCAAAATTTCTAGTTTGGACCCTCTTATGATAATCAAGGACGTGACTCTTATGGGGTTAGCTGCTACAAATGCGGTCGCCCTGGTCATTTGGCAAAATTATGTTATAACCGCCGTGTGAACTACGTACATCAAGATCAATACTATTGGGGAAAAGATGGAGCGGAGTAGAGATGGGACCCTCTACCTTTGCAATACCAACTCAAAACGTCCCTGAATCAATATTAGTATACCCTGCGGAAGTCCCTCAGTATGATGATGGATTTTTTTATCAGCAGTCAGTTGGAGGAGTAAACGTAATAACCTGAGCTCAAGCTAAGACGGCGGCGGAAGAAGAGTCCCCCAAACAACTGAAGCCGTATTCCTGTCAAATGATTAATCAAAATTTTTTGGACAAACTTGATTCTGCCTTGGATGCGCCAACTATAAAAGGAGTAAACGTCGCCCTTCTGGTAGATGCCATTGTCAAAGAATACCCCCAAGTCAGTGAGGAGATGATGAGTTTTCTTGAAATAGAGAGCCCATAAATGTTCACATATTTAACAGTTAATATTATTCTTATTCTGGGCTTACATACTGTGATACTTTTGTAAAAAATAGAGACCACGCTATAATAGATACTGGTGCTCCAGTCAACATAGTTTCCACTAAAATGATGGCAAAGTTGACGTTGAAACCTGATGTGGACCATCAAATGGTGTACAGAATTGCTGGAGCAGTGGCTTTGTCTCTGAGAGGGCTTACAGTGCACTACCTCTGCGCTTTGGGTCCATTGTCGTTGTAGCCCCAGCAATTGTGCTGCCAAATGAAAACCATGACCTGGGAATTAACGCCACAGTCCTGCGCCTTTTTTGGGGCTGTCATTAATATGATGGAGGAAACCCTCGCCATTCTGGGTCAGCGGATCTCAATTTACTTTACCACTAGCAGATTACCAAAGGATCTGGTGCATATGAGCCATATCACCCTAGCCTATATTGATGGGATGATGCCAGGTCACTATCACCAATTAAAGCACAAGACTCGGCCCCTTCCCCAGCAGGTATAAAAATATCAAGGGATACCTCTTCAAGCGTCAGGGCCCAAGTCTATACCTTCTGGCCATCAAGTCCTAGTGAACTCTGAGTTAGAGGTGGAAGTGCCTAGTGGGTTATATGGGGAAGACATTGAGCTCTATCATTAAACATGGTTTGAGCCGCATGTTTCAAGGGATTATACTTCTGGGACATGGGGAGATTAAGGTCTTGTTAGCAAACCTCCAGAGCAAACCAATGCAAATAAGCCAACACCAAATTGTAGCGTATTTACATCTGATTCCAATAGATGAGGTCCATCAGGTTCATGATTTATGGTCGTTGGATGAATTTGGGCTACTGGCCAAGACACCTGCCAATGTACTAATGGTGTTACTGGGGAGTAATTTAATAGTACTATTGGAAGAACAAAAAGACTGAGCAATAGCTTTATTTCAGAAGTATGTTGAGATTTTGCTGTTGATCATCATGACTTAGGTTGTGCTTGGGGGGTGGTCTATTGAGTAGACACAGAATAGCATCCCCTTATAAGGTCTCAGCTGATCCACTGATCAAGGGCAGCGGAAGACATTGTCACTAACAAAATTGACAAGTTTTTAGAGCAAGGGATGCTTAAAATGTCCAAAATTGCATGGGCTTCACCTGTTCTAATTGTAAAAAAGAAGGTTGGCACCAACCACATAGTTTTAGACTACCAGAAGCTCAACAGTACTAAAAAAAGGATTTGTACCCTTTGCCAAGAATCATCAATGCTTTGGACTGATTAGGGGGAGACCTTTACTTTTCTGTGATGGACTTGATATCAGGGTACTGGCAAATCGAGTTACCCCCAGTGGAACAGGAAAATGTGTTATAATCACCTCCAAAGGCCTTTTTCAACTTAAGCGGATGCCTCAAGGGCTGTGCATTGCCCCAGCTATGTTTCAGCGAGCCATGGATACTATTCTTGATGACCTGAACTGTCATGTTTCCTTGTATACCTTGACTATATTAATGTTTTCTCTCAAACCTTTTCGGAGCATCTCAACCACCTAGAAGCAGTATTCCGCCAGCTGGCTGAGGCAAACATTAAAATTAAACAGCAAAAATGTAATTTCTTCAAAGACCAGCTGGAATTTTTCTTTCCAGTTGACATCAAATTCAAGCAAATTTATTAAAAAGCATCCATTAATTTTCCATCTCCACCTACACTATATCTGTTTTCCATTTATGTCGGTGGATCCACCACCTGCTAGCTTTTTCCGCCCAGCAGGCAAACATGTGAAAACTTGCTCATCCAATCCGCCTAATGCATCAGACTGATTTTTTCCTCCAAGGGACTTATTACATTTAGCGCAAGTTCATCCAACCCGCCCCTACCCACTTGCCCTGCCCCAATCAAAAATTCGCTTTGGCCTCTGAGTCAAATATGGGCATCTCTTCCCATATTCTGACAAAGTGATAATTGAGTTGACAACATCCACATTTTCACCATCAGAATCTATCGACTTCCGCCCTTATAAGGGGTTATTTTGATACTGGTTTTCCCACTGAAGAGGATGCAGCTGCTGCAACAACTAAGCCCATATATATAAAAACACACCTATTTCCACAACCCGCACACGCCTCCCAAGTGATGCCACAATGGTGGTGACCTTTGCAAACCTTCCTTCATACCTTCCGCCTCAATTACTCTATGAAGAGCTAATGATGGGGCTATCTAAATATGGCACAAACCACATCCCCCACTTCCAGGTTCCAAGCGGAGCTGAGTGGTTAGCAGCACCATGAGCAATGGCCACCATCACCCCCCACCAGCCAACCATAGCCCAGCA
>JAKSZP010004088.1:0-170672 GCA_022478985.1 Massospora cicadina | reverse complement strand
ACAAAGTGAAGACTTTGTTCATCTCTTTTGACTTACTACCAACCAACCTCCCTTACAATGTAATCAAGGAGGAGCTCTGAGCTGGACTTTCCAGATATAATGAGATCAAACAATCTGAAATTCAGTGGTTCCATTCAATGCTGAACCTATGCACAGGTAAGGCAATAGCCATGATCAACCACTCCCTGAAGTGACCAAGGACCTCACAAAGATTGTGCACACAGTGGTGTTCCACCTTCTTGATGGGAAATCTCAAAGGTGTTCTGCATCACACTGGAAAGTGCACCACCATTTGCAACTAATGCAGCGCCTTGGGGCACAAGATACATGCATGCCCTATGAAGAAGGGCCTAATGGCCCCCAACTTCTGTGACAAAACCATTGATGAAGACAGCAAAGAATTTGCCAAAATCATCAACATCAACCACGCCTTCCTCTGGGGAGAGGATGAGCAGTATATTATCATAAACCCAGTCTCACCCAAAGTGCAAAAAATGGACAGAAGGCCCACAAATGGGATGCAGCCATGGCAGCATCACTTGCAGCCTCCTCCATCACCTCTGTCCAAATTCAGGAAGACATAGAGTAAATTACCTGAGCTAACCAATCAGATCAGACAACCCAAGACAAAAAAATTCTTGACAATTTGATTAAAACATCACATGACATTAATCAATTGAATTAGACAGACAATTCAGCTCCACCATTGGCAAACAGGTGGGACAAACACACAAGTGCAACCCCTGCAACCTTGGAGAGCAACCAGCACACCACATTAGGTCACCATGAAACATGAGTGGAAGAGACTAACTTAAACCCACCCAACAGCAAGACCTGCGCAAAATTGGCAAAGGTTAAGGGATTGAACAACTGCACAAATGGAACCAGTCAAGTCACCTAGAGCCAATGCTGGATTGGATGTGAAGGGATAAGGCCAGACGTACCTCCTGACTGCTCCTGAGGTGCCATGGGCACCTCAGTGTACATAGGGACATTAAACATTGTGGGAGCCAGGGCTCAATTCTCACAAGCCAAAAAGCTGGACTTCCTGCAGAAACCCCCTGTAAATACTTACCATCCAAGAAAACTGCTATTTGTAGGGGGAAGAGGGATCCTGGTCAGCCAGGGTCTCACCATCCCAATTGGTATGGACATCCCACTATGGGGTGGTTGTCTGTAATAATAAAAAATTGAAAATTATAAACTCAATCTCCTATCTGAACATGTAAGGAGAGTGTTTATAACTCTCCTGTTCCCAGCATGGCAGTGTGCGGTGCACCAGGCCAACGCCAGGGAATTAGCCGTTAGGGCCAAAGTGATTAGAGCCCAGCAGAGGGTGCTGGAGCCATAACCGCTGAGGCATAAAATTGCAAATATTATAAGAAAAACACCAGTAAAATTGACGCAATGCACATATTGATAAGGGATAAGCGACCCAGGTTGGAGAGAACCTGGGTGAACAAATGGTGCATGAGGGGAGAGCTGCAAGGTCCTTGCAATGGCAAGGGTAACAGAACATGAGACTCTTCAAAGAGGTTCATGCACATAAGCATTCAGAACATCATGTAAAGTTCAAAATAGCATAAAATGGGATAAGTTTATTGAGGAGTCGACCAACAAGGACTGTTGGTCAGGGAAAACATATTTAAACTCAACCAGGGAAATAGGGTTAATGCTGCAGTGGGCCAAGAAATGTTTATCAATGGGGTGATACTGCCATCTGAGTTAATGGAATAGGCTGAAACTGACTTCACTTGAGTGATTGGCTGAAGTTGGATTTGACCTGAGCGCGTTATTTTGAAAATAGAATGGGTTTAAAAACCCCACTCCTTGACTAACCAAATCAAACCATCCACGTCCATTCAGTAAATTGTTTGTTTTAACGCCTGGCTTGACATCAAGGGCTGGGCACTCAGCACCCCACTAGGACCAACCTGGGCATATTTTGCCCTTACCCAGCGCTGGTCTAAGGGTGTTCTTCAGGTCTGGGAGGCCCTGTAGCTTCACCTTTTGGGCATCCAAGCGCCCAGCCTTATCTTTGGGGTTGTTCCCCACTATTATGTCATGTGCACATGACATTACCCTCTCCTCCCAATGGGGCTCAACCCCCCCTCCAGGGGCTTGCGCCAGGGAAAAGTTCTTGTTGGCAGGGGCCAACTTCATGGCAGCGATAATCAGTTTTAGTTGGGATCTGGCAGCATGGGGAAACTGCTGGTGGAAGGCGTCAATCAGTTCTTGGGCATTCACACATTTTCATACTGAAACCCAACTGTTTTTTGCAGCATCAAAGCCCTTCCAGGATACCAGGTACTCAAGTCTTCTTTTAACATGGCGTGAGGCAACTATTTCTTCCACCTCCCACTCTGGCGCCCCATCCATGATATAGGCCTCAGGAGTCTCTGGTGGGGGGCCCTCAAACAACATCGTTTGCTCTTATGAAACACTGAGAAGATCTGGAATGAAGGGGGGAGATCTAGCTGGTATGAGGCATGGCCCAACTTTCTAACAACGTAGTAGGGGCCAATCCTCTTTGGTCCCAGCTTCTTACATGGCTGCTTGATTGTGATGTTATGAGCATCCAGCATCACAAGCTCCCCTTCCTTGTATGCAGGACCCACTTGGTGCTTCCCATCAGCATTCTCCTTATATACCTGCATAGCTGCCTCCAAGCTTGTGGAAACCCCCGGTGGACCTTCTTGATTGTCTTGGAAAAGTCCACCACCGCTACAACCTTTGACCCACAGCTAGGCTCCATGTTAAAGGCAGGGTTAAAGCCATGGCTGGCGAAAAATGGGGAACAGCCAATCAAAGAGTGCAAGGTATTGTTGTAGCTAAACTGGGCCATGGGAAGGTGAGAAGCCCAATATGAATGATCTGCAGTGGTGTAACACCGCAGAAAATGTTCCAAGCACTGGTTCACTCATTTCGTCTGCCCATCTGATTGGGGGTGATAGGCAGTTGAATGGCAAGGGCGAATCTGAAGAGTCTTACACAACTCTTCCCAAAAATTGGAGGTAAACTGAGGTCCCCAGTTGCTGATAATTTCTTGTAGGGACCCCATGTAGCACAAACACATGGATAACAAAAAGCCTAGCCATCTCAGCTGCAGTTATGGTGGTTCTGCAAGGAATAAAGTGTGCAAACTTTGTGAACTGGTCCACCACTACCATGATGGCATCATAACCATCTGAGACTGGTTTCTCCACAATAAAATCAGCCAAGATGGAAGTCCAGGGCCCCTCAGCCTTTTGGACCGGTACCAACAACCACGCTAAAGGTTGATGATTGGGTTTCATCTGGTTGCATACCAGGCACTCCTTACAATAACGGCCCCCCTGAGCTGGCAAGCACTTCCAATTGTATGTGCGATGTATCAACTCCAAGGTCTTTGCTTTCCCTGGATGACCAATGGTGATTCCATCATGATGGTCCCAAATGATTTCCAGGTGCAGTGGTCCAGCAGGTACCCAAAGGCGTCTCTGGAACCACACCATCTCATCCTTTACATGATAGCCCCTGGATAAATCCTCTTGATTTGATGCGCTCTTTGCAAGGACCATGGCATATTCACCTTACAGAGGCTGAGAGAGGACAACCTTTCTGAACATATCATATTCCTCCGCTTTATCCAGAGGTGCAAGCGCTGGCCTGTTAGCCAGGGAAGAGGGAAGCAGCGACAGAATTTTATTTGGAGGGATCATAACCTGGGTGTTGTGAACCTCTACCTCCTTGAGGTCAGGAGCTAAAGCAGGGTTGCAGCTCAAAGCATCTGCCAAACCATTATCCTTGCCCTTGGTGAACTCATACATGAATGCAAATTGGGCAAGGGTCTCATACCAACGGGTATGCTATGAGGTTAGGACATGAGGCGCGCGGTAGTACAGCAAGGCACAGTGGTCTGTACATATGCGGAATGGTTGAATAGAGCCATGCAAGTGGTGACACCAATATGTTAGCGCCTCCACCACTGCTAGTAACTCCTTGTCATAAATGGCGTAATTCAACTATGGCAGAGACATTTTCCTAGAAAAATATCCCACCAGATGCTCTATCCCATCTTTGCCTACTTGTAACAAGGTGGCTGCTATGGTGAAGTTGGAGGCATCAGTTGACACAATGAACTCCTTTGAAGGGTCAACATGGTAAAGAACAGTCATGGACAACAGGGTGCACTTCACTGCTTGGAAAGCATCCTCCAAAGTGGGGGACCACTGAAGCACCTTGGCACCACTAGCCTTGTATAGGGGAGCTGCCACATCAGACAGATTGGGAGTGAACTTCTTGAGGAACGTGCACGTCCCCAAAAAGCTCCTTAATTCTTTAACTGAGGTGGGGGTAGGCCACTCACAAATCGCCTTCTCCTTTTCTGGAGTTATCATGTGTCCCTGGTCAAACATGACGTTGCCCAGAAACGTAACCTAGGACTTAAAGAACTCGCACTTAGAAAGTTTCAATGTAAGGCTGGCTGCCTTTAACCACTACACCACTTGCCAAAGGTGAACTGCATGGGACTCCTGGTCAGGGGAAAACACCAGGATATCATCCATGTAGGTGACCGCGCATACCCCTAACAGGTCCCCCAACGCTGCATCAATGCGGCATTGAAAGATAGCAGGGGCATTCTCAAGCCCAAAGGGCATGACCCAAAGCTGGAAGATCCCTTTTCTGGTATGGAATGCGGTCAACCACTCTTGTTTCTTCTTAATCTGGATCTTATTGAATGCGTTGAGGCAATCCAGCTTGGAGAATACCTTCACCTTCTCCACATACCGTGCAATATGGGAATCCAAAGGGATGGAATGGAGGTCTGGTACAAAAACGTTGTTAAGGTTACCATAGTCTACGCAGGGGCGTAAGGTACCATCAGACTTCTCCACATAGAGTAGGGGGGAGCATACAGGGGAGGTACACTGAAAAATCGCACCCTTGGCTAACTGTTCTTTTACCCACACCTCCAACGCCTCCTCCTCCTGGACAGTTGTTGGGTAAATATGGGAAGAGATATGCACCAGATCCACCGTGAGCTTGAAGTCACAATCAAACTCAGAGTGCTCAGGGAGTGCATTGGCAGATGCTGCATCAAAAGAGGATTACAAACTCTCCAAGCAAAAAGTTATAGGAATTTTCACTGAGGGCTTCTGCATTGATTCAAGGTGACAAGGGATACAGTGGGGCCAATGGGGCAAGTTTCCTGGTGCTTTTTTTAAACAAAGGCACAACAAATGTGCATCTATTCTTCGTGGTGAGGGACAAGGTATTCTACTTCAGGTTAGTCCTAACGTCAAACTTCCGCCACCACTCCACACCCAAAATGATAGGGAACAGGAGGTTTTTGATCGCACTGAAGTGATCAGAAAAGTGGTACTTGCCAACCTGATAATCCACTGTCTTAATGATCTTCAGAGTTTTAATACCTTGGGACGCCCCTCCTCTAATCACATCACTTGGCAAGTAACTCAGCCCAAGGTAGTCGGCTAATTAATGGTCCATATAGTTTCCAGAAGCGCCAGTATCCACCAAAATAGTAGTGGTGAGCTTCCCTAAAGGAGAGGAGAGGGTGGCATTCAATAGAAAATACCTGGAATGGTCTTTATTTATTAAAGACAATGACAATACTTCACCAAAAATTTCTTCTTCTGGATCAAGCATGTCAACAGAATCTGTTTTGGAATCAAAAAAGGGGGAGGGATATTTGGCCACTCTTAATACTGAGGCCACATACCCCACCATGCCTTCTGCAAGTGCATATACTTTGTCATATTTAAAACGAAGTTCCTTCTCCACCTCCTGAGTGCGCCAGATCATGGTAGAGGTCAACCGTGGGTTCTTAGGGGTACTCTGATACACCGGAATATGGTCCTCATCCAGGCCATATGAACAAATAAACAGTTCAGAGATAGAGTCCAGGGTTTCATTATAAAACGCGTTTTTAGATGCAACTTTATCCCTGGAACTGCAACAGAATGCCCAATGTTATCCAAGGCCAACACCCCCAGGCCCATCTGCGCTGATTCTGCAAGCATTTTCTGAACGCACTGGCGATGGAAAATTCGTTTATCAAAATGAATTTTAATAAATTCAGTGGAAGATTGGGAAATCACAACTTTTAGACATCAAAGCGTCCAAATCCACCAGGTATGAACACAAAGGGTGGATACTTTCCAGTTGGAGGCAACCAAAATAACGCTGAGTTGCTCCAATCTTTGGGAAAAGATGAAGCAGCAGTGCAGCTAATGACAGCTGGAGCCCACAGCTGACAGCCACTGTTCCCACCTTGAAAAGTTCCACACAGAAAAAGTTTGTGCACATAAGAAAAATCAGTTGGTTGACTAATGTAAGGAGAGTGTCTATTTCTCTTGTTCCCAGCATGGCAGTGTGCGGTGCACCAGGCCAACGCCAGGGAGCTAGCCATTAGGGCCAAAGTGATTAGAGCCCAGAAGAGGGTGCTTAAGCCATAACCGCTGAGGCATAAAATTGCGAATATTATAAGAAAAACACCAGTAAAAATGACGCGGTGCACATATCAATAGGGGATAAGTGACCCAGGTTGGAGGGAACCTGGGTGAACAAACGGTGCACAAGGGGAGAGCTGCAAGGTCCTTGAAATGGCAAGGGTAATGGAATGCAAGACCTCCTCAAAGAGGTTCACACGCAGGAGCATTTGGAACATCATATAAAATTCAAAATAGCATAAAATGGGGATAAGTTTATTGGGGAGTCAACCAACAAGGACTGTTGGTTGGGGGAAAATGTTTTAAACTCGACCAGGGAATTAGGGTTTATGCTGCAGTAGGCCCAAGCATTGACTCAATAATAGGGCAATACTGCCATCTGAGTTGATGAAATAGGCTGAAACTGACTTCACTTGAGTGATTGGCTGAGGTTGGATTTGATCTGAGCGCGTTATTTTGAACATAAAACAGGTTTGAAACCCTGCTCCTCAACTAACCAAATCAAACCATCCGCGTTCATTTGGTAAATTGTTTGTTTTAACGCCTGGCTTGACGTCAAGGGCTGGGCACTCAGCACCCCACTAGGACCAACCTGGGCATATTTTGCCCTTACCCAGCGCTGGTCTAGGGTGTGCTTCAGGTCTGGGAGGCCCTGTAGCTTCACCTTTTGGGCATCCAAGCGCCCAGCCTTATCTTTGGGGTTGGTCCCCACTATTATGTCATGTGCACATGACAGCACAGCTGTATCCTGGTAGCAATGATCTCATGCCAGGATGACACTATATTGATAGCATGCATCTATGCACCGTGTATTACAGCTGAGAGGAAGCAATTTATTAAATCTATCCCAACGCTCACCCTCCCACCAGAAAAAATTCTAATGGGTGACTTCAACTGCTGGGCTAACCCCAGCATTGACCAATGACCTAACCCTAGGGACACCCCCAGGACACATTAGATTCCGTGCAATGAAGGATTCCCTCAGCCTATACAATGACCTCCTCTGGGTCACCACTCCTTCCTCACATGAATTTCCCCAATGTGCGTGATAGAAAGCTCATCTCAATGAGCTGCATCAACTTAATCCTCACCCTGAAATACCACCGCTTGGCCCTCTCCAACTTCTTAACTAAAAGATAAACTTCTCCAACCACCAACTCATTTTGGTGCAGCTTTCACCAACTGCACTCATACACAGGCGTTGACCTACAGGAAAATGCACTCAGACAACATATAATTGTCCAAACTATCTGACTAGGTTGAACCCAAAACAACAAACCCCAAATTTGCAACTCCATATATATTGGACCCCATTGAAACCTGGGCTCATTTCAAAGGCAAAATAATAAATAAAACTCACCATCTTGCCTCACATAATTACACTGCCAATACATATACTATCAGGCGCAATTTGCAGAACTGGACCACCTTGAGCACAACGCCCAAAGTCCATCTACAGCTCCAACTGGGGGCGTAAAAGTCGGAAATATCCGCCTTCTTAAATGCCCTCATCTTTGAACACCATCATAGAATCAAAGTGTCAAAAAAAAGTTCATAAAGGAAGGCAAAACCTGCTTGACATACTTTTTCAATCAAATCTACTCATGTGGCAACCAGCCTGAATGTACACAGGTTCAAAAAGTGACATCACCATGGCAACCAACTCAAAGGAGGGCACGGTAGAAGCACCACTGCTACACTATACTATACCATAACACTCCAACTGATCCCTAAAAAATTAAACATTTTATACACAAGGCTAGAATCCAAAGAACACTTATGGATTATAACTTATTAAATTTAATCACACAGGAGGAGCTCTGTCACACAATCTGCAGTGCACCACATAGGAATTACCCAGGGCCTGATGGGATACCCTACAAATTCTACAAAAAATACTTCAAACAAATCGTCTCTCCCCTTGGCATCAATGAAACAATGCTTGATGGAGACCCAACTCCTACCAGGTGGGCAGGACTACTATATCATGATCCTGTTTAAAAAAGGGCAACAAACTGGACCTGGACAACTGGCGTCCAATTGCACTTTCTAACACTGATCCAAAACCATCAACCAAAATTTTAGCCACCATATTAGGCAATATAGCCTTCAAAATCTTGTATCCTAACCAGTTTGGGTCCATAACAGGGAGAACATCTGGACCAATATACACTCCGTTGCCAACATATGCCAGTTCAGAGCAACTAAAGCCCCGATATTCCTAGACCAGGGGAAGGAATATGAACACATTAATTGGCTAAATTTGATGAAATGCTTGAGCGCCTTCAGGCTCTCATAAGATTCATAGACTGGGCAATGCTTCTAATAGAGTCTGCATCTATGGCTGTCTGCGGCCCTGTCTTTCTGACCAGCAAAATCACACCGTGCAGAGGTCTCAAGAAAGGGGACCCCCTAAGCCCACTGCTGTATAACTTCAGCATAGATCCACTCCTTTACAACACTGACTCACGCCTCATGGGCATCACTGCACAAGGCCAACCAGCAGTCATGATATTAGCCTTTGCGGATGACTGCATGGCAAGAATAGTCAGTAAAAAAGATGCATGGCAGTTGGAGCGCACCCTGGAGGATTATTCCAATGTGAGAAATGCACCGCTAAATAGGAAAAGAAGATGGAAACCATCCTTTTAAGCAAGTATACTAACATCTGGACCATGACACTCAAGCCCCACAGACTCTCACAATGAAGCAACCCGAGCCCTGCCCTTCACATCACCCCAATAATCCAGACCAGTCTGCCACCTTGATGTGGCAGAAAATAGGGGGCATGTCAATGAGACAATCAAGAGCAACTTTTACAGCAGATTTATAATTATATCATCTTCCTTAAAGGAAGATCACCATAATAACAGGGTGAATAATGGTTGCCAATTCATTTATCCTCTCAATGCTGTGGTTCTCCACCCACGCAATCTCCTTATCACCCTTGTTCATATCCTCAGTCCGCACACTAATTCAAGGATGGCTGTGGCCTGGGTCCTGGCCACCTGTACGAGTAGAAACACCCTTTAGCCCAAGTTCAAGTGGTGGCATGGTCCTGATAAACTTTGAAGACCATAACAACCGCATACTGGGCACCTGGATAGAGGAAGTCCTAGCATCAGATCTTTCACACCAAAACTAGTCTAGAGTGGCGAGGGCCAACTTTACACAGGCACTTAAGCTATACAAAGCCACAACCCGTCCAGCCTGCTCACATACCTTGAAAACTGTCCCAATGCAGTGGGCCCACATGGAAATTCCCTCACTTCAAACGTTTCCTCCACACCATATGGCACATAGGGTGGACCGTCACTAACACAGGCACTAGTCAGGGAAGGGGAAGGCCTAGAGCTCACTTCACGCTAAGGAAACTAAACCACCACCCCCAGAGGGACACACATGATATGGCCCTGGCCATCACAAGAATTGACTACCTGGATGCCTTGGACATCCCCTACAATCTCATGACACAGAAGGCAATATGGAGGCTCACACATCATCCACTCCTCCAGTCAAGGGTAAAAGCAAACACCTTGCGCTGCCTCAGATGAACCTACAGGACAGCTGACCATTATAACCCTCTTCATGCAACATGCACAGTGTGTGGAAGGGATGGCAGCCCTACACCACCGCCTTGAAGCATGCCAGGCATTTAAAGCCATATGGCATAAGGTTGCATGTTTGCTTAAAACCCACAACGACCAGGAGCTGTTAATCTCTAGAAGCCTCCTCACACTCTAACTTGAATCACCAATACCACCCATGCACCACTTCCTTATAGTCACCATTTCACTGTGGACAATTCACAAAATCGTTGGATGCCTTCAAGGAAACTGTGCCAACCATGGGCAGGACAGTCAGCAGATTTCACCTAACCTACTGAATCTCTTCCAAGCTTGGCTATATGGATACATGAAGCTAAAGCAACAAAGACTTGTCGAGTCATGGTTCCCAGTCTGGTTTCTACATGTGAACCCTTTCCTTCACACCTGTTCCATCATGGGGAATGCCACTTGGAATATGTTATCCAAACCCCATACACCTGTTGGTACCAGCTGGCAACGTGAATAGCTTGTCTACTCTTGGGTGCCTAACTCTCGCTCTTAAATTACCTTTGCACTATTTCAATTCTATCTAGTTCATACTGGACAGTCCATCTCCTAGTAATCCTACCACAATAAAATAAATATAAACTAATAATATATAGTAGTGAAACCTTTCTCTCTCATTGCAAACACTTTTGCAACAAATTTGATTCAAGTCTAGGTAAGTTTGATAGTCTCATCAAGGATATTAGTGTGCATCCAATGTTGGGTAGCAGTTGGGTGAGAAAATTTAAGGACACAGGAGCGGGCCCTGCACCATTCAAGTTTTGTAAAAGCCCCAGAGATACTGGTGGCCTAGATAAAGTTAGTAAAAAACTGGCAGTTAACATTTCCCCAGAAATTTTGGCCTGGCAAGCGCTCTGTAAACAGTTCATCAATACGCCGCATTCCCAGCCCCTGTCATCAGTGGAGCACAGGGTGTGAGTTTTACTGGATATACAACAAAAAGCGCTTTGGGAGAAGTTTTGTGGAGATGTACACACACATTTCCTGAACGCAGTGTACGTTGCACCGCACTCCATGCCCCAAGGGCAGCTGGAACTTGGATTCAAAACCAAAATTTAGGCAGACAAAGACACAAAAGTGTATGTGGTGGTGGACCTCCCAGACAGTTAACAGGTAGTCAACATAAAATGCACTTGGATTAAATCAAATCAACTTTCTGTAACGTTCAACCTCCTTCCTACAACAATCAAGCACACCGTTCTGGAGCACCACCTAATGGCTAGGCTCAACAAGTATGAGGAAATCCAATCCTTCTAGATGCAGTGCTTTATGCTCATGCCAGACCTAAGCATGGGCAATACAATTGCTGTACTCACCCCATCTGCAGGGATTGTTGAAGATTTGACTCAAATCCCTCACACCGCTTTTATAAAAATTGATGGGCAAGAATCCAGCCCATTCAGGGTCACCATGGATAGCGCGCCTCCTATCTGCACCTTCTGTCACGCTTTTGGCCACAAGGCCCTTACCTGCCCCACCAAGAAGAGCATTACCCAAAACAAATTTATCCCAGATGCAATGAGCGATGCAAACGCCCATTATGAGCTGGATATAGACACTGACGCTGCCTTCCTGTGGGGCGCACTGGGGTGCTACATTCAAGTTAAGCCTGTGTCCACTCAGGAGCGTAAGAAGGCCAAACAGGCCTACAGAGCGGCAGCCAAGGTGGCAGCCATGGCCACGTCTGTGATCCCGCCCACCCAGCTCCAAGTGGACATTGAGTCATTTTGCTGCAGAAATGGCTTACAAATACATCCACTAATTAGATTGGGCCACCCAACCTGAGGACCCAATAGGTGAGTTGGATTCACCTGACCAATGTTACCAAGCCTCAATCAAAACTGAGTCACCCACCAATCTACCTACCAAATTTTCGCCTACATGCAATGGTGCCCTGCAGGTGAATACCGCGCCAAAAATTTGTACAAAGGGGGAAATAAGCAGAAGGCAAAATCCAATGCCATTCCCACCTTGAAAGCATCCCATACAGAAACTTAATCCATAGTACAGAATACCTGCACCGCCATAAAGAGATGTGCTGAAAAACAGAAGGCTGAAGGGCACATGCGCCCTTCCCCTTGCACCTAAGGTGCAATTGGGGGAGCCTTTAATATAGGGACGTTGAACATTTCTGGACTCAAGGCCTCACCGTCCCAGGCTAGGAAACTGAGTTTTTTTTTGAAAAATAATTTACCCATGGACATCCTGGCCATTCAGGAAACGAATTGTCCATACAGTGCTGAGGATCCATGGGCAACCATGTTCCTCCCTTCACATTCCTTTTGTTTGCCACACTGTGGGGTGCTTATATGAGTGACCCATAATTTTAAATTTACTTCATCCTCTTCTTACCTCAATGGCTGTGTCCTTTTTGTATCCTTTTTTTGGGATGATTAAGTGCACGCTGTTGTTAACATATATGCCCTGACCTGTGCATGAGCTCATCAGGTATTCTTCTCAGCTGTTACTTCCCTCCCACTTCCCCCTGACCCATTTGTGGTGGGCGATATGAACTTCTGGACCAACCCAGCCACTGACCGCTGGCCCTCGTCGCCTACACCCCCGCAGGGGCATGTAGAACTTTGCGTTCTAAAGGCCACTTTGGGTTTGTTTGATACTCTGCCACATCATGCACCACTGCTTACAAAAATATCTCGTCCCCATGTGCACAATGGTCAGCTGAAGTCTATTTCCCGCATTGACCTTATTCTTGCACCGTTGAAATTTCAGTCTTAAGTTGCACACTTTATGATGATGAAACTTGATTTATCCAAACACAGGATGTTATCATTTTACTTCTCTTTGTCCCACCAAGTGGCACAGGCGCTGAAGTGGTGCAAACTACATCCAGCTGAGATCACGTCACCCAGGTTTTCATCATGAGTGGACACTGAAACCTCAGCTCCAGAATTTACCACACTGTTATGTGCAGACCCACTTTCTACATAGTCAGAATTGAAAGCGAACACCATCTGCCAGGCATGCCACATCTCATCACGTTGCTCTAGGGCTGCCTCAGCAGTCATTTTGTGCACGCTTGCAGAAGTGGAACACCTGGAATCTAATATCCCTGCTGCAGGCTACAGCCCAGCTTGGGGTTGCAAGTGGTCAGAAGTGTCCGCTTGCCTCAACGCACTAGTGAGGCAACAAAACATTAATTTTATGTGCAGTACAAGGCAAAGAATATAATGGCGGGTGACACATGCTCTGCCTACTTTTTTCAAAAATCTTTGCGCTGCAACAGAGCCTGGCCTGCACACAGGTGAGGCGGACAGACCACTCCATCGCAGATACTCCAACTAAAGTGGCAGTCAAATTTCAGAGATTACTCCAAATTTTATCACTCCAATCCAGTCAAACCAGCCAAAGTTAATGATTTTTTTAAAAGTGCACATATCTGCACTGTTTTTCGCTATCTGGAGTTAATGAATTTAATTTCTCATGATGAACTCTGGTCCGCCATTTGTGGTGCACCATACAGGAGATGCCCAGGTCCAGACGGGATTCCTTATGAGTTCTATAAAAAATACTTTATTTATTTTTTCGCCTTGATGCTTGCTTCAATAAACCAATGACTAATGTAAATGCGCCTCCTCCCTGGGGGCCAAGAGGCTTACATGATAAAGCTGTATAAGAAAGGGGATAAGCTGGACTTGGCCAACTGGTGCCCCATATCACTTACTAACACAGATACTAAACTTTTTACTAAAATCATGGCTAACCGCCTAGGGGTAGTTGCCTTTTATCTCATTTCCTCTGAGCAATTTGGTTTCATTCCCAAGGGTCTATCTGGGACAACATACATACTGTAGCCAACATCTGTTAATCCACGGCTTCTGGAGCACTTGTTTTTTTAGATCAGCAGAAGTCTTATGATAGAGTCAACTGGGATACCTCAAAGCCTGTCTCCACAAATTCCACCTTCCCCATCAGTTTATTCATTGGGTGGTGTTGCTCATGGAATCTGCCATAATGGCTGTGCGTGGTCCTGGCTTCCTCACAGATGTAGTTCGCCCTCAAAGGGGCCTACGCCAAAGAGACCCTATAAGCCCACTCTTGTATAAATTCAGCCTTGACCCACTTCTACGCAATGTAAATGCAGTTTTACTGATGTCCATGTGCAAAACCAGGAACTAGTCAAGATGTTAGCGTTTGATGATGATTGTGTGGTTGAGGTGTCTAACAATCATGATGCACGCACACTTGAAGCTACTATCCAGGTTTACTCCAGGGTAATAAACGCTGCACTTAATTCCTCCAAAACCAAAATCATTCTACTTGGTCAGTACCAAGCCCAATGGTCACCAGCGCCCCATTTTTTACCTGCTTCAGCAGCTAGATCACAGGTTCACTTGCCCCGCCCACCCCAAACTGCTCCGCTAATGCTCCCCTTTGTGCCAAGACCCACCGCTGGTCTGATACGCCATTTGGGGGTGTGGCTGGAGGCGGGAGGGTATGCCTCAATGGTGATGGAGAACAATATTTTGGACAATGTTACAAAACGCATAGCTTCCCTCTGAGCCCACCAAACTTCCCTAATAGGCAGAGTTGTGCTGGCCAACTCTATGCTCCTGTCCAAAGTCTGGCTTGCGGCCCATGCTATCACCTTCTCCCTATCTTTCTTCACCTTGCTATATGCCAACCTGCAAGGGTGGCTTTGGTTAGGCCGCCCACCACCAGTGCAACTGGATGTCATTTTTGGCCCTCGTCTTAGTGTTGGTATGGGCCTGCTCAATTTTGAGGCCCATGCCGCCAAAATACTTGGCATATGGATCACAGCAGTCACCAACCCAACGATCTCAGCCCAGCACTGGTCATGCGTGGCCCACTCCAACTTCTCCTACGCCCTGGGCCTCAGAAATTCTACCCACCCCCATTCTCTGTTAAATTATCTTGCCTCAAACCCTTCTGCTGTGGGCCCACATGGGACGTTGCCCCACTTCAAAAGAATTCTCATCTACATGCAGAGCTGAGTAAAGGATTAGCATCAGAAGGCAAACTGCCCAGAGGGGTCACCCTACTCCCCAGTTTGCCCAGGAAGTACAAGACCAAGCCATTATGAACAATGTGTTACCCATGAGGTCCCCTGTCATGGCCAAGGTGGATTACCTGGACATGTTGGACATCCCCTACTCACTCAATACCCAGAAAGCCATTTGGAAGTACGCCCACCACCCTCTTCTGCAGACACATATTCATTCCCATGTGTGGCGTTGCTTGAAATGTGTATACCATACTACCAAGTGCTCTAATGCTTTGCACTCATCTTGTGTCATGTGTGACCAGTATGGAACTTTGGCTCACCGCCTGCAAGAGTTCCCTCCATCAAAAGCGATCTGGCATCAGGTTCAATGTCTCTTACGCCAGGATCAAACCCAGCCTTTCAGCTTATCTAAGGACATCTTCGCCTTGCCCTTGAATTCCCTTATACAACTTTCTCTCTGAGCCGTGGTGGTTGCAATTGCTATGTGGACTATCCATACGGTTGTCTTAGATGCAATCTCAGGCTCTACTCCCACCCTTTAGGAAGCTGTACGCTGGTTCCAGTCACACCTTGTGGACCACTTTCAGGCATGGTTGTTTGGGTACCTACCATCCCATCGCTGTCAGTTGGTTTCATCCTGGTTTCTGGTTTAGTTCATCACTTCAGACCCTTTCCTGTATACATGCTCAATAATGGTGCAAGCCACTACAATGTAACCCCCTTCCATTTATTGGTGTTCCCGCTGGCAACAGGAGCTAGCATTTGCTTCTCTGGGGTGCCTCCTGCTGATATAAGTTCTTTTAGTTGTCTATTGAAAGTGTCCGTCCCCTGGTTGGCTTTCCCCAAATAAATTTTAAAAATCTAATCATATGTAGTATTAAAACAGCAGATTTATTTTTAGTAATAGATTAGAAAGTTATATGATAACCATAGATTAAGAATAAATTACAATTTTATGAGATTAGCTAAACAAACTAAATCCAATTAATAATAGGATAGTAGTAGTACATTGACACTCTACCATAATAAAGTAGAATTAATTATATATTACTGAAAAAGTTAATAACACTTAGGACTAGGGGAGAACTAAGTTTGTGTTGGTGATCATTGCACAGTTCCCATGAAACTATTGGAGGCACCAAGAGACTAGTAAAATGACATCCCCTAAACGTTCTATCTAAGGAGGGTTGTTCTATTTAAGCATGAGCATGATGGCCGCAATTTACTCTATGATGCTCAAAATGCTGTAAAAATGACAAGCCAAACAAAATTTGGAGCAGCAAGTTTTTATCTTATAAAGCAGGATAGTAAGGAAAGTAAAATAGGCCAGTACTCTCAGAAATGAGGGCACTGGCTTATATAAAAAATAGTTATTCTTTATTAAATTGATGCACTATTCCTTAAATAAATATTATTTGTGGTAACTTAAAAGTTTATAGCATAATCTTAAGTATGCACATGAAAAGGGTTGGAATTTTAAAAAAGTTAAAAAATTTGAAATTGATAGTGTGATGGGATATGCCATGATTGGCTTCTCCCTAGTTAGGCTATTCAAACTTTTCTAGTTATTTCCATTTCAAGATGTGCTCCACCTGTGGCATCCCAGCATTTGATTGACAACAAAAAAGGAAATATTGGTAAAGTATAAAAAAGGGAGAGCTGAAATTGCCAAATAAAAAGTTAAAGCTCATGGTAAAATCCAAGGATTGAACTGTGAATTTTAATATAAAAAAAGATTTTTTGGGATTCTAGGATACTGAAATCTGAAAGAAATTTTGGAAAGAGGGTAGTGGTATAGGTATATGGTATAGGTATAAGCTAATACTGGTGTATCCCCCATTAGGTTGTGACCACCTAATGCAAAAAAGGGTAGTGTATAGGAGAACTTTGAAGTAAAATTGCCATTTTGGAAGTTTAGCTGAATGATTTCTCTGTTAAGAGCTTAATATTTTTCAAATAAAAACTGCTAGGCAATGTGGGATGGGGGAAGTATGGTAAGGAAGAGGATAGAAGGCACTGGTGAGCTTTACACTAACAGAGATAAATGTCTTGTATCTACATCATTGATCTATCAGTCTCATCATAAATCATGTGAATATAACAGTAAAAATGGTTTCCAATATTAGTATTTATAAGTAACTACTCCTTTTATTATTTCTAATTTTTAAATAAGCTGTCCAATTATATATAAAATATTATTAAGCTCATATTAAAAGGGTATATAAGCGTCAAGAGTATATATACCTAGTTGATTTAAAAAAAGTAAAAAATCTCATAATTTTTATAAAATTCTCACTTTTATAAAAGCAAGATTATGGAAATATAGTTCAATCTGCACTCTCTATACTGCTAGTTTAAACTCAACATTGAAGTTACACTTTCTATAGTGAAGAAATACTTATAGATAATGTAATGAGCCTTTTGAGTTTTAAGTACTATACCCAATATATCTTATATATCTATTATGACTTTAAATACACCATACAAACATTATTATCTTGTTTCAGGGTAACATATAACATTTTTAAGTGCTTAACAAAGCACATATAGTAATATTATATGCATATAGAATTAAGTGTAACGTAAATTTTAACTAATAAAAATAGATAAGTAAAAATTCTTATACCTCTACACACATTTTTTTTTTTTTTTAGTACTAGATGGTCCCAATACCTCTACACACATTCATGAATATGAAGCCTGTTGAGTAGACAGTCGTTAACCACTTTTAAGATTATCATTATACAATATTTCTGCAGTGCAAGTTACACCTTTTACCTTTTTAAAAATTGTGCCTTCTCACAACTGCCTATTAGAGATTGCTAACAATTTTTTAGAATACGCTATCACTTGTGCATATATGTTAAATTATCACTAAAGTACCTTACTCCTATGCCCTGAGACATTATGTAAAGATGTATTGCTTCATAATTATTATCAATTCTACTTACAAGGTATCTTATAGCATCCTTACCTCATATTGTCATATATAAATTCTATTTAACCTTTTATTTTAGAAAGAAATCTCAGAAAGTATTAATATAGATTATTTACTCATGATATATAAACTATCATGGAAAACTGATAAGATATAAATTATTTTAAAGCTTTCACTATCAACTAATAAAAAGAAAACTAAATTTAGAATATAGTTATAATAACTATACATTATCTTATGAGATAAGAGGGTTTTTATAAGTGATTTTGGCCTTTAATGACATAATTGACAAGTCCCATAATCAAACATAAAGTGAGAGATAGATAATAAAAGTATAGCTAAAACTTTAGCAGATCAACTCTGAAAATCTGCTAATTTGTAAAATTTAAGCCAAGATTAATATTAGGTTGGTACTGTGATGCATATAAGTGGTTTGGATGTAAGTTTTGATGATTGAAGTAACAAAAAACAAAAAAAGCAAAAAAAAACAAAAAAATAAGATAAACCAAACATAATATCATCATAGATAAGACTTTATAAAAATATAAAGCTCTTAAAAATTCTTTTTATGATTTTATTATAAATTCTTAACTCTAAATTATAGCTGTATAATCATAAGTTGGATTTTTATTGAAAAATAAGTTCTTTTTAATATATATATTAATAAAAGTAATGCCCCATTTCTTTTTTAAGTAAAAGAACAATTATTTCTCACCACTCAAAATAAACTGATAATATTGATAAAGGATGCATGATAAACACTATAAAAAGACGTTGCTATTATTTAACTGAGGTAAGCCGACCAGGGGACAGACATTACCAAATATATGTGAAACTAAGAGAATAACTAAAAAATATAAGAATTGGGCACCCCAGGGTACTCAAGTTACCTATGTTGCCAGCGGGACTGCCAGGTATGGGGGGTTGGTGCACTACTACGAGGGGTTTCCCCTGCTATGGAGCAGGTGTGAAGGAAAGGGTCTGTGTGGAGGAACCAGAGTGGGGACCATGATTCTATGAGCGCCTTTTGTCTTGGTCTCATATATCCATAGAGCCAGGCTTAGAAGTGCTCTAGTAAGTGGACATGGAATCTGTTAATAATCCCATGAATGGTTGGGACCATGCCCTTGAATGCATCTAATGCAATTGTGTGTATTGTCCACATTGCAATGGGTATTATTAGGGAGCGGAGTGTAGATGGGATTGGTGACTCGATCTGGAGCGCAAAGATACTCTTTGATATTGAGAATTCCTGTTCATTTTGAATCTTGAGCAGGCGTGCAACTTCCTGCCATATAGTTTTGGTTGGGGGGCATGTTTCTAGGCGGTGATGCAGGGATCCCTCCCCACCACATACTGCACATGTTTTGTGGAGGGAGTTGGAGCGGTCCGCCATCCTATAGGTCCTTCTCAAACAGCGCCAGGCGTTTGCTATTATCCTTGGCTGTAGGAGTGGGTGGTGAGTCATTTTCCACATTGCCTTCTGTGTGGTTAAATCATAGGGAATGTCCAGCATATCTAAGTAATCTATCCTAGCTATGCTTGGAGTTGTTGCGAGCATATCCCTCTGGGGGTGGTTTTCTGGGTTTCTTAATTTGAATTGGGGGCTGGGTCGTCCCCTTCCCTGTATAGTACTCATGTTCTCTATGGTCCATCCCATATGGCGGATAGTTTGGAGGATATGTTTGAAATGAGGGGAGGTTCCATGCGGACCTGTTGCAGTAGGGTGCTTGGCAAGGTATGAAATTAGTCTGGGTGGACTATGTGGGTTGGTTAATTTGAGCGCCTGTGCAAAGTTAGTCCTTGCTGCTCTGGACCAATGTTGTTGCGGGAGGTCTGGAGCAAGGATTTCCTTTATTCAGGTGCCTAGGATGTAATTGGCATGGCTCTCAAAATCTATTAGTCCTATGCCTCCGCTTGAGCGTGGGCCAAAATAGTGTTTCCATCTGTATAGGAGGGTGAGAGCCAGGCCACAGCCAGCCCTGGATAAGCGCGCGAATTGAGGTTATAAAGGTAGGTGAGAAGGCTATTGCATGGGCCTGGTACCACAGTATTGGGAGGATGAGCGAGTTAGCAACTGTAACTCGTCCTGTTAGTCCTGGGGTTCTTCCCTTGAGGGAGGCGACGCGTTTGGATACCCGTTGTAACAGGTTACTTTCCATTGTCTCATTAGTATATCCCCCTGATTCTAGCCAGATTCTAAGGTGTCGGACAGGAGTGGTGGTGGGAGGTGTTGCAAAGGGTAAAATAATTGGGTTTTTTTCAGTGTTGGTGTGAGGTTCTGATGTGTGGCCCAACTGTTTGTGTATTTGCCTAAGAGGATGATTTTTGTCTTCCTTTTGTTGAGCGATGCATTGCTTACCTTGGAGTATTCCTCTAGAGTGTGTTCCAGCTGTCAGGCATCTTCATTGTTTGCTATACCTGCTACGCAGTCATCTGCAAAGGCCAGTATCTTGACTGTTGCTTGTGCAGTTATCCCCATGAGACATGAGTCAGTTACTCGGAGGAGTGGGTCAAAGCTGAAATTGTGTAGCAGTGGGCTGAGGGGATCCCTTGTTTGAGCCTCTGTGTGGTTTGATATTGTTTGTTAGGAATCCAGGGCCGCATATACAGCCATGGTTGCAGATTCTGTTAGGAGCATCGCCCATTTTATGAATCTTGGTGGGAGTTTGAAGGCATGTAGACATTCTTTTAGGTATGGCCAGCTAACATGGTCATACGCCTTTTCCTGATCCAAGAAGACCAGGGCACCAGTTGCTTTGGATTGGCAAATGTTTGCAACAGGATGTATGTTTTTCAGATTGAACGCACTGGTATAAACCCAAATTGGTTGGGTGATAGGACGTCAGATGCAATTGCGCCTAATCTAGCTGCTGAAATTTTTGTTAGAATTTTTGTGTCAGTGTTGGAGAGTGCAATTGGGCGCCAGTTGGCCAGGTACAACTTGTCACCATTTTTATACAAGGTTATAACATAGAATTCATGGCCTCCTGGTAATAGGCGTGTTTCCAACAAACTCTGGTTCATTGACGCCAATAGGAGGGGGCGATTTGTTGGAAATATTTTTGTAAAATTCGTAGGGTATCCCATCAGGCCCTGGGCATTTCCTATGTGGTGCACCGCGAATTGTTTCCCAAAGCTCCTCCCATGTGATAAGGGATAGTATATTGTAATTTGGTGGTGTACTTTGTATCTTGGCAGTTTGAATAAATTCTTTAATTTTTTTGTGGATCTGTTGGCATATCACGATATAATCTGGTGTAATAGCGGTGTGTACTTCCGCCTTGACCTCCTCAGGGTCAGTTGCCACAGTGCCATTGGTCTTGCGGACCTGTGTGCATGTGGACTGGTTTCCGCGAGTGGAATTGGCGGAAAAAGTATGTCAAACATGTTTTGCCTTCTTTTATGAACTTACCTTTGTTTGATACTTTGATTCTGTGTTGGTGTTCAAAGATGAGATTGTTAAGTCAGTCTGAAATTTCTGCCCATTTGCATCCCCAATTAGGGCTATAGCCAGATCTCAGAGTATTTATTTCCAGGTGGTCTAGTTCTGCCAAGGTACACTTGATTGTGACTGTGTCCGCTGTGTACTTGCGTGATGCAATATGTCAGGTTTTTTTGATTAAATCTTTTTGAAATCTTCCCATGTTCTGATGGGATCCGAATTGAATGGGGCCATGAATTCTGGGTTTGTAACCTTGTTTTCAACCCAGTCAGATATCTCAGGCAATCTTATATTTTCTGGGTGAAGCTTTCTCCAAGGTGACACCTGTGTGGGATTGGGTTGGCGCTAACTGCACCCAAACTAATTGGTGATTAGAAAAATTGATCTTTTTTGTTGTAAATTTGGAGATTCTTGAGTGGTGGGATTGTGGGATGAGGATGTGGTCAATACGACTCATTGATATGAGCAGACCCTCACATATGTTGGGTCTTGTCATATGGGGAAGGATTGGTGAATTGGGGGGAAGAGCATCCTGTAAGCCAAGAGATGCCTTCATTGTGCGATATTCAATGTGTCCAGGTGGGTATCCCCTGGGATTAGGCCATCAATCTGTATTGGGGTTATCCCAGCAGTTGAAATCGCCAAACATGATGATATCTGGTGGGAGGGTGAGGGTAGAAATTTTTTCAAAATTTTTTTTCTCTCAGTTGCAGTGCACGGTGCGTAGATACATGCTAACGAAATTATTTCATCTTGGCATGTGATTGTTGCTACCAGGACTTGACCGTGAAAGTGTGATGATGAATTTGTAATTTTAAATTTTTTGTTGTTTTGGACTATCACCCCACAGTGAGACGTCCATACTGATTGTGATAGTGCGACCCTGGTTGACCAAAATTCTTCTTCTCCTTGTAGGCAGTGGGTTTCTTGGATGGCCAAGATGTCTACAAGAGGTTTTTGCAGGATTGCCAGCTTTTTGGCTTGGGACGTATGAGCCCTGGCTCCCACAATACGTCCCGTCCCTATTGACACTGAGGTGCCCGCGGCGCCTCCAGGAGTGGTTGGGAGGACCCTCTGGTCCTATCCCACCACAGCTCATTTTAGCCATGCTCCGCATCTGTACTCCAACTCTTTCACTGCCATTGTTGGTTCCCTTGATCTGACCCAATGATTCAAGGGAATTGCGGTTTGCATTTGCGTCAACTTTTCCTGCACAGGTCTCATGTTGATTTGATGTGGGTTGTTGATTGTATTTTATATTTTTGAGGTTCAACTTTGTTGCATTGTGCACCACATTTTCACCCAAATTGTGGTTGAATTATTCCTCAGTATGTGCATGACTGATGACGCTTTGTGGCTCAGTCTGGTTACTGTGAAAATTTTCGACCTGGGCATATTGTTCTGTTTGGTTGGTTCTGTGAATATCTGAAATATCCTCCTGAATTTGTCCATGGTTAATGGCGGATTCCGCGCATGCTGCTGCTTCAGCCGCTGCTCTCTTACAGGCTTTTTATGCTGCTTTACGCTGTTTACTTGTAACTGGGTCCACAATGGAGTATAGTCCATCTTCATCCCAGCGGAATGGGTGGTGGCCATCAGTCATTTTGGTGAAGTTTTTCATTATCATTGTACATAGCTTCTTCACAAAAATCATTTCCATTAAGCCCTCTTTTACAGGGCATGCATGTTCCTTGTGGACCAGTGAGCCACAGTGGTTGCAAATGGGTGGTGCGCGTTCTGGTGTAACTCAGAATGCAGCTGCTTGGCCCCCATCCGTGAAGTGAAATTCTGCTGCGTGGGGAATTCTGGATAAATCCTCTTTCACTTCTAGGAAGGGGTTTATTACAGCAATAGCTTTGCCCGTGCACAGGTTGGGCATTAAGAAAAATTTCTGTAATTTGAGTTGTTGGATTTATCCATAGGCCACAAGACCTTTGCAGAGCTCCTCCTCGATTACCTTATGAGGAAGGTTGGTGGGGAGCGAGCCAAAGGAGATGAACAAAGTTTTCACTTTGTTCCATCTGGTGTGCGCGGTGCACACAATTTTTGCCCTCAGGAGGGCAATTTCCATGCAGCCCTTTGCTGCGCATCAGCTTCATTGGCTGTTTTGAAACCAATATTGATCCAGCTGCGGCCCATGTTGTTGGTGGCTACGTACACCGCGTGAGGGAAAAGTGAGGGCTGTGCCTCACATGTTTTCTCCCACAGGGTTGGTGACTCATCCCCAAGGAAGAGTCTGATCCCATGTTCCACCTTTGACAAAGGCTGGTTGAATTGAATGCACATGTATTGCGCGTGCTTTACAGTAAATACCATAAACCCAGATGGTGTCTGAGTTTGCAATTTTTACAGCTTGGGTTCCTGGTCCCCCTCCAGGGCGTTTCTTGACCAGAGTTGTACCATTAAGTGCACCGCTTGCCGCGATGCTCGCCCATGTTGTATTATTTTTGTTATTAAAGTCGCCCATCTTTCCTGTGTGTGATTATCCAAATTTGCTGTTCAAATCAAATCGTAGTAACTAAAGTGATTGTTACAAGAAAGAAAAGCAAAAAGATGTTGCTATAAAAGTGAAATATGTAAAATTGGTTATGGTTTGGGCTAAGGCAAAGATTATATACACAGTAATTTTAGTTAGATGGCTTTATTCCTCTATTTTAATAAAAAATTTTCAAAGTGAAAGAGTTTAGATCACATGCCATGATCTTATATTATTAACACTAGCATGTCTTATTTGAATCATAACCTAGTTGTTCTAACTTAAAAAGCCTAGTTATTATATAAGAGTAGTTTTATAATCTAGCTTCTTGTTGATAATTCATCAACTAACTACATAAAATATTGTATATAACTTTTCTTTCTCGTTGCAAACACTTTTGCAACCTATTCAATTCAAGACTAAATCTAGTTTGATAATCTCACAGAGGAGATTAGTCTGCGCCCATGTCTGGGAGCAGTTGGGCAAGAAAGGCAAGAGGAGCAGGCGGAAGGCCCGCGGCCTCCAACGTTTGAAAATGCCCGAGAGAATCCAGCAGAATAGACAAAAATCTCAAAAAACTGGCGGTCACAATTTCCCCGGAGATACTCACATGGCAAGCATGATGTAACCAGTACATCAATATGCCACACTCCCAGCCACTTTTGTCGGTGGAATTCAGAGTCTGTGTGTATCTGGACATTCAAAAAACAGCCTTATGGGAAAAATTTTGTGAAGATGTACACAAAATTTTCCTGACTGCGGTGTACATTGCACCTCACTCCATGTCACGTGGTTGGCTAGACCTAGGTTTCAAAAGCAAAATAGCAGCAGATGAGGCTGCAGCAGTGCGCATAGTGGTCAATTTCCCTGAAGGGCAATGGGTTGTCAAAACCAAATGCACCAGATGGACAAAATCAAACCAAAAATTTCCTCACATTTGACTTTTTGCCTACTATGGTAAAACGTGACATTTTGGAGCAACACCTGAAAGATGGTCTCTCTATATATGGCAAAATACAATCTTTTTGAAATGCAACGTTTCACGCTGATGCCACACCTGTGCACCAGCAAAGCCATCGCAGTTCTGACCCCAACTGAGGAGATCGTGAAGGACCTAATTTAGATCCTGCACTCCACCTTTATTGACATCGCAGGGCATACCACCCACCCATTCTGGGTAACCGTGGACAGCGCGCCCCCATTTGCACCCACTGTGACGCGTTTGGCCATAAGGCGCATGCATGCCCTATCAATGAGGGCGTCACAATCCAAGAGCACCCCTTGGCGGCCATGGCCAGTGGAGAGGCGCACTATGAACCAACCGCAAGCACCAAGGAGGCTTTCCTGTGGGGAGCACAAGGCTGCTACCTATTGGTAAAGCCCATCTCCCTGCAGGAGTGGAAGAAGGCCAAGCAGGCCCATAGGGCCGCGGCCAAGGAAGCGGCCAAGGCCGCCACCACCATCCCACACTCACAACGCCAGGAGGACATGGAGACCTTCGCGGCGGAAGTGACTCAGGAATCCATCACCCAATCAGATTGGGAGGCCCATGCCAAGCCGGCCACTCAATCTGAGGATCCGATGGGAGATTTGATCTCACCCAATTGCTGCACCCAAGCTCCAGTTGAAACTGACTTGGGACCTATCCCAACTGAAAAACTTACTTTGCCCCACTCAACGGTGCACTGAACTTATCCGCACCACAAAAAATTTGTCCGACGTCAGGAAAACAAAAAGCAAAGGCCAAAGCCAATGCAACTCTTTCCGCAAAAATTAACAAAAACCCCAATAGCGTTGCTGCTAACACCCACACTGCTGTGAAAGCCCTTGGGGACCTTGAAGAGGCTGGTGGGCCTGGGGGCCACCCCCTTGCACCTAAGGTGCGATGGGGGAAACCTTCACTCTAGGGACGCTGAATATTGCTGGACTCAAGGCCTCCCCATCCTGGGTTAGAAAACTGAGTTTTTTACAACACAATTTACCCATGGATATCCTGGCCATACAGGAGTCCCACTTCCCACGAGGTTCCGAGGAAGCTTGGAAAACAATGCACCTCCATCCCTATCCTTTTTGGTCAAAGCACTGTGAGGCGCTAATTCAGAAAAAAATTTTTTCAAATTCACATCCTCAGAAACATTCCTAAATGGCTGAGTGCTCATCATCACCTTCTCGTGGGCTGATGTTGCACATGCAATTGTCAACATCTATGCCCCAAATGGTGCACACATATGAGTGTCGGGAATTTTTTCATTGGTCAAATCCCTCCTGCTACCCCTGATTCTTTCCTAGTTGGCGACATGAACTGTTGGCTAACCTCACCAACGGACCGGTGGCCGCCCTCACCCCACGCCCCACAGGGTCACGTAGAACTATGCATTCTAAAAGCCACCCTTGGGTTAATGGATGTGCTGCCGCAACATGCCCCACTGCTTGAAAACATGATGCGTCCCCACGTCCACAATGGCCAATTAAGGTCCATGACCTGCACAGACCTTATTCTAACACCGGCGAAATTCCAACCCCACATCTCCCACTTCAAAACAATGAAAATGGAATTCTCTGACCACTGACTGGTCTTGATAACATACCACTTACCCGTCACAGTTGCAAAGGCCCCACATTGGTGCAAAATCCGCCCCCAAGCTCGCATCACCAGGATTTTCCATGTGGGTGGAAGAGGCAACTTTGGCAAAATTGTTTGTTGCACCGTTTTGTGCGGACCCCATTTCTACATGGGCAACTTTCAAAGAGGACACCATCCGCCACTATTGCCATCTCTCCTCCAGATGCTCATGAGCCACATCGGTGGTTATCTCGCGCTCTGGCAGAATTGGCCTACTTGGAGTCCAACATTCCAGCCACAGGATACAGCCCTGCATGGGGCCAGAAGTGGGTGGAGGCAGCCGCCCACCTCAATGCACTTGAAAGGCAACACAAACATCAGGTTTGTGTCCAATACAGGGCCACACGCATCACTAAAGGCGACAAGGGCACCGCATACTTCTTTAAAAATTTTTTGCACCACGCCAGAGTGTGGCCTGCACACAGGTGCAAAGATCAGATAATTCCATTGCGGAAACACTGGCTGAAGTGGCAATCGAAATGCAAAAATATCACTCTGAGTTATACTGAGCCAAACCAATTCAGCCAGCTGAAATGGTGGAATTTCTTAACTGAGCTCATATCTGCACCATTTTCTGATACCCGGAAATAATGAATTTAATTACTCTGAACAAATTATAGACAGCCATTTGTGGTGCGCCAAACCAAAAATGCCCAGGCCCAGATGGCATTCCATATGAGTTCTACAAAAAATATTTCAAATATATATCCCCATTGCTGCTAGCCTCACTTAACCAAAGCCTGTTGGAAACGCGCCTCCTACCAGGACACATGAGGCCTTTACTGTCACGCTCTTCAAGAAAGGGGATAAGCTTGACTTAGCCAACTAGCGCCCCATTTCCCCTAACAAACGCAGACACCAAAATTTTAACAAAAAATCATGGCTAACCATCTAGGGACTGTAGCATCTGCCACCATCTCCCCAGAACAATTCGGTTTCATCCCCAGAAGGTCGATTTGGGATAACGTGCACTCTGTGGCTAATGTATGTCAGTCCACAGCCTCTGGGGCACTTGTATTCTTGGACCAACAAAAGGCCTATGATAGAGTAAACTGGAAATACCTTAGGCCTGCCTCCATCAATTCCGCCTACCCCCACTTCATAAACTGGGTGATGCTGCTCATGGAATCTGCGACAATGGCAGTGCATGGCCCAGGCTTCCTAACGGAAGTAGTCCACCCTCAAAGGGGCCTGCGACAAGGGACCCCCTCAGCCCACTCTTATACAACTTCAGCCTTGACCCACTACTGCGAAATGTGAATGCCCAACTCACTGGGGTCCATGTTCCAGGCCAAACCCCAGTCAAGATGATGGCATTTGCAGATGATTGCGTGGTGGGGGTGTCTAATAACAAAGATGCACGTGTGCTTGAAGCCCTCATCCAGGAATATTCCCGGGTAAGCAACGCGGCACTGAACGCCTCCAAAACTGAAATCATCCTCCTTGGTCAGTTTCAGAACTGCTGGGCCCCAGCAATCAGTTCCCAACCCAGCCCATCTGCTCGCCCACGTCCACGCCTTACTAACTCAACACACACCGCTCCACTGGTGCTCCCCTTCATGCCACGTCCTACCATAGGACCGGTGCACCATCTGGGCGTGTGGATGGAGGCAGGCAGATATGCGTCAGCAGTAATGGAGTGCCGTATACTGGACAACATGATGAAGCGAATTGCCTCTCTCAGAGCCCACCCTACTACCCTCACTGACAGGGCTGTTCTTGCCAACTCTATGCTCCTATCCAAAGTCTGGTTCGGAGCCCACGCCATCCCCTTCTCCCCAAGCTTCTTCAAATCCCTGTATGCTTTGCTGCAAGGATGGCTTTGGTCAGGCCGCCCTCCACCAGTACGGCTAGAGGTCATGTTTGGCCCTCATCATCAAGGTGGCATGGGCCTGCTTGACTTCAAAGCCCATGATGCCAAGATCCTGGGCACCTGGATCGCGGCTGTCACTGCTCCTACACTCCCATCCCAACACTGGTCCCGCGCGGCCCACTCCAACTTCTCCTGAGCCTTGGGCCTCAACAATCCATCAAACCCCACTTCCTGATGAAATACCTCGCATCACACACATCGGCCACAGGTCCTCACAGGACTAAAACCCACTACAAATGAATCCTACTCTCCATGCGAAGCACAGAGTGGAGAATTTGTATTAGTGGACATACAACCTGAAGAGGCCGCCTCTCTCCTCAGTTCACACAAGAGGTACAGGGCTACCCATCCATGTTGGCGTGATCCCCATTAGACCCCATGTCCTATCCAGGGTGGACTACCTGGACATGATGGACATCCCTTATTCCACTGAGACCCAAAAGACTATCTGGAAATACGCACACCATCCTCTGTTGCAGCCTCAAGTCCGCTCCCATGTGTAGCGCTGCCTGAGGCGGGTGTATCGTACAGCTGAGCACTCTAACGCTTTACACTCATCCTGTGTCGTGTGTGGCCATTATGGAACGCTGTTCCACCGCCTGGAGAAGTGCCCCACCTCTAAAGTGATATGGCGCGAAGTCCAACGTCTGCTAGGCCAGGATCAAACGCATCCCTTCAGTCTGTCAGGATATATGTTTGCTTCATCAATGGCCTCCCCCTTCCACCCTCCCTCCGTGCTCTGGTGGTTGCAATCGCCATGTGGACTATCCATACGATTGTCTTGGATGCCATTGCTGGCTCCATCCCCACCCTACCAGAAGCTGTCCACAGATTCTGGTCTCATCTGGTGGACCACTTTCAAGCGTGGATGTTTGGATATCTCCCACCGCGTCACCAACAGCTGGTCTCCTCCTGGTTCCCATTCTGGCTCATCAAATCAGACCCCTTCCTCCACACATGCTCAATAGTGGCTACGGCCCCTTCACACGTTCCCTCCCCTCCCCATAAGTGGCGTTCCCGCTGGCAACAAGAGATAGCATCGCTTCTCTGGGGTGCCTCCCCTGGTACTAAGTCTATCTTTCCTGAGTCATATTTGGAAGTTTAGTCCCATGGTCAGCCTTCCCCGCAATAAATTTAAAAATTTAAAAATTTAAAAAATTGTATATAAGTTTTTATAAAAAGTAAATAAGTCAGCTTAATTAAGAATTAAGTGTATTTTTACAATAATTACCCCTCAGAAATAAAGTAGTAATCTTGAATTAAGAAACATGAATTACACATAAACATGAATCATTCAAATCATAGAAAGTAAAACTGTTTTTGCCATATCGTATTACCAATATAATTAAAGTCCTTGAAAAGACTAAGAATAATAGACTAACTTACTAGCTCCCTGTTAATACTGGAGACATGTAAAGATTATAGACGTTATAGGTTATATAGAAAATGTATTAATTTCATACAATGGAAAAATAAGCATAGTAAGCAATATTATGATAGGATGTCTTCCTTTAATTATTAGTAGTTCTTTTCTAAACTTAATTGTTATGGAACTGGCTAATAAAGTTGAGACTAGTATGACATTCTAGGTGAGTAAAAACCCAGAACAAAAACTAGAATACTGGAGGCATAGCTATCCAAATGACTTAATATCTTATTGGGAAGGGAACAACTGCAGGATGACAATTGATGATCACTGTTGCTAACATACCCGCAGAAACCAGACTGCTGCAGTAAAATTGGCTGCAGATTCCGTTGAAGTTGTTTACTTGGTCCCACAAAAACCAGAATCTGGTACAGGAACACAAGGGCTCAAGGATGCAGAAGTGCTGCAAAACTTAGCCAACTGAGTGGGAATTACCTCAAGGAATAAGCATACCTCTTGGCGCCACACTGCTTCCAGAATGGGGTCAACCTCAGGTGATCACCATATTGATATCTTCATTTGAGAAAGGAGGACAACAATGTAGTGATTATGGCCACTATGGCCCAGTCATTACATAGACCAGAAAACATGGCACCAGACAAGAGTTCAGCTAATGGATAGATCAAATAATGAATAGTAAATTTTTAAATTTTAATTTTTTCTCATACAAAATTGAATGTCAACTGTACCTGTGAGGACAGTTGTCTTAAATGCTAGGGCTTGGGGAATAATGAAACTTCCATTATCTGTTGGTAACACAATCACAGATTTTTTTCAGAAGATTAAAACCTTAAAATCCTCATGATGTCAGATTAGTATCAATTTTGGCCAGTCAACTTAGGATCTAATTTATCTACTAAAATTTTCTCCTGTCAAAAATTTGCTTGACATATTGGTGTCACTTCACCTATTAGATGACTGGGTGCACCCATGGCCAGCGTATGTGGCATAAATTTCACATTTTCTATATCAGGAGCTCCATTATTGTTCCAGGAAACAATATAAGTACTGTTGACCCTTTCTGTTTCACCTTCATTGGGTACCTTTTTATTACAAGTCTGCATTTTAACTTTCCAAACCATCAGGCAACAAGTTTCATCTTGAGCTAATTAACCACCTAAGGAAGCACACTGTGAGCCCTCAGCTCTCTTCCCCAGTAGCCAAACTCATGTGCCACCATCCCCCTTGAGGTTATTCCCAGTCAATCCTCATTGTGGTGACCAATTGGGCAAGTCCACGTGGGGCTTCCTTGCAGCTCCAGGTATTGAGTTGGTATTTACCACCGCCCTAGATTCAATCACCCAGCACCTAACCTTGGGGTTCTTCAGTTCCACATCTGCAATTCAAGATACCCTTCCTACTTACAAGAATAAATGTGGTAGAAAGTAAGATCTTTATTAATTTGGAATTAAGGGTATTTATACTTAGGTTTTTCTCAAGCAACCCGCTTCTTACATGTCAACAATCATTTTCATTCATTTCCAGCAACCCAGCCTATCATAAGCACTTCCTCTAGCAACTGTCCCCTCAAAACTCATCCTGTTCATCTACCAAATACAAAATCCTTGAAATTTATTTGAGGCAAGCCAACCAGGGGACAGACATTACTGAATAGAAAACATTGATATGAAAACTGAGCAGGTTCAACTTCATCAAAGTGATTTTATCAATGCCAATGTCAGTATTAAATTTTTTCTGTTACATCATTGGGTGAAGTTTTCATGCTGTTAGGCCTACTAACCGCCAATAGCTTCCTTTGGCTGGCACCTCAATTGATGTGTGAAGGGTGGGAATCGAACCCACAACCTTCAAGTCAGTAGCCATATGTCCTACCAACTTGCCTTCTACCCCTATCTGCCAAATAATAATTCAATTCACCATTGACGTTAATTGCTGTTTAATCATATACAAATTATTACTCAAATTTAGTTGAACATCATCAGCCTTAGTTGCCAGTTATTCTGAATTTTTAGGCAGCAAAATGGCAATCAAATGCCCATTTATTGGAAATCTCAGCATCAAAGCTGAAAAATATGATTATCCTCAGCATAAATCACTAGTCAATCATTAATCCAATTATCATTGGCATCAGTCACCAATGATTACAACCACTTAGGCATCAAATGATAATAAACTGATAAACCTAATTAAATTTACTATGTCAATTATCCTTGGCATAAGTTGTGGTAAATACTTTTGAATTAATATAATATTAATTATCCTTAGAATAAATCACCAGATATTTAAATATTACATCTGATATCAGTGGATTTGCCATGAAATTCCCAGAAACCAGTGGATACTTTAAAATAGCTCAATCCAACCAATTGGAGAGCACAAATAAGCAACTTATATTTAATATCATTAAATCTAGGTGATTAACCAGACACCACTCCAAGATGAGCTGACCCCTAATCTCAGAAACTATGGGAGGAATCTATTGGGAAAAATCCTTACAGTATGTATGAGAGGTCCCATTGCATGTTGAAGAGACTATCAGCTTAAAACTGGTAAGGATTGACTTACCTTTTCCAGCGGAGCAGAAATGGATTAATGGTGTTTCAAATCCAAGCGTACAATGGATTATTCAATCACATTGGGAACTAACTTGTTAATTTAAAGATTCCCATATTGGGCCCATAATTACTGAGGAAGAGGAGCGGTCACCAGTCTCCACTTGCATTGGCTTCTTGCCAACACCACCTCCAGACACAACTTACAAATTTTCTGCACCAACTCCTTGGTGATTTTATGGGAGACAGGAGAGCAATATTCAGCAGGTAGGCTGTCGCCACCTCTCATCTACCATGTGGGCTAAGTTTCCCTGAGAAACGAGAGGGACAGCTGCCTTCTTAGCTGCCTTCTTTGTCCATAATGGGAACTTATCATGATTGAGGCTCAGGGGTACTCCCTGGGACTTACATTGATGGTCTAACATCCATATAAGAATTAGTCCTCTAAAGTATCAAAATAAACTCTTAATGCATACTTTCTACTTGAGTAAGCATAAACTCAGGTTTTATGATCTTTTGTGGTTTAAGGAGAGTGACTGTAATCTTTCATAATCCAAAGAATTGATAAAAATTTAGACCAATTAAACTATAACTACTACTAGAACCAGATGCCATCAAAACATGACAACGGTGTCTATGATGAGGTTGACCCCATAGAGTATATAGTGATTAGTTAAACCGCTAAATACTAAAAGAGAATGCATTGTTCTCCTATTAGAAAGTTTATGACCTTTTTAATGTAGAGTCTAGACTTTTTAGAACCCTTAATGCTAAGTGATATACACTGCACCATCAGTGGAAACAATCTAACATATATTTTTAGGAGTATATTCAAGCATATGTTATAAATACTTCCTTGAGGAGGTCCACAGATAGTACAACTAAAGGTTCATAAAAGATATCTTTAATAGATTTATCCAAAAAAAGATGACCAACAAGGAAGTTGATTTGGGTAAACTGAATAAATTAGAGATTGAGGGGGATGGGACGTGGTCATTTTGCATGGGACTAAGCCTAATCTAGCTAACTAGATCAGAATACCATTGGTGGTAGTAGCATACTTTGAGTATTTCTAAACTCAAGTTTTTTAATAGTAAGCAAAATCTTACCTATAAAATAATATAGTATTGAATATGAAAATCAAAAAATCTTCTCTCTCGTTGCAAACACTTTTGCAAAAAAATTCAACTCAAGTCTGGTAAAAAGTTCTATAATCTCACCAAGGAGATTAGTTGGCGCCCAATGTTGAGGAGCAGTTGGGCGAGTAAAGTCAAGGGCACAAGTGTTGGCCCTGCGACATCCAAATTTTGCAAACGCCCTGGCGAGCCCAGGGGACTAGATAAACTTAATAAAAAAGTGGCGGTTACCATTTCCCAGAAATTTTAGCTTGGCAAGTGCGATGCAACCAGTACATCAATATGCTGCACTCCCAACCACTCTCATCAGTGGAACACAGAGTGTGGGTATTCCTGGATGTTCAGCAGACGGCGCTATGGGATAAGTTTTGTGGGGATGTACACACTCTTTTCCCAAACGTGGTGTTTGTCACACCTCATTCTATGTCATGCAGTTGGCTGGATCTAGGCTTTGTTAGTAAGGAAGTGGCAGATGAAGCCGCAATGGTGCATATGGTAGTAGACCTCCTGGATGGTCAGCAGGTCATTGAAACTAAGCGCACCCATTGGACAAAATCAAATCAAATTTTTGTAACTTTCGACTTTCTGCCCACTACAGTCAAATGCACCATACTTGAACAACACCTGAAGGCTGGGCTCACTATATATGGCGAAATACAATCATTTGAAATGCAGCGCTTTATGCTAATGCAAAACATGTGCATGGGCAAAGCAATTGTAGTCCTAACCCCAGCTGAGGGGATAGTGAAGGATCTGATCCAAATCCCACATACTGCTTTTATCAACATCGAGGGGCATGACACCCACCCTTTCAGGGTCACCGTGGACAGCACACCTCCCATCTGTGCTTTCTGTAGCGCTTTTGGCCACAAGGCCCACACCTTCCCCGCCAAGAAGGGCATTACATATCAAGAGTTTCCCTCAGATTCAATGGGTGGAGGAGAAGCCCACTATGAACTGACCTCCAACACTTAGGCAGCCTTCCCATGGGGAGCGCAAGGATGCTAAATCATAGTAAAGCCAATATCCCATAAGAGCGAAAGAAGGCCAAACAGGCCCACAAGGCAGTGGCCAAGGAGGCGGCCAAGACTGCTTCCGCTATCCCGCACTTTCAGCTCCAGGAGGACATTGAGACTTTTGCAGTGGAAGCAGCTCACAAATCCCTTGACCAATCAGATTGGGATGCCAAGCTGATTGGGCCTCCCAAGCTGAGAACCCATTGGGTGAGTTGGTTTCACCCAACCAATGTGCCCAAGCATTGATTGGGGCTGAATTGGTCACCAACTTTACTGCCAATAATCCACTTCCAAGCGATGGTGCACTGAAAATGCATGTACACCATAAAAATCTCATCTTACAGTGGGGTAAAAGTGAAGAAAAAGCTAAAGTGAACCCAACTGCTAAAGCTACCCATACCATCAATTACACAGTAGCATCACATACCCGGGGTGCCACCAAGCGACATGAAGAAGGTGAGGAGGCTGAAGGGCTCAGGTGCCCTTCCCCTCGCACCTAAGGTGTGATAGGGGGAGCCTTTACTTTAGGGACGTTGAACATCGCTGGACTCAAGGCCTCACCATGGGGGGCTAGAAAATTGAGTTTTTTACAACATAATTTACCTTTGGACATCCTGGCCATTCAGGAAACCCACTGTCTGCACAGTTCTGAGGAAACATTAAAATCCATGCTCCTCCCTTCCCTTTCCTTCTATTCCAAGCACTGTGGGGTGCTGTTTGAATGAACAAAAATTTCAAATTTATACTGTCAGACTCCTTCCTTAATGGTCAAGTCCTTGTTGTCACTTTTTTGTGGGATGACGAAGTGCACGCTATCATCAACATTTATGCCCCAACCTGTGCATGATAACGTCAGGAATTTTTCTTATTGGTCAATTCCATTCCGTTGCCCCCTGACCCTTTTGTCATTGGCGACATGAACTGCTGGTTGAGCCCATCCACAGACCGCTGGCCCTCATCACCTTCACCCCCACAGGGTCACGTAGAACTCTGAGTTCTCAAAGCCACCTTAGGGTTGGTCAATACTTTGCCGCGTCATGCTCCACTACTTGAAAACATGTCACGCCCCCACATCCACAAAGGCCAGTTAAGGTCCATGTCCTATATTGACCTTATCCTTACACTGTTGAAGTTTTGTACCCAAATCTTCCATTTCACCATGACAAAAATCAATCTATCTGACCACAGGATGGTATCAATCTCCTTCCATTTATCCAACCCAGCAGCTTGGACTCCAAAATGGTGCAAACTTTGCCTGGCTGAAATCACATCACCAAGATTTTCCTCATGGGTGGAATCTGCAACCACAGCTCCAGAGTTTATTACACCATTTTATGATGATCCAATTTCCACTTGGTCTACCTTCAAGGCGATCACAATCTGCCAGGCTCACCACCCTTCCTCCCGCCACTCACGGTCCAACTTGGCGGTCATTTTGCGCGCTCTGGCAGAGTTGGCCCACCTGGAGTCCAACGTCCCAGCTGCGGGCTACAGCCCAGCTTGGAATTGTAAGTGGGCGGAAGTAGCCACCCATCTTAACGCTCTAGTGAGACAACACAAGCATCAGGTTTTTGTTCAGTACAGAGCTAAACACATTACAGTGGGTGACACATGATCTGCTTACTATTTTTTGAAAATTATTTGCACTGCGCCAGAGCTTGGCCTGCGCACAGGCGCAAAGTCCAGACAATTCCATAGCGGATATGCCAGATGAAGTGATGATTAAAATACAAAACTAATACTCTGAGTTGTATTGATCCAAACCAATTCAGCTGGCTGAAATGGCAAACTTTCTCAATAGTGCACACATCCTCACTGTTTCCTGTTTCACAGAGTTGATTAATTTGATTACTTGGGACAAACTCTGGTCCGCCATTTGTGGTGCACCATATAGGAAATGCTAAGGCCCAGACGGCAGCCTTATAAATTCTATAAGAAGTATTTTAAGGATTTATCCCCATTGCTGATTGCCTCACTTAACCAATGCCTCTTGGAAACGCGCCTCCTACAAGGAGGGCAAGAGGCTTACACCATTACGCTATTCAAAAAGGGTATAAGCTGGACTTGGCCAACTGGCGCCCCATTTCTCTCACCAACACTGATACTATACTTTTTACTAAAATCATGGCTAACCGTCTGGGGATTGCTGCCTCTTCTCTCATCTCCCCTGAACAATTCGGTTTCATACCCAGAAGGTCGATTTGGGACAACATGCACACTGTAGCCAACGTTTGTCAGTCCACGGCCTCTGGTGCACTTGTATCTTTTGACCAACAGAAGGCCTATGATATAGTTAACTGGGATTACCTCAGGGCCTGCCTCCACCAGTTCTGCCTACCCCCTCACTTCATCAATTGGGTGATGATGCTAACAGAATCCACCACAATGGCTGTGCGTGGCCCTGGCTTTCTCACAGATTTATTCCGCCCTCAAAGGGGCCTACGCCAAGGGGACCCTCTTAGCCCACTCTTGTATAACTTCAGCTTTGACCCACTTCTTCGAAAGTGAATGTCCGCCTTACTGGGGTCCATGTGCAAGGCCAAGCCCCAGTCAAAATGTTGGCATTTGCTGATGATTGTGTGGTTGGAGTGTCTAACAATCATGATGCACGCGCGCTTGAAGCTCTTATCCAGGTTTACTCCAGGGTAAGTGATGCTGCACTCAACGCCTATAAAACTGAAATCATTCTCCTTGGTCGGTGTCAAGCCCGCTGGGCCCCAGCGCCCTGTTTCTGATCCTCCCCATCAGCTAGCGCAAGAGCTTGCTTGCTTGCCCTGCCCACCCCACACCGCCAAGCTTGTGCTCCCCTTTGTGCCAAGCCCCACCATTGGCCTGGTCCACCATTTGGGGGTGTGGTTGGAGGCAGGCAGGTACGCCTCATTGGTGATGGAAAACCATATTCTGGACAATGTGACGAAGCGCATAGCTTCCCTCAGAGCCCGTCAGACTTCACTTACTGGCAGGGTAGTACTTACCGACTCTATGCTCCTTTCCAAAGTTTGGTTTGGGGCCCACGCCATCGCTTTCTCCCCAAATTTCTTCAAATCACTGTATGCCCTTCTGCAAGGGTGGCTTTGGTTGGGCCGCCCACTGCAAGTGATACTGGATGTCATGTATGGCCCTCGCCATAGTGGTGGTATGGGCCTGCTCAACTTTGAGGCCCATGCTAAAATCCTTGGCACCTGGATCGCTGCCATTACCAACCCTGCAATTTCAGACCAGCACTGGTCCCGCGTGGCCCGCTCCAACTTCTCCCGCACCCTGGGCCTCACAAACCCATCCCACCCACACTCTGTTTTGAATTATCTAGCTTCCCATCCTTTGGCAGCAGGCCCACATGGGACGTCACCCCACTTCCAAAGGATCCTCCTCTCCATGAGGAGCGCTGAGTGGAGGTTTTGCATCTGTGGGCACACAGCCCAAAGGGGGCGCCCCTCTCCTCAGTTCACCCTAGAGCTACAGGGACTTCCCAAACTGAATGAAGTGATACCCATGAGGCCCCATATCTTGTCCAGGGTGGACAACCTGGACATGATGGACATCCCCTATCCCTTGATACACAGAAAGCCATTTGGAAGTACGCCCACCACCCTCTTCTGCAGCCTCATATCCGCTCCCATGTGTGGCGCTGTTTGAGATGAGTATACCATACTGCTGAACTCTCTAACACTTTGCACTCATCCTGTGTCATGTGTGGCCAGTACAGAACGCTGTTTCACCGCCTGGAAAACTGCCCTCCATCTAAAGCGATATGGCATGAGGTGCAACGTCTACTTTGCCAGGATCAGGCACAGCCCTTCAGTCTGTCTAGAGACATGTTTGCTTTATCAATGGTCTCTCCTCTCCTACCCTCCTTTCATGCCTTGGTGGTCGCAATCACCATGTGGACTATCCACACAATTGTCTTGGATGCCATCTCAGGCTCCACCCCCACCCTCCAGGAAGCTGTCCAATGATTTAGGTCGTACTTAGTAGACCACTTCCAAGCGTGGATGTTTGGATACTCCCACCACATTGCCGCCAGTTGGTCTCATCCTGGTTCCCAGTTTGATTCATCAAATCAGACCCCTTCCTACACACGTGCTCAATAGTGGGGCCTGCCCCTAAACACGTGACTCCCTCCCAGTTTTGGCGTTCCCGCTGGCAACAGGAGATAGCATTAGCTTCTCTGGGGTGCCCTCCTCTTGCAGGAGTTTCATTTTTTATGGTGTCTTCTTGGAAGTGTCTGTCCCCTGTCTGGCTTTCCACACAATAAATTAAATGAATATGAAAATTAAATTCTCGTTTAGATAGTAAACTTAGTGACCAACTTTTTATTGATGAATTAGCTTGTAATTTTTTAGGCATTTGGTAATACTGGAAATCCCATCATGTGGCCCCTTAGCACAAACTTGGGAATACTTGGCCCTTACTAACGTTGGTCCAGGGTATATTTAAGATCAGGGAGGGCAGAAAACTTGGCCCCTTTAATTTACTCTCCTCATCCTTGTTTTTACATTCCATAACTAAAATTGCGTATTTAGACATGACATTACCCACCAGCTCTTGGGGCACCACCCCTCCTTTAGGGGCATCATCAGGGAGAAGACACTGTGGGTTAAAGGTAATTTTATGGAGGAAACTGTGGGATTGCCTTAGAGCCAGCAGCCTTAGGAAAGCACTTATGGAAATCTTCGATTAAGTTTTAAGCATGGATACAGTTAAAGATAGAACCCAACTGTTACCTGCATAATCAAAACTTTTCTTGTAATATTAAATACTCCAGTTGTTTCACTCTACAAAAGACCACAATTTTTTTCACTTCCCATTCTGATTCCCTTTCAAAATGATAAGATTCTGGGGTTTCAGAAGGGTGCCTCTTAAATAAGGTTAACTTATATATAATGAAACATGAGTAAGATGCAGCTTAGGTGTAAGTTCTATTTGGTAGGAGGCATGGTCCCTCCTTTTGACAATGCGGTAGAGTCCTATACACTTGGGTCCTAGTTTCTTGCGTGGCTTCATTATTTAAATATTCCTGGCACCAAACATCAAAAGATTTCACTCCCACACACTAATGTCCAACACTTCCCTCCCATCAACTTTATCCCTGTAAGGAAACCTGGCAGCTTCCAAATTTGTGCTTACGTCTTAGTGTTATTCCTGATGAACTTAGCAAAATCCACCACAGATTCCACCTTGGACCCACAACTGGTTTTCATACTAAAGAGGGGATTAAACACACATATGGCAAGGAAAGGAGAGCCACCAAAAGAATTCTGGACACTTTTATAACTGAAACGTAGCACAGAAAGTGCAACCTAATCTGAAAAATTAGCCACAGTGTAGCACTGCAGTAATTGTTCTACATATTGGTTTATTTTTCTGTCTTTAAGTATAACTGTGTGTGGAAGTCAATAGAGCTTTAGAGGCAAATCTGAATAGCTTTAAAAAGCTCTTATAAGATAAGTATTTGAACTGGAGTCCACAATCAATAATGATCTCCTTGGTATGCTATGGGAAAAATTATGGGAGACAAATTACTTAATCATTTGCGCTGCCATTACTGTGGTGGGGCATGTGATGATGCGGACAAGCTTGTTATCATAGTTGCCACTATCATAATGAATCATACTTATTTGAGAGAGATGACTACACAAAAAGATTGGGTGAAAGGGAAAATTAAGTTACTTCTGCTTTCTAGACTGGTCCAACAACTAAGAATGTGTCTGGCAAATATGTTTTATCATGGTAAAATTAAGGTACTACTAGGTAAGCTTAGCAGACTGTAAAGAATACCTTTCTGGATTTATGTGCAGTGGATAAGCTCCAAGGTTTTTTCCTTTCAGGGTGTCGCACGGTAATCCTATCATGATGTTCCTTAATTATTTCAGGGTGAAAAGGTCTTTCAAAAACCCATAAGCATTCCTAGAACCATACCATATTGTCTTATACAGGGTATATCCTCATCAGATCTTACTGAGTTAAGGTGCATTTTACAAGGATTTGGGGATACTCTGAAGACAAAGGCTGTGACAGAAAACCAGTTTGAACTTGTCATTTTTCTAAAGTTTCCTCCCAAGGAAGCAAGAATTGGGGAACCAGTGATATCGGTGGGCTGGTTTAGTATGATCTTACCTAAAGGAGTCACCAGTTGGGCGTTATAAATCTCCACTCTCATGAGGTCAGGGGCCAAGGCGGGTTACAACTTAGGACATCTGATTAACCATTTTGCTTGCTTTGAGAACTCATAATATAACACAAACTTTGCAAGGGCTTTATGCTAGTTTTTATGCTGAAAGGTTATTCCATGAGGGCCATATGACACCAGTTTCTGATTATTCATAGTATTCTAAAAGGTCTGGGAGGAACCATGTAAATGGTGGTACCATTAAGTCAGTGATTTAAATACCACAATGTAAAAATTGACACAAGATTATTGAATTTAGGTGCACAAATCACTAAACAAAGAAATAAAAATTACTGTTTGATGCTAGTAACCTTAGAAAAACTCGCAAAAAAAGTTACTGTACTATTGAGAATAAAAGTTAATTTAGTAAGGGAAAGCACACTGTAGTATTGACTATTGACAATGACTTCGAAGTTTATTAGGATTGTTTTTGGTTGTAGACTTCTTTCAGCTACATAGAAACAAGATTCCTTCAAAATGGTAATTATTTCTATATATGGAATCTAAATCTAGGATACTTAATGATGCAAATTACTTCTACTGAGAAGCGCTTAAGAATGGCAAAGAAGAGACATAATATCATAATTAGACCAGTAAACAAATGCATAAGGCTCAGGGCTTTTCATACTTGTAAAAATAAAACAATGGAAACTGAGAAACTGGTTAATGACTATGACAGATAAATAAATCAATTGCTAATTAATTTATGCCAGCATGTGGGAAAGGTAGTAGTTTTATATACTATTATATGTGATACAAAAACCAGGTTAATGGCCTGAGGTGATAAATATAAAAGAATCAAGAGTTGCATAGGTGGGGATTGGGGATTTAATTTTTTGTAGTTACCAGTAATAAAAGGCATTGAATGAGGGTACCAATAAATTTAATAAAACTTTGGAAACTATATTAAAAATGTAGATATATGACAAGGCATTCCAGCCTAAATTAATCCTATAGATAAACATTGGCGCAGCATAAAACAATAAAACCCTTTTTTACATACTATTAAAATACAACATTAAGTAAATAAATATAAGATGTTTGATCAAACAAAAATAATATTTCTCCCATATGACCATATATCAGGGGAAAAAGTGGGGTTAGTTAGGTTATCAAGAACCTATAGCTGTAGGGCCAAATCTTCACTGGTACTTTTAAGAAACTTACCATGCACCCAATTAATAAGATAATTTTTAGCAGGATCTCTCAGAGTGTAATCATAGGTAATTGACTTTTTATGATTTCAAAGGGGCTTTGTCCACATGTGCTCCAGGTTTCTAGTCCCACCAGAGCCATTGTTATCATAGTATAAAACCAATTCTTCTATGGCAGAGGTAGTTAATGTTATGAAAACAGAGTGATAGAATAAAATCCTCTAAATGTGGTTGGATCAGCATCCAAAACATTAGGCACATACTACTCAGATGAGACACTTCAGAATTGAGGGTTGGAGATTGGGGAGGGATCTTTGTTAAAGTGGGGTTGGGAATTTAATAGTTGGGGCTGAACTAGCACTAAAGGGTTCCTCTATTCTTGAGGACAATAAACTTGACCCTTGTGTGGTATCTATTTTTTTGAAGCAAAAAAATCGCTGAGTTTATAAAATATGGCAAATATTACAAAACGGAGCTTTTGGGGACTTGGGTTTTAGTAGGATAATTTTAAACAAATAACCCAAAACCCTAACTAAGGTAAGATGGATTTTTATTGGGATGTGGGAAGAAGGTTACTAAGCTGATTTGCAATAGTGGAGATTAGATTATAGATAGTTTAAAATTCTTAATTAATGGTTTTGCTCATCAATTTTACCCCAACAATGTCAGCTGATGGTTTTGGTTCATACTTGGGCAAAATTTCTCACATTCTGAACGTTCAAACTTGCCTTCTTGGGTCTGAGATAGAGTTTCAGGTTTGATCCCCATTTTTGCCTTTTTATATTGACTTTTTGCTTGATTTTGGATTAGTAAGTAAGTTTTCCCCAGTCAGATTGCTTCTAATTGAGTTCCTTGTTGGGGACAGGCAATGTGAACCATGGTGGCGAGCCTCTTGTGACTTTAAAATTTTACATAAAGTTGTTTATTTTTTAAATAAAATTCTGAAAAATTAACACTTGAATTTGTTTTGGCTCAGGGGGTGGATGGGGAAAGGGTATGGGAAAAGCAGTAAGGGGTGGCGGCCACCCATCTTCAAACAGGGTGTGCCCTAGGTATGAGATTTGGGTGAGTAGTGAAGCCTTGGGGTTTGCTTTTTTCGACCTAGAGGGATGTGCACCATGTCCAGCTTGATAGCTATAGCCAAGGGCCTTATATTACCCTTTACTGAAAGGACAGGGTCTTCTCCTCCTTCTACTGCCTTAGCCAAGGCATAGTTCTTGTATGGGATAGGAAGCTTAATGGCTGCAATGGCCTCTTCTGTGAAAAAGGAGGTAAGGGTGCCTTGGGGTTGGCCTTATGAAACTCAGCAATCAACAATTTGCAGTTATTGCAACTCTTGGATAGAACCCAACTATCTTCATAAGATGGGAACCCTTTCCATGACACCAAGTACTGCAAACTGCGTTTGACTCTGAGAATTCAAGATTTTATCCACTTCAAACTTTGGTGCACCATCTATCATGATGGGCTCTCAAGCACAAGCTTCTCTCTTTTTGATGGGGTTAAGGAGGAATCATGAAAAGAGTTACAGATTTTCCAGTGAGTGGGCAGTTACATGGAAGGATCCATTGTTCAGCACCTGAGATAAGGAATGGCCTATCCTCTTACATGCCAACTTATGGCATGGCACTTTAAGGTGCAGATTTTTTGTGTTAACCATTACCAAATTGTTTACTTGAAAGTCTGAAGCTGCACATAGTTTTTTGTCATAAAATCTTTTGCGTCAATAAATTGATTTGGTCAACTGCTTTTGGACCTGATGGTGCACCTTCTGTTTGTGTTTGACAAAGTTGTCTGAAGCTGGGATATTACTGCAGATTTTTGGCATAGAAGTGAAGGTAAGATTTTACCTCAAGTTAGAATACATTGTGGAAACCCCTGTTGAGGCTTGTAAGGAATTATTATATAAAACTTAACCAAAGGGAGATCTGTTGCCCATGTGTCCTGAGAGCTAGTGCATAGAATTAAAGATATTGCTTTAAGGACTGATTAGTTCTTTCAGGTTGGTCATCTGATTGAGGGTGGTACGCTGATGATCTGCAGAGCTTGATCTTCAGCATGCCACACAAAGCCTCTTAGAATTTTGATGTTAAATGAGGCCCTCTATCACTGATTACCTCCTAAGGTAAACCAAACAAAGAAATCACATGAGACACAAACAAATGCGCCATCTACTTCTGCAGAGATAGTTGTCATGCAGAGTATAAGGATTACATATTTTGTAAAGTGGTCCACCACCATTATAACTGCATCATACCCCTGGGACACTGGAAAACCCATAAAAAAGTCCACTTAAATTAAGGCCCATGTCCTTCCACTTATTGGAAAGGGTGGAAGCTCCTATTCCGTCCTGTTCATTCAGATTTGGAGTGGAACACGTTAAAAAGACTTAATACATGCGGGGATATTCTTTTTAGAGGTTTTTACAATAGAGACAATATAAAAAAATTATTTGAGGTGGGTCAACCTTGGGACAAATATACCACACTGAGAATGTTTTCTAGCCAGTACAGGTTTCAAACTCAAAATCTGCACTAGGGGTGGAAGCAGTTTTACCCATGTTGAGTAATTGACTAGACCTAATCGTCAGATATTTGATAAGGACATAATAAGGTTAACTGTTTAGAAACTTATTATGGATCATATCAGATATTAGCGATTATGGACCAGGTATATTCTAAGCTTATGTAAAGCTTAAAATTTGTGGCCTAGAAATTTCACTTAATTATATTTGACTATGATGACATGGGCCTGAGGGCTTTGTTGGTTAGGTCAAACTTAAATTTAAGTTTTGATTTAATGACTTGGGCACGTGGGCTTTGTTGGTCTATGTCAAAATTAGTTCTTAATGTTGTTTGAGTTTTCGATCAAATCAATTACTAATTAGTGATATGAATCGCCTTGGTATGTGCTGCTGATTGCATGTGAAAGTGAATTGGTTCAGCTATTTTGAAGGTATGATGAAATGCCATTTCAATGATGATGATGGTGTTTACTCTGACTCTGAGGCTGAGCATGATGCCCTGAGTCAAAGTATTTGTAGATGTCATTACAAACTTTTTACGTGGCCAAGGGTCACTGAAAAGTAAGGCGTCATAGGTAAGATGTGGTTAACATCAGACCCTATAAATAGCTTTGCATTTACACTAATAAAATATCCTTTCACTACTGGATTTGTTTATAATTTAATATATAAACTTTTTTGTTTAGTACGTTCATTTTTTATACTAGTCAATTTTCACTTGGGATCAGTAAGATCAGGGCGGCGTGCCATCATCCAAGTGAAGTGACAATGTATACTATTGAAGTGCCAACAATAAGCTTCAAATTAAATTCTAAATCACCATCCTATCTGTTGTCCTCATACAACAGACACCCAAAACTCTGCCCCACGGACAAAGAAGGACCAGCCATCCATCTACAGCCTAAATATTCAACAGGTGGCGCTCATGGCTGGGACCGCAGATGGTGATCACACTGAACAGGGAAGCAATCCCAATCAATTATTAAGAATCATCGCTGGCCCTAATGGGAACACTGAAATGACTGTGTCCCAGATTAATTGGGAAAAAGTACCCATCAATACCTATCCTGACGATCCCATTTCACCGGAAGAGCTGGAACATCTCGAGCAGCAGTTGTTAAGAGGGTATCAATTAGGCCAAGGGCCCACGGACAATAGTAGCAACCCTTTTTACCACCAACGACAGAAAGATGTGTTGTGGATGAGATATCTTGCTCATCATCAATTAAGTGTAGCTCAGATCTGAAACAATTTAATTGGGATTGAGAATATCACCCAATACTTAATTAGATTTGTACATCCCACCTCTAGAAATTCTCAGATGACAATCGACCGCCATCATGCAGCCATTACTGAGTTAATGAACTTCTCTCGCAACTCCAGCCAGGTGGGCCAAATTCTAAATGAGTGATTGGAAGCCAACTTCGCTAAGGTCCGTTCAAGTTTGGAGGCAAATCACAACTTAGCCACTTGGGCTAGTGACTGGGTAGCAGTATTAGCACAAGAGCTAAATGACAGATTGCATCCTATCTTTGAAAATTTCTTAGAGGAAAGAGGAGTCACCAAATCTTGGGTCAGCAATATCACTCAGACTTCTATTAATGCTTCAGAGTCCATAAGGCTTAATCACAAAGCCCAAGAGGCACAGTTAAACCATAATGATGAATTTCATGACCAGTATCGATGCCTGAGTGCCCAAATTTTGCAGATGAAGGATGAATACACCAGAAAAATCAATTATTGGCAGACACAATTTGAGGACCAATGGGCGAAAAATGAAAAAAAAATTGAGACTCTATTGATCATCTTAATCTACAGATCAATAATCTCAATGACAATGTTAATGTTATCAATGAGTCAAACAATAATCTCCATGGAGAATTGAATCGGTGCAAGAAGGCCATAAAAGAGAAGAACCAAGTGATCTCCACCTTGCAGCTACAAACTACTAGCCTGAATGAGGAAATTGAAAAATTAAAATTAAAAAACTGAAATCATGTCAATTGGGAAAATGAAGCCCATGAGCAAATTCAAACTCTGGCTGACAGGCGTTGTCAGTGTGCCACAACCCACTCAACTGGGAATTCTTTCAGATAATATGAGGACGAAGCTTTAGAAATAGCTACTGAAATGGATGCTGGGCCACATCGACAACTGCCTAGCAATATGATTGCTTTGGCCAACCCTAGCACCTCAAACTGGGATATGATGCCCCAACGCCCTAGTACGCCTGGCTCTAGTCAACCTAGAAATAATCGTGATAACCAGGAACGGGGAAGTGATAATTATAAACCAGCAAACCTGCCAGCCTTTGATAAGAATGGAAGTATTACCACATTTGTCAAACGTTTCAAAATGGCTATGCATGGGGCCAGCAACCGCAACAAAGCAGCCACCATGATTAACTGCTTGGATGAGTGGAGCATTGAGTTGATTATGCCTCACATTAACAAAAATTCAGCATATGCCAAAGTCAAGGAGGCCGTGATTCATGAATTTGGAGGTCCAGAGCGGATGACAACCAGAAAATCCAAGTTTATGAATATCAGCTTTAAGAAAAATGAAGCAATTGACGAATTTGCAGATTGATTCTATCGTGAAGCTCAGGTTCTCTTGGGTGTGCAGGCTATGGTCAATTTTGATGCCAAGATTGCACTAGAGCATGCAGTAGAACCTTACCCTAATCTATCAAAAACCCTATTGCCTGCTTTTGTGCAAAACCTTGCAACATCTGAATTGGTTGACTACTTGTGCAGATGCTCAAAAAATTGTGACCCTCCAAATTTTGGTTACAGATCAGGACCCACTGCCATCATGGGAAAGCCCTTTTAAAAACCAATAAGAAGCTTGACAGTAATCCACCTATAAGAAATGAGCAAAACTCGAATGCAAGAGCCCCATGGGTTTGAGTGAAATTACTTGCTTTAATTGCCATCATAAAGGTCACTATGCTTCCCGATGCCATCAGCGAAATGTCAACATAGTCCTTCCCGACACTGTGCAAGAGGAGGGAAAAGAACAAGCACAATAGATGCAGGACACTCTATTGTGCCTAATGCTCTAGTCCCACCTGATCAACAAGAAAACAATGGCCATAAGGCCTTGTTAGACAATGAAATCGATTCTATTTTAGTATCAAATGAAGATTTCTCCAACGTACATGCAGTAACTCGCTCCCAGATTAAGGTTGTCATACCTGAAGCCTCTGAGGTAGTCGCTAAACCCTATGTGCAACAAATACTTGAGAATATTCCAGCTGATGGGCCAAGCAATGCAGCAGATACCCCAAGCCTGAAAGGGGTCAATATAGCAATGCCAATTGACACATTTATCAATGAATGTCCCAGTATTGGAAATACTCTGAAGCACACTATAAACTCTTTGGACTATTCCCATATTCATTTGTAAACTCTATTGATTCTTACTATTCTGAGTGCACTTACGTGGATATCCTAGTCAACAAGGTTGAAGTTGTAGCTATTATTGATAGCGGAGCACCTGTAAACATTGTTTCCATAAAGCTGGTTAAGAAACTGAAAATAGCTCCAGATATTGACCATCATCAAGAATATGGGACTGCAGGCCTTAACAGCAATAAGAGTGAAGGAGCTTACAGCGCTTTGCCACTATGATTTAGAGCTTTGGTAGTAGCTGCACCTGCTATAGTGCTTCCAAACGCCAATTATGACATATTAATTGGAACTAGTTTTTAAGGATCTATGGGATCTCATGCGATTTTAAAGGAAATATCTTGATGATATTGGGCCAATCAATTCCAATTTATTACTCATGAAATGATACGAAGCCCGCAAGCCATCATAGGAACTTTGTATCTTATGCCGATGGGATAATACCAGTAGGGTATATTCAGCGGGGGAATCAAAGCCGCCCCATGCCAACTGCCATAAACAAAAATTGAGGAATACCTCTACATGTGAATAAGGACGTGACAATAGCTCCAGGCCATCAACTGGTTATGAGAACTGGGACTACACTGGATATTCCAGAAGGACTGTATGGGGAGGTCATACCCCCGTGGCATCATTCTCCATTGGAACCTAGTGTGGCGCCTGGAATACTTATACCAGGGCACGGAGAGATTGATGTCTTACTAGTAAACTTGACCAGCTGAAATATTAAGGTCAAGAAATTTCAAGTAGTCGCTTTTGTGCACCTACTATTGAGGGATGAGTTAATATCAGCTGTCAAATTTGGTGATTTATCTGAGTTTGGCTTACCAACCCAAGCCTTGGGGCACATGTGGTAATACCCCAAGAATCGTTCACCAGATTATTGGAACAACAGAAGGATGAAGCGCTAGAGTTGTTTGAACGTTACTCTGAAATTTTTCGCCAAAGATGACCAAGATTTAGGTTGTGCAAAAGGTGTTCAGCATTTCGTGGATACCGGGGATCATATGCCTATTAGAATGAGGCCAATTCGGCACCCCAGAGCCAGTAACAAAATAGTCAGTGAAGATTTAGACAAATTGCTAAAAAGTGGAATGATAGTGCCTTCCAAAAGCCCATGGGACAGCCCCGTTTTAATCATAAAAAAGAAAGATGGCAGCAATCGAGTTGTTATTGATTATTGACGCCTCAATGCCATTACAAAAAGGATTCATATCCGTTGCCCAGAATTGACGATGCTCTGGACCGTCTGGGAGGGGCGAAGTACTTTACTGCAATGGACCTCATCTCCAGATATTGGCAAATTGAGTTGCCACCAGAGGAGCAGGAAAAGTGCGCGATGATTGCTGCTCAAGGGCTTTTTCAACCAACGCGCATGCCCCAGGGGCTGTGTAATGCTCTGGCAACCTTTCAGCGCGCAATGGACACGATCCTGGGGGACCTTAAATTGTCTTGCGTTCTGGTGTACCTGGATGACATCAATGTCTTTTCACAAACATTTTCCATACATCTGGAGCTCCTCGAGCAAGTGTTCAAACGTCTGCTGAAGGCCAATCTGAAGATAAAACCTAGAAAATGCCAATTCTTTAAAGAGCAATTGGAATACCTTGGGTTTGTCATTGATTCCAAGGGCTTGCGGCCTCAGCCTCAAAAGGTGGAGGTGATTAACAAAATGCAACCTCCAACAAGTATGAGAGATGTCCAAGTGTTCTTAGGCATGGTAGGATACTATCAAAGATTTGTGGAAGGGTTCGCAAAGATTGCCAAGCCTCTATTCCACTTGCTACAAGGAGGAGTTCATTTTTGCTGGACAGAGGAATGCCAACAAGCCTTTGAGGCTTTGAAAAACAAAATGAGCTTGGCGCCTATCCTCCAATATCCCAATTTCAGCAAGCCTTTTATCATACAAACCAACGCCTCATTGACTGCAGTTGGTGGTGTACTATCACAGATTGGGGATGATGAAGAGGAGCATCCGGTCGCTTATTGCAGCAGGACGCTGAATAAGCATGAACGTAACTACATGGTGACTGAAAGAGAATGTCTGGCCGTCATCTATGCTTGTAAACAATTTTGGGTTTACATACATGGCACCAAGTTTCAAGTAGTAACGGATCACAGCTCATTACAATGGCTTCATAATCTCAAGGAACCTGAAGGACGTTTAGCCCGCTGGGCTCTGAAATTACAAGCGTACAATTATGAAATTATTCACAGAGATGGAGTGGCCCATCAAAATGCAGATAAACTATCACAACTCCCCATTGTAGCTGTCCTGAGCAATTTAGCCAATGAGCCTCATGAAAAAAGGATTAATTGAACATATGAAGACGAGCCACCCAAAGTCCAAAAAGTGATTGAGAAAGCATTAATTGACACTGAATATTGAGACAGAGTTTTATACAAACTTATGCCCATGGGGCATCATCGAATCTTCACAAAACCTTCTGATCGAATGGAGATTATTACATAAGCACACAAGGCCATCAGACATGGGGGAATGACTAAGACGCTAGAATTACTTTGAGTCAGTTACTATTGGGATTCCATGCGATTCGATATCCAAGATGTGCTTGAGAAGTGTCATTCATGCCAAATCGCAAAACCTATGAAGTCAGATGTGAAATATCAGCTGATCAAACCTGACTGGGCCTGGCATACCATGTCGATTGATGTAATTGGCCCTCTGCCTGTGAGTAGCCTAGGCAACAAATACATAATTGTTGCTATTGACCATCTAATGAAATGGGTGGAAGCAAAAGCAATTCTAGACGTTGGGGCCCTAACTACTGCCAAGTTCATTATGGATAATATTATCTATAAGCATGGATGCCCCAGAAGATATTGACAGACAATGTCACGAATTTTACTGCCCAAATGGTACAACGGCTAAATGAGTTGATGTCTATCAAAGGAGTGTTGTCAACACCATACCATCCTGTGACTAATGGTATGGTAGAGCGAGTGAATAGCACTTTAGTCAGCATTTTACGCAAAAACGCAGCCTTGGCGCCTTCACAATGGGCAACTTCAATTAGTGCAACCATGTTTGCATACAATATCAGACACCACAGCAGCACAGGCCACTCTCCATTTTTACTTTTGTATGGTAGACAGCCCACTCTACCTCCATTATTGTACTCAGTACTCAGTTCACCCGATGCAATTAACCCAAATAACTATGTCAAGCAACTGGCGAAGACCCTAATCAAGTTGCAATCAGAAGCTTATCAAAATGTGATTAGTCAAAAAACTATTCAGAAGAGCTATGACAATTAAAACGGGCTACAGTGAATAAGTTTAATGAAGGAGATTTAGTAGTATATTGTGACACTCATAGTGTAGGCCGCGCACATAAACTAGCCTCGCTCTGGAAGGGTCCATTTATCATTTTGGAGAAATTATCTGAAGATGTATATGTCATTAAGGATCAAGGCGGCTGGGTTGTGAATTGAGTACACACTAAGTTCCTCTGTCCGTATCATAAAGAATAATAGTAATAAAAATATTATATATAATATAATAATAATAATAATAATAATAATATAAAAAAAGTAAAAAAGAAATAATAATAATAATTGCAAGCCGTAGAGTTTATTTTGTTGATGCCTCGCTGGCATTAGAACTAGGTTCCCCCTCTTGGTAGGGGGAGGAGAGTGCAACAGAACCAGAGAGAGGCGAATTTTATAAAAATCCCAACTATCTAAACCCTGGCGGAGATGTGCCAAACCCAAGAAAGCTCGGCACCAGGCATGCTGGCCCTGTCAGCTTAGGAAAGGCCATCGAACTAAGGGGAAAGTCCATTGGTAGGGACTTCAGAATAGGTGGGAGAGATTCAACTCTGGAGTAAATGCCACCAAAAGGAAGACACAATCGGCAAGAAGACTCTCAAGGCAAGGGTAAATGGAGGGGAGGAACTCCTTTGCGCAAAACATTTGGGGATGGGCCTCATCTAATACCCTGTGCATGTTGGGCACAGTATTGGTGGGGAGCGACGAAGGAGGGAAGCAAATGCATGTACCTAAAAGAGCCATCTGGGGGACAAACTTCTCAGGAAGCCCCTTAGCCAAGCTCTTACAAAGGGCTCAGTATAGCACCAGGATGCGCCAATCCTTCAAAACCTGAGTCTTGAGGCCCAACGTGACATGAAAATTGGTATGAACCAAAGCAGGTTCACACCAAATCCTAGCAACAGAGTTAGCAAAAATAAGGGCCTGGTTGGCCTCAAAGATATCATAAGTGGCAACTTCAGGACCGGTTGCAAGTGCAGATGACAAGTAAGCATTCACGAGCTCTGACATCAAGTCAAGCTCAAGACCCAATGAAGCCACGCTGCCCACACTAAAGGAGGAAGCAAGGCTTTTCAAAGGGAAGACGTTATAAAGTGAAAACAAGAAGTCTGGAAGAAGATCCCCATCCAAAGCAAATTGATCTTGGATCAGGGTTTCTTTGGACTGAACAGCTTCTAAAGGCTGAAGAGATACTAAATATGTCAATAGGGGATCCCGCTCGACCCATTGGGATGTTTGACTAATTGCATCTGAAGCCACAAAGGCTTGTTTGGGTTGATCAATTGGTGCTATCACAACAGGTTGCATAACTGAACTTTTTAGTATTGTTGAAGCGTAGCTGGTCGACCCAGCTTGAGGAACCATGGGTAACACGCCTGAGTTGACAATAGCTTGCCGCATGGACTTGCTTAGCCTTAGGAAGGCTCATCGGTCTGAGGCGGAAAGGCTATTGAGATAACATTTGTACTTGGAGGAGCGCGAAAAGCCAGACATTGTGAACTGAGAAGAAGGGTACCCGCCACTTATATCCAGTCAAGGTGGGGGAAGTGTTGAGTAATTGACTGGACCTAATTGTCAGATATTCGATAAGGACATAATAAGGTTAACTGTTTAGAAACTTATTATGGATCATATCAGATATTAGCGATTATGGACCAGGTATATTCTAAGCTTATGCAAAGCTTAAAATTCGCGGCCTAGCGATTTCACTTAATTATATTCAACTATGATGACATGGGCCTGAGGGCTTTGTTGGTTAGGTCAAACTTAAATTTAAGTTTTGATTTAATGACTTGGGCACATAGGCTTTGTTGGTCTATGTCAAAATTAGTTCTTAATGTCAGTCAAGTTTTTGATTGAATCATTTACTAATTAGTATTATGAATCGCCTTGGTATGTGCTGCCGATTGCACATGAAAGTGAATCAGTTCAGCTATTTTGAAGGTATGACGAAACGCCATTTCAAGGATAATGGTGTTTACTCCAACTCTGAGGCTGAGCATGATGCCCTGAGTCAAAGTATTTGTAGACGTCATTACAAACTTTTTACATGGCCAAGGGTCACTGAAAAGTAAGGCGTCATAGGTAAGATGTGGTTAACATTGGACCCTATAAATAACTTTGCATTTACACTAATAAAATATCCTTTCACTACTGGATTTGTTTATAATTTAATATATAAACTTTTTTGTTTAGTACGTTCATTTTTTATATTAGTCAATTTTCACTTGGGATCAGTAAGATCAGGGTGGTGTGCCATTATCCAAGTGAAATGACAACGTATAATATTGAAGTGCCAACAATAAGCTTTAAATTAAATTTTAAATCACCATCCTATCTGTTGTCCTCATACAACAGACGCCCAAAACTCTGCCCCACGGACAAAGAAGGACCAGCCATCCATCTACAGCCTAAATATTTAACAACCCGCTTGGCTAACCACCCTTGGATTACCTTTTTAAGACCATTCAAATCATAACCACACTTTACTAGGTCAGTATAAATCTATACGCCAGGGTACCCCATGGTGGGGGATCATGATGTTCCCTTATGACATAGGAACTTAGGGAAGAAGGAACTCATATTCTAAGATGGAAATAAATTACCTTATCCTTTTGAAAATACAATCCAGAGGGGCCTTACCATCAACCATATTAGATATAAAATCAGGACCTTTGGAGTAAGCTTCTTGAAAAGCCAACACATAATACAAGAGAGAACCATCTTCTGCAGAGGAATTTTTGGTGGGAGTGGTTGGTTCTATTTCGGTTACAGGATCAATAGTGAGATTGTGTTTTTGGGTTTGGCAACCTGGGGTTTAATTCTGGGTTTGGGGTTATTCAGCTAAGTGGAGAGAGCTACCATGCCTATGGCTGAGGGGGAAAGTGTCATAATTTGTTCATGTGGTATTACTGTAACTAACTATGAGTGTATAATAGATCATGTCCCCTTTAAAGGTTGTGACTAAGAATGTCTGGTTAAATACATGTGAAACCCTTTACAAACTAATGCTTAGAATTAAAACTTAAGAGGTCCAAATGAGCTTTAGTTTTCTGTGGGACTTCTTTTGTGGCTTGCAATAGTAGATAAGCAATTTTTGGTTAGTGCGCACCACTACTGTAGGCTTGACCCCTTGTAAGAGATAACGACAATGCATTAGGGACCAAGCATTGGCAGTCAACTCTTTATCATATATGGACCAAGCGCATTAAGCCACACTAAACTTTTTATTGAGAAGTAAGCCACAAAGTGTTCTTTCCCCGCAAGTTCTTGCAACAAGATGGCGCCCAATGCAATACCTGAGGCGTCGCAAGCTACTATAAAGGGCTTATCCCCATCAGCATGATGCAAAACTTAAGTAGAGATGAAGATGTAAGTTATTGCATCAAAAGCCTTTTGACACTCTGAGGTCCAAACAAAGGAGGTATTTTTACCAATAAGGGGGTGTAAGGAAGAGAAAGATCAGAGATGGCTGGTTAAATTATTTTAAAATGGTGATAGTTCCCAAAAACCACGTAGCTGGTTTTTTGTCACAGGTTTAGGCCACGAGTGAATAGCATCTAGCTTTGAAAGTGCAATAGATTGACAATCCTTCAAAACTAGATTCCCCAGGAACTAAAATTAGTCCTTACAAAACTCACAATTAAATGGCTTTGCCACTTTCCAGCCTGACGTAGGGCTGATACCAAGGCCACTAAACTCTTACCATGATGTTCAGAGTTGAGAAAGTGGTTAAAAATTACCAATATATGCTATTTCAAGGAGAGCCTGAGATCCCCCAAAACATCATCAATGCGGCGCTGGAATAATTCTGTTGCGTTTTTCAAGCCAAAGGGCATAACCTTGACATGATAAATTCCATACCATGTCTGGATAACAATCAGCCATTCCTGGCCAGAATTTACCAGCACTTGATGAAAGGCATTAACCAGGTCAAGTTAAAAAGACTTTAGATTTATTAGAATGCTGGAAAATTGTTTTAAAGGGAAGGGGATATGGATCAGGAACAGTGACGTTATTCAGATGGCCATAGCCCACATAAAGCCTTAGTGAGTTTTTTTGCTTCTGTGCAAAACTACTTTAGAGGACACACGGGTTGTTTTCTTAATAATCCACTCTTTAGCTATCATGTCACTAAACCAAACTTTGAGAGCTTGATCCTCCTGTGCCATGTATGGGTACAACGGATAGTTGATTTTAGTGAGATATACTGTCAACTTTAAATTGAGATCAAACTCTGAATGTTTAGGAAGGCGATTAACATGTTTAGCATTAAACATAGTTTAATTAGGTTCAAGATTCGCAGCATAGTGGGAAGGTTAGGTACTGCATCTGAGGTGGAGTACCCTATTGCTGCCACCACGTTATCTGTGACTAAAGTGGGTAGCAAGGGAATATCCCCACGAGTAGTATGGTTGGTGAAAGCCAGCATATTTTATTCTAAGTCATTGCTCACAGATAGGAGGCGCCACCAACCAACTCTCAAGATCACCAGACACAGAAAATATGGTATAGCTGAGAAGTGAGCCACAAACTTGTGTTCATTTACTCTGAATTTGAGAGGCTTACAAAGCGGCAGTGTGACTATAGTGATGCTGGAAGCACCTAAGGCAGAGGCCCCAATAGTAACAGGTAGATCCATAGCCTGTACTACCTTCAGGGCAATATAATTTCCAGTTGCACTATTGTTTGTCAAAGCCTTTAATGTGACTATTCGCTGCACCACAGCAATCTTAATAAGGAGCATGAAGTAAGCACTGTCAATATTATTCAATTTATTGAGGATACACACATAAGTATCTGGGTTTTCAACCATAGGGGGTAGTTGGCTTTGCTCAGATTGAGGCCAAAACTGAGTGAGCATAGCTTCTGCCCACGCATATGATAAAGGATCTGCTTCAGGGTTAGAGGGATCAGCAGAGAGCTGCACCTTTGACATATCCTAATAATCTAAATCTTTCTGGAGTTCAGCTTCAACCTGGTCGACCAGGACTATGATAGGGAGATTTAGCTGGTGCGTTAGGATCTATATTGATTACCGCCTAGCCCATTGGTATCCCAGTTATATCACTTTCCTCACATGGCTCATCTTCATATTCATTTACCTTTCTTCTGCCTCATATACTTTCGCTTTTGACTCCTCCTTCTCTTTTATTTGTTGGTATAAAAGTTGTAGGAATTTATCATTTAAAATACACTTGAAGTACACTTAGGAAGTGAAACTGATTGGCGCCTCAAAGTAAGAGAAAAGTAAAAGAAGCCCCTTTGAGTAATGCACCCTGGGTGGGCTCTGTTCAGTGAACATTAAAATGGATATAAACTGAGGAAAGAGAAGTAGATATGTAGCTTTTATTATGGTTTCCCATGTCCCACGCAAAAGGGAAGTTTGAAGTGATATAGTAAGCTTTTAATGGTCAACTGTGTGTCCCCAAACTATAAAGGCTTGGAAACACAACGTAACCAAGGAGTTGTGTAATTGCGTTTTTTTGTTAGAAAGACAGCGTCCTGTAGAATACTGACCTCCAAATGTGGTTGCCTCAGCATCCATAACAGTAGGCACATACTACCCAGCTGAGACACTTCAGAATTTAGGTTTGGGGATTAAGGAAGGACTTTGTCATAGTCGGGTTGAGGTTTCCAATAGTTGGGGCTGAACTAGCACTAAAGGGTTCCTCTATTCTTGAGGCCATTAAACTTGACCCTTGGGTTTTATTCACTCTTGGAAACACATAACTCACGTTTTTTTATTATGAATTTTGGCAAAGAGAAAAAAAACAGACTCTTTGGAATTTGAGCTTTAGTAGGATAAATATATAACAAATAGCCTAACACCCTAACTAAGGTAAGATGTTAGGTTTTCAATCTTGGATGTGGGAAGGAGGTTACTAAGCTGAACTGCAATAGTGGAGAATAAATTATTAGTTAAAAACATTACTTTATGGTTATGATCTCCAATTTTACCCCAACAATGTCAGCTGATGGTTTTGAGCCATTTTTGGGCCATTTTCCCGTAAATGAACATTCAAACTTGCCTTCTTATGTTTGGAATGGAGTGTCAGATTTGATTCCCAATTTTGGACTTTTTGTTTTGACTTTTTGCTTGAATTTTGGTTTGCTAGGTAAGTTGTCCCCAGTCATATTGTCTTCTGTTTGAGTATCAGTTGGGGCAGGCAATGAAACCATAGTGGCGAGCTTCTTGTGACTTGTAAAATCTACACAAAGTTGTTTAATTTTTTAATTAAAAATCTGCAGATTTTTAAACAAGAATGGATTTGGGCTGAGGGGTGGATGGGGAAAGGTCTGGGGCAAACAGGGAGTGGCGTCGGCCACCCATCTCTCATCCAGGGTTTTCCCTATGTCTGAGATTTAGGCGAGGAGAAAAGTTTTGGGGTTTAATCTTTTGATCCTAGGGGGATGTACACCATTTCCAGCTTGATAGCTATAGCCAAGGGCCTTACAGGTAAGTTCTATAAGTGTCATTATCATAATTACTGGACCTTAATAATTATTATGCAGTGAGTTAGAATATGTTTTGCTTTGTAGCTGGTTTTAGTCTGCATAAATTTTATAAATATTGGTTAGAATTTATATTTTCTTTACCTATGCATTTTATAATATGGGGTGGTAGGATGCTTCCCATATAACGACTGAAATGTTGAGTGCCCTGTTGCTGAGAAAAATGCGTTGTTATACACAAATGTGATGGTGGGCAAGAATAAGTTCCAGTTGGATGCCTTGCCAATAATCAATTTATAGAGGACCCTAACAAGAAAAATGTTTGATTTTTATATGGCGCCGTTAATATCAGGAAGGTATGGCATAGATGGTATCCTAAAGATACCTATCAACTTGTTAAGTTTAGAAATATTTTGTGATGTAAAATTAGTCACATTGCCTGTCAAAAGAAACTTGGGGCAGCCATGCCAATATAATATGTCTTAAATATAAAACTGACTGTTGTGGAGCCCAAGTCCTTAATTAGTTTGTAATCCACCCAATTAGTGAAGTGATAATTGGACATTATATACCTAAATTGCTCACCACTGTTGGGCAAAGACATACAACGTCAATACAGATAGTGTGCCAGGCAAAATTGGGCATAACCAATTTATAGAAAGTAAGCTTTTAGTAAGGAGCTTCAGCTTGGTATTCTCTGCAACAGCTGAGCGTCTCATGAATATCATGAGGCACTATTCCAATAATAATGCAATCCTAAATATTTGAGCGTTTTTATTATATTGTCCTTGACCTAACACCTTATGAAAAGTGATAATCAGGTCATTACTCTTGGTAGGCCAGGGGAACAAAAAATGTTGTCCATCAATAGCCTTATAAAAGTCCCATTCTTGAAAAAAGTATTCTGCATCAACTTTTATAACGTGTGGTAACATTTTCAGGTATATTTTCATTTTGTTGATTTATCTACTTGTCTTATAATTCATTGCTAAAATGGCTGCTAAGGCCATAATGGTTGTTTAATAAAGACCATCAGCATTTTAGTGTTAATTACTGAAATGGTTCTAAATTTTAGAGTTGTAGTCTTGGAATTTTAAAGCACATCAGGACAGGTGCCCTTCTGTATCCTTCAAAGATCTATGTAATCAGCGCAGATAGGCATAATCTATTTACAGAATAAAATGTACTCTGCAAAAGTAAACTAGAACTGTTTACATGTATAGATTACTGCTAAACGCTCTTTCATAGTAACAGTACAATTCCATTCATGCACATTCAGCATCCATCTACAGTATGCCATGGGATGCCAACTCCCTCAGAATTAATCTATAATAACACTAAATCTATAGCAGTGAGAGATGCATCTATATGTATACTAAACACTTTATTGATTTTTGGGTACACTGGTAGCAGTGATTGGGTAAGTAAAACCTAAATTTATCAAAGATTAGCTGGTAGTTCAACGTTCACTCATACTGTTACACTATTTCAAGTAGTTAATATTGATATTTCATCTTACTTTTTAAAATTTTGAAAATCAGTGGCAATGGATGATCATTCCATTATACAAATGAATGTCACACTAGATACTCAACCATGCATTAATTAATGGCATCAATCTTTTCCAACTGGGGCTGTACTCCAAGCATATTAATGAAAAACACCAGATATTCAAGTTGCTTTCAGAAAAGTTTCAACTACCAGCTTAATTTTAAGGTCAGTCTTAGTGAGGCAGCAGAAACTTCTTTTGAGTTGTTCAGATGCTTGGTAAGCATTCTAGAGAAACCTTGATATTGACTAGATAAAATAAGGCACAGAAGACTTAAAATATCTTAATATATATCCATAGCCGCTAGAGAATAGCAGAGGCATTGCTATCGGGATTCTCTTGACAATTATATTTTTGGATAGCCAAGTTTAAAAAACATATCTCACCAAATAAAAATTTAATCAAAATGATCAAGATAGCATTTGAAAGCAAGAAAAGAATTGACCATTTTATATAAACTAAAATTAATCAGTTGCAGGTCCTGATTGTATGATAATAAGGTTATATTTATGCTAATATATATAATGCAGATGTAGTAAAATACAAGTTTTAGACTTAAATATAAAAGATTATTCCATCATTATTCCTTTTTACTCTTAAAAAGGTGTATTCTACCTTGTCTTTTATTTTGCTTTTTTTCTAGTCCAGGGTGGCTAGTTCTATTAAGATAATATTGGTGCCAGCAATTTGTAGCCATGTTTTCTGCTGGGCCTTTTCAATTGCACAGCCCTTGAAACATCCTAGTGGGTTGATATGGGCCCTGAGCAGAATCATATCACAATTCTCCTGCTCATTTTTGGGCATCTCAATCTTCCAATAATCATAAATTAAACTTAAGACTGAAAAGGTATAGTGAACTACCCAAGCAGTATAGCTCATAATCAATACATGACAATGGATAGGGGTCCTTCTCAGTAATGCTGTTAAGATTCTTATAATTTATTACCATAAAGTTAGAATTTTACTTATTTTTTATTCAATACTAAGGAGGCCAAAGGACTCTTGGATGGCACTAACATCATGAGTTGCACCATTTTATTTTTTGTTTTTGACTTCATCTGCCACCTTTAAGAATCTTATAGGCTGTAGGGGAATTGGAGGATAATTACCTATAATGATTTGATATAACATATCATGTGCAAAGCCCAAATAAAGCAGTACAAGCAAAATAACGCTGTACTTTATAAGATGATCTTGTTCCTTTTCAGCTTCAGTTAAGCCAAAGAGGCGTTATTGGGGTACTAGAAAACATATTAATTGGCATTATTGCCTTTTAGAAAGTTCATCCAGATAAAAACAATGGATACTTAATATCTCATCATATGTAAGAGATTACAAAAGCAACTATTTGAGGTTTCTTAATATTAAATCGAATATGGATACAAGCTATCTAAAAGAATCTGGATTTTGCCATGTGTGGTAAAATAATCCTAGGCGTGGCAAAAGGTTCTAAGTTTTATTGGCAGAATGGAACAAATATCTTACCATATAATCCCTGGGTAATGTTTAAAATTTATTTCTGTTCTCACTATAATTTGATGGCTTGCCAGAATGGGTAGGCATCATTTAGCCCATAGAAAAATGTCCTTAGTTTTAGAATTAAGTTGAGTACCCACTGGGTATGGCCACAAACACTCTGATAACCAATTGTCACTATGCCACCATTGAACGCAAGGTTAACAAACCCTTATTTGGAGGCACCAATGCTTTAACGCGAGGTGGCTCCCCCTTTTGAGCTAAACACCATTAGTGCTAAAAAAAGAGGCACCAAGGCCTCATTATTCCACGTATAAATAGTGAAAGAGTTTATCCTAGCTATTCCAAAATGTTCTCTTCAAATCATTTTTGATTCCATAAGTTCTCATAAAAGAGGTTTCAATAAGAAAGACATAGGTTTGAAATGGTAACACAATAGAAAGATCAGATACTACCAGTGAGCTAAATTTTAGCAACAACGCTCTATAAGATTCTAAGAGGTTGTTGTCTGAGGACCACTTTAATGTAGACTTCCTATTGATCTATGATAAGTGCAAGGACAAATGTTTATTTAGTCTAGTAAATAAAGTATGAATTGGTTTCCCACTGTTTAATAGCTCTGACTTTGAGCTTATTAATTATAATATCAATTTAGGTACACTCAGAAAAATAAAAATTAGAAAATTTATTGTGTGGACATCCAAGTATCCTCTTAACTTAGATGTATTAAAGTTTTTCATATATTTGAGGCCTGTATTAACTAAAGTCCTAAATAGATATGACTACTTGTGCCCAACTAACTAGTAAGTCTTGCCAGACAGCTTACTGAAAGCTCTTGTTACTATAACTGTTGAACATAAGGATTTGATACTACTTTCTTTGGCAACTTGTCCTTGCATTTTTTTTGTGAGTGGTTGGTATCTGCTACATATAATTATAACTTGATAGAATATCAGATCCAGGGCATTGCAGGCATATAGTTGTTTGATTGGAATTTGTTCCTAGAAATTTCTTTTATCCTAGGTCTTTAATAAGAGATATATGTAAAAGATCTAGTTTGCTGCCCTGTTTTTTTTTAAAAAAAGTATATTTCACTAATGGGGTATACAGAATGAACCTTAGATTTATAAACAGAGTAGGTCAACAGTTATCATGATGTCCCATTTTTTTTGCAAAGATGAAAGGTAACTTGATTGATATTAGGCCCATTGGAAAAAGGGCAAAAGGCCAGGTTAAATTTCTTTCAGGAAAATGAACCCATTGCATGGGTTTTTAGACTCCAAAGGACTTTTGGGAATACCAAAAGTGGCAGAGCATTAACAGAGATAATTTAATATAAATGTAATATCATGATCCTCATATGAACCGTGAGATATATTGAAAATACAGTTCATTGTAGGGCTTGTAAACATGCAAAGAGCAATCTGAGCTTCAAAGTCATTTAACCCCAGATAGTGTCTGCAACTTTTTAAAAGCGTTCAGCAATTATTTTCAAAGGTTCCTACTTCTTAAAGGAGATATTAAGGAAAGTCATTTTCTGGGTGGTCATTTGTGCATCACTAAACTATCTGATAATAAGATTCTTGGAATTAAGGTATGTTGCACCAGCATTCTAAAAAAAATCATAATAAATTCCTGACTTTTTAAACTCAGGGAGCTCAATACTATTGACAGCTTAACTTCCTTGGATGCCTCATCCCTACTCATCTCAAAAAGACTAATAAAATTGTGCAAATATTATTCTTATCAAACATTGGAAGGTTAATAAGGTAAACTAAAATTGACTTTCATTTCTGAAGGGCTGAAAGGCCAGCATTGCTCCTATTTAACTTCCTGCGTTACAAAGATGAGGAGTGGTAGTAAAGTAGCTTTGAGCTTCCAGAGTGCCATGGTGGAGGATGTTGATGGACCATAATCAGGATTTATTGAAGTATTGCATAAGGGCTGTACTAGAGTCTCACAGATAATATGGACCAAATGATTGGAAGTAGGAGTCTAGAGAGTTTCATGACAGGTGAAAAACTTCTGTGGTTAGAATGGATGTGAAAACATGGGAAAGTTACATGGGACCAGAGCCTCATAGCTTTAAGGGACTCACCATGTACATTAAAATGGACCAGATGATATACCCTTCCAAACAAGGGAAGGGGACCCAAGCATACCACTTGAAGATAGTGGATCAGTGGCATATCCACCAAAAGTAGTGGATCTAAGGGCATACCCTAGATGAGTAATGTGTATCCGCCACCCTCCCCAATATTGATTTTGAGATCACCCAAATTGAGGGAAATCTAAATTCACCACAATTTTTTAATTCAGCCAAATTTTTAAAAAAAATTAATATATGCAACAAAATCTGCACTCAAACTAGTGGATCAAAAGTGGATCTCTGACAGGCATAGCTATTGAGGTTAATCTGGAAGAAGACCCTCAAATGGTTGAATAATTCTTTTTGAATTTTAAAGATGATATAAGGATGCCAGAGATCCACCAAGTTAGCAAAGTTCAACAGGGCGTACATCAGAAAGGCCCACCCACCATTTGCAACTCCAATATTGCACAAAAGTTTTTTGCGCTCTAAGGAAGATACACGCATCAACTTGTAAGAAATATCATACAATCTCTCTCCTCAAATCCCTAAAGTTATAAAAACCCCAACACACTGCTAGTGATAGGGTTCTGGATTTTTTCATTATATCCTTCATAGATAGTAAATTCCGCCCAAGAAAACCATTAAAAATCTTATAATTTTTACAAAAGATTATGGCCTCCCTGAAGGAACCACCTCAACTTATGAAGGGCACATGCTCATGGATATCAGTGATGGTAATGGCTGTCTCTCTGGTGTGTACATCCTTAACCTCCATCAGTAAAAAAATCTAAAAAAATCATCCCAAAGAGAGTGTCAAACTCAATCTGACCAAGGAACTATGTACCTGGATTACAAACTCAAGTTATGTATTCAATCATCTAATTCAATCCACTGTAACCATGAAGAAAATGAAAATGCAAATCAGGTGGAAGCATCTATCAGGAAAACCAATGTGATCAAAACTGATGATGCAGCTGTTGCTCCTCAATACCAATTTAATGTTCAGGAAATTGGGAATTTTGGCGCTAATGTACACCTGAATTGGTCAGAACAGCCTCCTCTTGCCAGCTCAAATAGTCGCCCTTCCAATGCATGAAGCATGGTCAAGACTAATGTTAGCACTTAGTATAGTGGTAGTGATGAGTGTAATGTTCATCAATCAATATTTTCCCCACCTATCTCCCCTCAGATTTACTCTCAATATATCAGAATGGCGATGCCATGTAGACTGTGGATGCAATTATGGGTAGTGGAATACCCTTATGGAAACCAAGTCTTTCCTTAGCATGTTGGTTGTCTGAGGATTGCTATTAGAATCAGGATCTATTTGAAGGATTTGTAATCTTCAATGAATATATTGGAGGTTTATTCACTAATCTGACCCTATCAGAAGTTTCACAGATCATTTTAAATCTAGTTTTAAACTGATAAAATATTTTGGAAAGATGACAGAATTTTACCTGCATCATGTTTTCAGCATGATTAATTTTTTGCTTATATAGTTTGATTTGATTACAAGTTTAGGTGCTTTGCCAAGCAAAGGCCTTGCTTTATGTCCCAGAGGTTTCATTTAAAGATGAATAGAATTAATTTTTTAGTACTAATTAGTGTTGGAGCAAACAGACCATCCATGTTGGTTTTAAGGCCATTAAGGAGGCATCAATGGAGTCCAGTATATCGTATCAACTCATTTGCTAGTTGTTAATTGATTAGAATAATTTTAAAAAGTTAGTCTGTGTGGCCGTTCGCCTCATCTTGTAATTGACAAATAGCGTTACTTTTTAGATAAGCATCATTACAATCTGCTTCATCTTCAGTGTGTTAGCTACTTCTAACTTAAGGAAATTTAAGTCTTATGTACAGTGATGCATTATATCTGCTACCCATTGAGGGTTTACACCCCATTGCTCATAATTTTCTAACAATGCACAACAGATCAGCATTAAACTGAACATCCAGTCCTTCTATCTTCTGGTGGGCGTCCTAAGTTTTCTGTTGATTATATAGAATGAAGAGATGAGCTCACAAAATGTGTAATCCTGCTGTGTGAGTAACAGGTAATTATCCCATTAGTGTGCTTCCATAAATGCATCTAGGCCGCCAATGTCAATAACTTGACAGGCAACAATCTTTAAACTTGTCAAAATTAAAAGGTAATTTATCTAGAATAGTATATTAGATACTGTTGAGAGGCAAGATGCTTGACCATATCACTGATGGTCATGCCATGAACTAGATGGTATTTGTTATTACATTTCCTGATATTTATACCTACACAATACACCCAGATGAGCTTCATTTGCTTGGTGGCAAAAGTCAGTAGCCATGAAGTATCTATTATATTTTCTCTTAAAGCTGAGATGGGGAGACATTAGACAATTTAGTTACCGCTTGTATTTTATAGAACTAGAAAAAGGGAAGCTCCACCATAGGAACCTTTGCCTTATTGCTTAAGAAACAAATACTTTGAAATAGCATATGGTTTCGTTGTCTTAATCATAGGTCTATGAGAATACTTATTGCTAAGGTCAAGGGAAAAGTGGTTCAGGGAAGTATTTTTAGTAATAAAAATGGTCTCAGAGAAATAAAGTGTGAGACCCCTGTAGTGAGAACTACAATTTTGAATTGAAGCAGAGGCTTCAAGAATTATGTTTCACAGGTATTTAAATCCACAAAAAAACAAGGTAATATTTAAAACAGCTCTTGGAAAACACAAATAAAATCTCAACTTTCAACAACAAGATTTATTAATAATAAAAATGAAAGAAAACTGTAGCATCAGGTACTGACATTAGGTATCTAGCTTACTATGGCATCTTCTTTGTTGTAGGTTTCTGAAGGGTGCAAAAAACATGATCTCCTTCCAAAAGTCAAAATCTCCTTAATATTATCTTCTAGATCCCAGAGTTCTTAGTGGCGTAAATTATTGCTACTAAGCAAAACTTAATAATGACAGTATAAATGAATGATTCCAAATAAGATAGGTAAATAAATGCTTAGGGCAAGAGAAAATGTATAGTAGTATCAATAAGCTATTTTCAACTGAGACATTTGCAGATGACCGTTACAAATAATAGTAAACCTATTAATAATCATTTTACGCTGGCTCAGGGGCAAGGTAGTTAATGATATTATTGTACCATAGGTTATATAAACCCAGGGCGCAGGCTTACGTGATTGATAAATTAGGGAATTTAGAGTTTGTCGCAATTATGACAGTTTCACTCACAGGTGCTAACGCTAAGGAGCATGACATAGTGGTTGACTTCAGGTAGCTTAGTGCATCACGATCAGCTGAGAAGACAGGGCTTCATTAGACGCAGAGATGGACGAGACTTTGTTCATTAGAATAAACTTAAACTAGATAATATACAAGTAAAATATAAGCCTATATGAAGCTAAGTACTTTATTTAAAATAAGTCAGTACTATTTATAGTACTGTTGAAAAGTGAAAGGGAATTATGATAAATTAACTAAGCTTGATTCCATGAGGTTTGTCCTTCATTGCGTCCTACCTGGAAGTTCAGCTGAGCTTCCTGATCTCTTGGAGATAGTTTCATAGCATAAGTTAAATTGGTATTAACTTTAATTAGGAGCACTTCAAATGGTATAGGTGTAGAGGTCCAACTTAATAGCTTTCATAATGAACTGTCAATGAAGATATTGAGATCTTTGGGCTGCAGGTGATGGAGTAACGTTAATTTGGCCCTGAAATTAAGTGATTTATTTATGATTAATAAAAAATGATTATTAAAAAATTCAGAGTAATTTAGGTAATACTCCAAACTTAAAACCTAAATTATTGATGTTAGCTTGAACCTTAATTTGAGACTATTGGGACCATTTGAGTAGTTTGAAGGTTGAGTCCCACAAAGAAGTATATGTCAACCTTCTCCTTAGGACAAGACTTACAACCTGCATAGGAAAATTATGAGAGAGACCCCTCAAGCATTGTTCAGGGGAGTAAGTCTTGTCCAGGTGGAATTAATTGATCTAATTAGGTGTCAAGGTATTTGTAGTGTACTTATATTACAAACTGGCTGGTTAATATTATCAGGTTCCTTTGACTAATGCATTTCACTTTTTAGTCTCAAAAATGTTCATCTGATGATGATCAGTCCAGGTTTGAGCCAACTCAGTTTGGGTCAAGAGGACACACTGAGTCTTCATTTTTTTTTAGAAAACTGGGGCCATGTGATTGCCATTGGAAGAGTACAACAACAGCAGTTTCAACAAATGTAATTTAGTGGCGTCATGGCAGGAAGCAGGGGCTTTGGCTGGATGTTCCATCTTGACAGTGAGGATAAGCAGGTGCTTTAGGTTAACTTGACAAGATAGGATAGTGTCATGAGAGTAGATCGTCAAAGTGACAAAGTCAGGACATTGTGACTTCATTTGGTAGTAAGCTGGGGATAGATGACAATGGCGTTCTTGAGGAGCATGTAGCTAATGAGATGATTTGAGCACTAGGTAAAACATTGCCTTAATTTGCGCCAAAGAGCAACCAACTTGTGCAACGTCTGTTGCCATCTATTCCAACAGCAATCAAGCAAGAGAATTCATATAGTGGTATAATGCTGGGTTGAGTAAGTCAAAGACCATTACCTTACAGAAATTTATAATTGTCAGCAAGCCTTCACCCTGATACTGATCCTTAAACTGTTGCATGTTGTGGAAAGAGGTTGGCGAGGGCATTATAGTTAACCTTGAAATTATCTTCAAGAAGTTTCAAGTTTGGCTCCACAGTGCAGTAGGTCTTGGTGATTTTCTATAACTAGGATGGTAGGAACTAGCACAGCAGCCTCAAAGCTGAAGGTGATTATGGTAGCTTTCTATGAGATGCAAGATTGAGCGTTGAGGTTGACAGAGGACTCAAGTAAGGAACATTTGAAATCTCACGCTTAAAATGGTTGATGGCAACAAGTTTATAAAACTGCCCTCAAGCATGGCGGCTAGGTCATCAAGGGTGTTAAGGGTAACCTTGGAATGATTTACGGAGTATTCCAAGTTCAGGTTCCTAAATTTTATCTTGTACTTCAACAGATCGTTGCACCAGCTCTTCAAGGACCTCTTTATTTTGACCAACTTTCAGTTGCAACGAGAGAGCTACTTTTTGGCTTTTGGCAAAGGCCCTCTTGGTATCCATGAAAAGCCAATAAGGTAGGCGTCAGCAGACTCCTGAAGGGCAGCGAGTGGAGGCTTAGAAATGATGATTAGTTTAGTAATCTTGAGCAATCTTGTGATGTGCAACTGTTCCTGGTCTGAAATGATGAGGCTTCTAGGCACCGCTGACAGCAGTTGCACTATTATGAGAAGCCTTGGTGGCGAATTTCTTATGGGGTGCTTTGCCACTGGTGGGTTAGCGTGCAGTCTGCTTAATGCATGCCTGGCTGGTTGGGAATACAGTCTTTGGCCATTTTGAGGTAAGTTCTCAACTTTTCGAAATTAATTAACTCTACAGCATTAAATTTTAGGCAGTTGCACTCAATCTGGAAAACGTTAGTTAGATTATAAACCTCTTTGAGCTGGAGAGATCCTTTGAACTGTGCATTAGCGGGATTAGGATCATCTGGGATTATAATCTTGTTCCCAATGGTGAGAATGAGTCACAGTTTTGGTAAATGGTCTACAGGCGGTGTCTTGCTATTTGGGACAACCAGCTGCCATTATGAGGTAAAATTTTGAAGATAAAATTATTTTACTTTCTGAGCCTAGGCTTTCAGGCCACATAAATTAATTTTTGAGTTCAGTTTTGTTAGGACTGGCATCATCCCAAGATGAGGGTAGAACCAGGTAAGCTCATTATTTCTTTTATTAGAATTTTGGCCCACTTTTTGAAGGTGAGCCATCAAAATTGATAGGTGACAGATTTTCTGGTGAAAAATAAAGCTTGGAACTATTCTACTTGTGAGAAGGTAAGCACAAAGTGTTTTTTCCAGTGCTTTTAATATTTCAATGTGATGTTAGTATTTAAGCTTCTATAGGGCTCTTGAGGCTTAATCCCATTGGCAAGTTCTAAAACAGGCTCTTAACTTGTCCCAATTCCATTGGTTTGGTGTTGTCAATGCTCACTGACTGAGTTTGATTTGTTGCTTGAAACTTTTTGGCCAAACTGGATATGAGCTTCATTTCCACTTTCTTCTCTGTAGCAGCAGAGTGGAAAATGACATTGAAAGGGTGGGATTTAACTTTTAATCTTAAAAGTGAATGAGGCAGGTCAACCTTAGGACAATTATACCATGATGAGCTTTTTTTAGCCTGTGCTGGTTTTGAACTTTTTCAATTAAAACCCAACCCAGAGTGGAGCAGGAACCACCTCGCTATGCTACCACTCCTTGAAATTCATTTTTTATTGCTAACTAAATCTTAATGCTAATATTAGAATTAATTATTTTTTTAAATTAAGCACTATGATTGTTCTAGTTTTCTCTTTTTGACTGATAAGTTTTGGCTTAAATTTCTTTTTAGTTTTGTTTTAAAGCCAAAAGAAGCTTAAACATAGCTTTTTCATCACAGTAGACAGTTTTAGCTTCCAATAGTCATTCCACTGAGTGATATCTTCAGAGCTTTTTATCTCCTAGCATCCCACATCCTCTTGAAATGTAATGTTTTATCCTTATAATAGAATATTGCATTGATTAATCCTTTTTCTTTTTGATGCTGGCATTTTTGCTCAATAACATATTTTTACAAATCTTTTGGGCATTCTTAACAGGTCAAGCAAAGGTTTCAGCTGACTGGGAGTTCTGAAGTGCACAAAATATTCTGGGTCACACTCTATGGATTTTTATAAAAAGTTGGTCCCAATACTTACTGTGTCTTAACCATTCCAGAGGAGATAGGGAAGAAGATCTGATTCTGAAATGATCATGATAGATTCATAATATCGTCCAAAGGTGAGGAGATCACTCTCGGATGCGCCTTGAAAGCGCCTTTTAGTGAGTACCAGATATCATAACTGCTCCAGTTGCGCTCACAGGTGCTAATGCTAAAGGAGAATGAAATAGTGGCTGACTTCAGGTGTCTTAGTGCATCAAGGTCAGCTGAGAGGACTGGGACTTCATAAGACGAGAGATGGATGAGACTTAGTTCATTAGAGAAAAACTCAAACTAGATATTAAACAAATAATATAAGCTTATTTTCTGAAAAAAGTACTTTAATTAAAGTCATTCTATTTATAATATTGTTTAAAAAATTAATTTATTAGGAATGGCAAAGAGTGATTAATTGTTCATGATTGATTCCCATTTGGTTTGTCCTTCATTGCATCCCACCTGGAAGGTCAGCTGAGCTTCTTGATCTCATAGTGATAGTTTTATAGCATAAGTAAAAATAGTATTAACCTTAAGTAGGAGCTCTTACTCTGGTCTAGATTAAAAGGCCCATCTTGCTAGCTTTCAGAATGAACAGCTGATGTGATATTGGGAGCTTTAAGACACAAGTGATGGATCAGTGTGAATGTGTCCTATAACTAGTTATATTTTTCGCAAATAATATCAAAATGATTATCATCTTAATTCAGAGTAATTCAGGTAGTACTAAACTAAAACTTAATTGATGGTGTTAGCTCAAATCTTAATTTGGTACTTATGGGACCATTTGAGTATCATGAAGGTCAAGTTCCATACAGCAGTATATGTCAACCTTCTCATTAGGACAAGACTTACACCTTGCATAAGGAGAATCCTGAGAGCCTTAATTAGTGGGGAATAACCATTCAATCTTAATACACGATTACTAGTAATCAAAGGTGCCAGTTATGTTAAAGTAGTAATTTAATGCTATACTTGTCAACTGTTTATAAAAAACGTGGGATGTGGGGCAAGGTAATCCATAATAAATTAATACTATAGTTAACATTGGTTTAGCATAAACCAAATAAACCTTTATCACATATTATCAAAATATAAGATTAAGTAAATATATATAAAAAAGATGGTTGGTTATACCAACTGCAAAACTGATGAAGCTAAGATTGATGCTCACTACAGGGGCCCAGTTGTTATAGTAATGGCTCATTTAAGCAATGGTGTTCATTATGGCAATGAGTCTCACCCTCTGATGAGGCAGGAAGTATCACAAGATAGATCAATACATCTAAATATATGTAATATTACTAAAGCAATCTGAGAGTTTAGTTTTCTGGGCCACTTTTGAGTTTACTCTGCAAGTACCAGTTTGTAGCCAGTACTATATTCAGTACACAATATTGGTGTTACCATCCAGCAGCTACTGGATGAGATTCACTTGGCTGAAGGACGTACCAGTTGATAGTGCGCTATGGCCATACCCTTGTACATAAGAAGACTTTACAGATCGCCTATCATGGCTGCTAGTGAGTTAGCCGTGGGTATTGAACCCTACTTCTACCTTTTCATAAATGCATCTCTCCATCACCTTCTCTATTTAGTAGGACTGGACCATCATTAAATCTTACGTCAGTTTAGATTTATGAATACCCTCAACTACAAAGTTGTTGATATATATGAAGCCACTTACATGTCTGTATGGTATAACTGTGAGGCAAATTAAAGAATTTATGCTTCATCTTTGACTCTTAAAAATTGCCTTACTAGGCTCTGGGAATACAGGATACATGGAAAACTAACTAATTAATATTATACAACATGGTATGACTGATTTACATAACTTCATGCAATAAACAATCTCCAGATCCACGCGGGAAAATTCAAGATCTCAATAACTTTGGTGCAACGCCTTCTACAGGTAGAGACACTGTTCAAAGGATTTCAATGACTATACCAGTTATTATCTTTGGTAATGGGAGCCTGAGGGCCTAAAGCCCTAAAGGCACCATATGCCTAAAGGTCCCTAAATGCCTTGTGAGCCCTCTGGATCCAATGGTTTCATTAAGTCTTGTGGCCATAAGGTATTAGAGGGCAGGAGGCTCTTATGGACCAGAAGGGCCTCCTGGATCCACTACCCCTTGCGCTGAGGGTGCTGAATATCTTTAAAGAAGCGTGATATTATGGAAGAAAAAGCCTCCAAAAAGAAGATGAATGAGATAGATCAGGGATGTAGCTTCTATAAAGGTAATTTTCTTATTAATCTTAACTTTATTATAAAGGAGCTGGATGAGAAGATGGATAATATAAATGCTTTTACCAAGATCACCAATGACTGCATAATCCATTTAGAGCGAACTTGTACTGACCTTGAAGCCGAACTCATCAGCTGCAAAGCCAATATTTCAGCCTTAAAAGTTCATATGGAACAGAAGTCTACTACAACCGCTTAAACTGCAAGATGACATTGGAAAATTGAGAAGACAAGTGGATCAAAGAGCTCCCAATGAGTATGAAAAAACAATACCCTCTGAGCTGAGCCACAGCGAGGTACCAGATATAGATATCCTTTCTGTCCCCTACTTCTATAGATAAAACCTAGCTTTAAGGAAAGGTTTATTCCCAGTAAGGAAAGTATTACATCATTTTTTATGTTTATAATATAGAAACGGAGGAAGCCACTAACAGACATGGATTAAATTGTATCCATTTCTTCCTTTGTGGTGAATCCAGAGAAACTATGGCCCACATATGCGCAATTTTAAAAATTGCGCACAAGAAAAACCCGCTTAAATTAAGAGTTTAAAGTAATCAAATCCTCTTAAACAAAAATTAGGCCTTATGGCAATCCTTTTTAAAAGTAAGGGAGAGTTTCAATGAATTATCTAAACAATTGTATGCCAGCGCTCAGCCATTAGATACTGCTAACTATATTTCTCTAGATGACATCATCACTACAGTTATCTCTGCCTCATATCATGGCCTGATGTATAATTGAGCCTGATAGGTCTCAAGTGGAACTTTATATGCATTCAAGAGATTTAATTTTTTAAGAAATCCATCCAGCCATAGTGAACCAAGTTCATTACTAACAGAGGTCCCCAGTTAGGCCACACGTGTATGATATTAAGAAAAAAGGAAAAAGATCAATCTGTTCTTACTGAAGAGGTTGACTTCACACTACTGAGCAATGTTGGAAAGATGCGCAAAGAAGGCAGGAAAAGATTTGTCAGCATTAAGAAAAGAGGAGCTTTGTGCTGAAAAATCCTCTAGCATGTCTTTTTTAACTTACTATAATTACTGTTCCCAAAAATACCGCCTAAAATAATACCCTGATAAAATAGATTATCTACTTCTGACAATACACATCTCAATACTGCTTAGTCTTCTTCTGACGAGCACCTGTTCTCTTTACTTTGCTACTGCAGTTTGGGAGCCTGGTAACTTGGGTCACAACCAAGGTTACTAAGGTCCTCATACATGCAATAAATAATAGCAGGTCTCCATTGAATGTCATTTAAGATCATGAAAGAAATCATACTGTGCTCCCAATTTTGACTATCACATGGAATATAAATCCACTAATCCCCAATGTACAAGGTTATAGGGGTCTATTCCGCCCGCCCACCCAAGTCCAGTAAGCTATTATTAAGCACCTCAGCTGTATTTCTTGACAACATCAGCTATAAGTTACTGTTGGTGATCCAATTTCTACTATAGTGTGATGTCATCATTATTAAACTCAGGGGCCCTTTCCTTACTGGAGTTTTGTGTTCCTCTAGTATTTAAGACTGCCAAGGATTGTAAAGAGTGTTCAGAGGCCAAAGCTGCCTAATGGAAATGGATGACAAGATCAACTATATTGAGTATCATTTCTAGGGTCCTTAGGTGCGTCTACCAGCCACAAGTAGTTAATGATTAAGATAATATGCCCTTCTATTTTCTGGAACCAAAACTAATTCCTCCAAAATTACAATTCATTATCAATACAGGGTTCATGTAGAAATTCTCTTGAGAACATCTAGTAGATCAGAAGGTGATGATAACCCATCACTAATTGAAATCCTAACTTTCACTAGAGTTCTTGATCCTACATACACCAACTCTATCATAAAAGTAGCTAATTTTATGTACAAACTGCATGTAATAGGACCTGGATTTACTAACTTAAAAAATGTAGTACCTATTGACAAGATTGGGAATGCTTTGGGTTTAGGAGTATCCGCGATTTTAGGTTAAAGGTACCTCCTACAGTGACTCTAGCTGAGACTCTGTCTGTATGTAAAAAGTTGCAAGAACAAGAAGAAAGTCAACAAGCTATTTTAGGAATATTTTAGTTTTTTATCAGCCTTCACATATGACTTCAGAAAGATGAAAAGAGTTGTGCATAATGTAGGGTAGGGAGATGCTTCTCCCATTCAAGCGTGGCCCTATTAAACTAGTAACAGAAGAAACTAAAATTGGTATGATACTAAAGCAGCCATCGGAGTAAGGACTATTATACCATCTCAAATCCATGTGTATTGTTTCTCTTACTCATCCTCATAAAACATATGAAAGTCACAAAGAAGTTATGGACTACTGAAAGCTTTACTTGGTAACAAAAAAGATTGTTACCTACTACCCCAAGTCAACGAATTATATCCCTCTTTTTTAGAGCTCAATTGCTCTCAATGAATGGATCTTGCCAGAGATTATTGGCAGATCTAGCTAGCACTTAAAGACTGAGCCAAGCACACTTGAAAGCCAATAAGTTATTTTGCCCAACTTAAGTGTCACAGGGGATATGCAATGCCACAGACTCCTTTCAGAAAGCAATAGACAGTCTTCTGGGAAAACTGAAATTATCATGTGTGTTGGTCTATTTCAATGACATCATATTGCTCTCAAAAGTTTCAATAGCACTTAAAGCATATCCACAAAGTTTTAAATAGCTGAGACAGGCATCCCTCATTCCAAAGCTTTCAAATGCTCATTTTTCCAACCTGAAATAGATTTCCTTGGGCATCACTTCATCTAGCAAGAAATCAAACCTATTTCAGACAAAGTTGCCACAATCAAGAGAATGGCCCCTAAAGTCTTAGGGATATTCAAGTTTTCTTTAGGGATGGAGGGTTACTACAGATAGTTCATTATACACCTTGCTAACTTTGCCAATCCTCTAGTTTATCTACTTTAAAAGAATATACACTTAAATAGAATCCTGAGCAGGAATAAGCTTTTAGCCTTCTTAGAACTGCATTGGTTAGCCAGCCTGTCCTCATAACCCAAAGTTCAACCACCTATTATTACTATCTAACAATGCTAGTGATGTGGTTGTTGGGGTCATGCTAGCAAAATTAGACGAACAATCTGGCCTTCCAGTGGTATACATCCGTAAAGCCCTACTAAGATGAATATAACTACAGTATCACCAAACAAGAGTTCTTGGTTGTGCTTCTTAAAATAAAAACGTTCCTGACCTTATATATAAATATAATTTAATCATCACCATTCATGCTATATCAAATAGCTCTAAAAGATTAAAGACCTGGTGGTAAGCTGGCTAGATGCGCATTATAATTATATAATATGATGTTATAATATTTTATTGTCCAGAACTACCCACCATAATTCATATAGATTGTTTCAAATGTTAGTATTAGCTGCGTTGATACCTGAGGAGGACCGTCTGTATGGTCTCAATGGCCAACCTAGCATATGGGAGCTGGAGACACTGGAGACTAAGTTTAAATTATAAATTGTGATAAATGATACCCAGATTAAAGAGGAGTTGCTCTACAAGATATTCAATAAAAGTGGTTACCTTATGTTCAGCATTCCTTCTATCCAAAAACACAATTGAGTACAAATAAGTATAGGACATGTGACCATAACGAAAACTTATAAATGGATGAGGAAGCGATGTTACTAAGACCAGATGATGGAGACCATTGATGAGTTGTTGAACATGATATACCTATAGAGCTCAGGATTAACTGAGTCCTCAATATCAGCATCTTGTAGTGGCTCCTTTGTCGCCATTTATGTAATCAATGTAGATATGGTAGGGCCTTTGCCCACAGTTATCTAATGCCACTAATATATAAACCTTGCCATTGAGGGCTTGATTAAGTGGGTTAAGCTATACTTGTCCCCACCAACACCATGAAGACTAAAACCTTTTTACTTTCCACTATGTTTTACACAACGTACATTCCCTAAGATTCTACTTTCCAAAACAGGAAAAATTTATGTTGCAAGTAGTGAAAAAAGCTGCTTCCCAATTGGTAATAGTCAACATTTTACTTCCTCTTACATTCTTTCACTAGTGGGGCAGTGGACCGAAAGCAATACCCCAATCTATTCTTAAAAAAGATGGCAACCAAAAAACCCATGCAATGAAATTAATATCTGCCCTCTGCCTTACTGGCATATTGATGAAGCTATCAATGAGTAATCAAGATGTCCCCACGCCATGCCCTATATGGGAAAGAGCCATGATCGTCTAGCAGTGTGAAATCTTTATTAACTACTCCACTTTTAAAAGTGGTAAGTTGACCATGAGAACACTAGCCAATTAGATATTATATTACAAAAATTAATCTTTAAAGAATTTTTTACAACTACCACAAAGAAGACTACACAATATAGTGCTCATCTACTAGCCCTCTCTACAATAAATTAAAGACTTTGTTTTGTTTTATCATCATTGCCCTGGGAGATGACCTAATAAATCTTGACACTTCCTGGTTGGTCCAATATCATAGCCTATACAAGGCGGGGACTGAAAATGCCATAATAGATGTTGCAAACTAAAAGTAGTCAATTGGGTCCATAGTATATATACCTTGAACCTATATCCACCTATGACAGGAGATTGAAGGGGCAATTAGGTATTTTTAATTGCAAATAAATCTAACAACCTGAAAAAATCAAAGATTTGAGTAAATTAGACGCCTTCCTTTAGAATTAAGTCTGAATTAAACTATTGGTCTGCCACTTATGAATCAATTTCTATAAATGGGCATTAAAAATAAATGGAATAAACTAATTGTTAAAAATAACGGTATAATTTGGTCCACCAATTTATTTCATGAATGTAACTGTATCCCAAAATCCAAAATATTAACTTTGAAGTCCCATGAAATGGGTTGCAACAATTTCAACATCAATGAATGAGACTGACTATTGCTTGGCCCCATATTAGATGATAAGGAAAAAATCTTGATTTGGGAGGACAAAGGCACTCTCTAAATAATAAGATCAACACTTACCCCATTTTATTTAAATTTTTCCTTAATAAGGTGTTCTGGATTCTTTCCTATATTTTATTCAGCATATATTTACATTCTGCTTTAGTTTCAAAACAAATCTTATAAAAGTTGTGATCATGCAAAGTCAGTATTGCAGCTTCTATGAGCATTTAAGTGCCTATCCATTAACTTTTAGGAGCCATACTGATATAAAAAGCCATTTCAAAGGAAGATAGAATCTTATAACAAGACACCTCCAGGCACCAAAATTTTTTATCCTTGCCTCCACTATAGTAGTGAAGCCAAGACTTGGCACAAATATATTATATGACTTGTTAACTGAAGTATGTAGTTTTTAAGAATTATGATATGATAAATTAAATCTTTATATCCCCAATTTTCCATATGATTTTGAGGAAGATGCTAAGTATGAAATTGAGGAGCTTGCTTTTAGTGCAAGCTGCACTTGCATCAATGCAATGAAAGATTCTCTTTTTTGAACCCAATTTTCCAAAAACCCACTAGTGCATCAAGTCGTTCACTTGTGTGCCTGCTCACATCACTTTTGCTGAGCATCAATTTTCTCAATACATCAAGGCAACGGACACTGCTGGCCTCATTAACAAAGAAAACCCATAATTATAACTCCTTATGCCCCATGTCATTGATGCTCTAACACCAATATTGTCTTCCATGATCTTCCAGTAAAAGCAGGCGCTAGATTAAATTTCCCCAAAGCCTCCACACCTTCTGATATGGATTCTAGGCTGTTAGCTGAGGTGCCATAACAGGAGTTTTTTATTTATGATAATCCCTTTTTTTGGTCCATTTGCAAATAAAGATGCGTGGCGGCTCCCCCTTTTGCTTGGGCACAACTAGTGCTAAATTATTTCTAAATTAATATTTAGGATATAAAAGTAATCCAATCTTAATGGTATCAATATATCATTTTAACTAAGTAGCGTGGTAGTTATTTTTTTAATACAAATGGCTCAAACTAAGGTGAGAGATGTACATGCATCTTTATTTGTAATGTGACAAACAAAGAGATTATCATCATGATAAAAATTCGAACATGGTGCTTTAGCATTGAGCCTAAGCATCCATATTAGAAGGGAAGAAGGGTCAGGAGGATTTTTGTCAGGCACGAGGTTCTTCAGGTGATGGTTAAAGGCAGATAAAATTGGGATTAAAGCATCATTGGCGTGGGCGGAAGGAGATAAAGTGTGGTTTATTCTCATTGATGAGGCACTTTGTTCATGACCTTGATGTATTGAATATGATGGTATTAGCAATAGCAATGAGTTTGGGCATACAAGTAAACGATTTAATGTGCTGATAAGTTTGAGGGTAGTTGTGATTGAAAATTGAAATACTAGTTGCATTGATGAATGTGCAGCCTTCTGCAAAAGGGAGATCTTCAATATTAAATCTAGCATCTTCAGGAAGATCATGGGAAATTTATTAAGGGAAAGACTCTCTCAAAGTGGCTCCATCGCTGCATGGAGGGCTTGATGGATGAGGGAGTTGGTGGGGCAACTGATTCTTTGACAGCCTTTTTATGTGTATTTTTATAAGATGAACAGCAATTGTGAGGATGTAAAAAGTGGTGGGGAGTTAAATTAGAAAGATGTGTGAAAATTTAGGCCAGTAAAAATCAGACTTGGTTTTATACAGCTGTTCTTTGTCATTGATCCATCTAAAAATCTTAAACGATTTGATTTGGCAAGTGCTGGGCCAGCAACAGGAGTTTTTGGGAGGTAGGAGCTTATTGTCCATGCATAATAGACCATGGCAACTCCACCAGTGCTTAAGCAGTAATCCGCTCAGTAATAGTTCAATACGTTAATCTCTGGTTGGGGGAAGTGGTGGGAGCAGTGCCCGCAGTGGTCAAGGGTGGGGGAGCGAGGATCAATCCCCAATTAAAATGGTTTGGTGGTAAAGTAGCAAAGCTGATACTAGAGGGAGGAGTGGGAGAAGCAGCTTCAGCAAAAACTACTGAGAACTTGTGCTTTAAATTGTTAAATTTTGAAGCACATGGGAAACAAGGAGTACCATTTTTATAAATGCTCAGAAGGGATTATCAGGGGCATATCTGATAATGGTGAGGGAAAACTATGAGGTGGATGTCACAATGGAAGGGGCAAATTGTTGCAAATGGTAATGACCCATAAGAGAATAGCACCATAGAAATTACATAATGCAACAATGGGTTAACACCTAGGCAGCCAAACTCTCATGATTCTGTAGTGGAGACGTTTGGGGGAGTGGTATGGCAAGCTGTCAAACTGGGCAACAGCGTGGCCTCATTTAGCAAGAAAGTTTGGATATTTATGATAGGTCTGTTTTTAAAAATTATAAGAATCTGTGCTGCTGCAATGGTGTGGGATTCACAATTGAAGCCAAGGTCAAAGCACACATTGTTGGAGAAGAAATTTATAAATCTGCCAGCTTATAAACTAATGTGGCCATCTTGTGATGGCTGCACTGACATAGGGGTAAGGTTCTCATACTCAACTCAAAGGCCAAAATGCCAGTTGCTCTAAGGGAGCACCAGGAGCTTCAAGCATCACCTGGGAGCTCACAAGGTGGTGGGCTAGGTCCTGAGGCATAATGTTGAGACTAGAAATTTTCAGAGGGGTAAGTGGTCTAATCTTGGCACATTTCAGAAGTGGATGATTAAATTTTAGGAGCAGATCACCGCCACCTCATGTAGGGCAGCAGGCGTTGATTGTGGTGACATAGGCTTGGAGTAGCATGGGCAAATAAGCTAGCTGAGATTAAAACTTTTTATTAAATTAAGATTTGTTTAGTTTAAGTGATTTAAGCAAAAGAGAGATGTGGTAAAGATTTGTTAATTTGATAGCTTAGTAGGTATGGCTAAGTGGCTTGGTAGTTATTCTATTCTTTACCAAATTCAATTTCTTCCTAAACATATTACTTGCCATTTACAAAAAAACTAAAATAGTCAATTAGAACATTTGACATACTAAACGCTCACAACGCTGTGAGTTTCAGCTTGTTATAAATATGTGACTAGATTACATCAAGCTTATTAATGAAATACCACATAAAAGTTAACTCTAAAAAATTTAGCTTTATTTTCTCATACTAGGCTTCAGGGTACATATTTAGTCTATAGCATATTTAAAGAGAAGTTTTTTGACTTATACTAATAAAATGATTTTAAAGCTCATATTTAGATGTCATTGATGCATTATCATCATTTTGACTAGTGGTTTAGTTGTTTTTCCGTTGATCAAAAATGCTATGGTACCACTAAATATTCTGCGTTATTTAGTTTATACATTATATTAATGGTTTTTATAAGCAGTTTACATGGTTTATTAAAATTTAAAAAACACGATTATTACTATACTGAATAAAGGCAGTCAACCTATATACAAGTTAAACTAAATTAGTTAGCAATTATATGGTTTTAAATAATGTTTAATTCTAATTAAAGTAAGATAATATCACTACTAATTTAGTTAACTGAATTGTTAGTTATTAGGTAAATCAAGAAAATTAATGCTTCCCAAAAATAAAATCTCCCTTTCACTTTAATAAATAAATTAAAGCCAAATATAGTTTTATAAAAAATACAAAAAATGACCACTCAATTGAGCCAAAAATTACCAATGTTGTTACAATCAACGCCTGCTAACCCAGCTTGGGGTGGTGGCGCACCACCATCTAGCATCTTTTGACCATAACCAAAGCATGCCCAGGCTGGCTCTGCTAGCCCTCCTAATGCTACCAGGCGTTATGTCCCCCCTCAGTACTTGGACCACCACCTTGCAAGCTCCCAAGCAGTGCTCTGGAGCCCTTTGGTGCTCCCATGGAGCAAATTGCATTTTGGCTTCTGGGTCAAATATGGGAATCTTTTACCATATGTGAGCATGACCATCATCGAGATGGCCATGGCAGCCTTCAAACCTGCCATTTTTATTGACTTCTACCCCTTTAAGGGGTACTTCAATCTCAGCTTCCATACTGAAGCCAATGAAGCAACAGCATCTAAGCTGCAAATCATTTTTAAAAAAATCCCTATTCCCACCATTTGCATGTGGCTCCTGGATGAGGCCACTTAGGTGATCCAGTTAGCCAAGTTGCCCTTTCATCTATCCCCCAAATGCCTTACCACAATCTCATGGAGGGTTTGGACATTCATGGTGCAGACCCTGTGTTGCAGTTTGTGGTTCCCAATGTGGTAGATTGATTGGAAGGGCCTCCCACCTTTGCAACAATTCGCATATTTCATCACAATATCATCTCATGATTCCCCCTTACTGTGAACAGATCTGCCCCTAACAACCCATTTTGGGCACACACCAAAAATGGCCACACCATTTGCCCTATGTGCTTAAAACTCAATTATACAAAAGCACAAGTGCTCCATGGCTTCCACCTCTGCTGCTTCTGCCATTCCTCCTTCTTGCTTTGGGCCAGCGGCTACTTTACCCTGATTCTTCAAATGGGGCTTGATTGTTCTGCCCCCAGCCTCAGGAAAATCAGGTGCGTCTTAAAGTGACACTTAATCAAAATTTAAACTCTAAAAATTGAAAAATAATCTAACTGGATTATTGAATCCTGAGTTGATGGCTGAACTAGTTTCATCTGAGCTGCCATGGTTAACTATCCACAGCCAATCAGCTCTGGCCACTACTCTAATTCTGGTGGCTGGCCCAACGTTGGATGAGCTAAATACATTCAAGGATCTCAAATGGATTGATGAGGATGAATGGCTGTACCATGTGAAACTGGATTTTGGTTTGAAGGAGTTCTTTGTTGACCCTCCTAATTTGCATCCCCACCGTTTTTGCCCTTGAAACAGTTTTTGGTTTATAGAATTTTTAATAAGATGGCAGTTGAGGCCGAGCTTCCCCTGCTAACACCCTACTTCTCTAGCATCTTTATGGTGCAATGGAGCCCCTTGTTGAGGGTATTTACAACCCCTAATTTTCCACATGATTTTGAGAAAGATGAAAGTTATGAAATTGAAAAGGTTGCTTTTGTGCAATTTATGCTTGCATCGCTGCAGCAAAAACTTCTCCTTTCAACCCCAATTATCCCAAAACCTGATGGTGCATCAAATCATTCACTTGAGTGCTTGCTCTCATCACTTTCTCTGAGCATCAACTTTCCCAATACGTTGAGGCAATGGACACAGCTGGCCTCATCAACGAAGAAAACCCACAATTATTCCTCTTTATGCCTCATGTCGCTGATGCTCCAACCCCATTGTTGTCCGCTATGGTCCACCAGCTAAAGCGGACGCCAAGCAAAAGTTTTTAAGATTCCTCACCTTCTGATATGGCTTCCTAAGCTGTTAGCTGAGGTTCCATTTTAAATTTTTTTCATTTCTAGTAATCCAAGTGTTTGACCCATTTTCAAATAAAGATGAGTGGCAGCTCCCCCTTTTGGGTTGGGCACTACTAGTGCTAAAAATATTTTCTAAACCTAACAAGCTATCTACCAATATTTTTGGATCTCACTTACAGTATTAAATCACTTTGTTATCCTCCATGTGATCTAACAATAAATCAAATTATAGTGGTTAAAGTATGAAGTACTATAGTAAAATATAAAGAATAAAGTTAGGCAAGTTAAAAAATATAAAAAAAGTTAATGAATTAAGGAGTTATATGACAATAGTTATCATATTCTTTAAAATAGAATTAAAGTATTTTTTAGCTAAGGTGATATACACAGGGGATGGACATTACCAAAATAAAGAATGTAAATAAAACAGAATAAATAAAACAAATGAGCAGAATGGCAATTAAACAAACTAAACCAAATTCAGCCAGGATGGCAATAGCAAACCGCTAGCTGACCATGGTAGAGGGAGAGATGATCAGGGTCACTTCTTTGACTATCTCATCATGAAGCAAGATGTGGGCAAATCAGAAAGCAAGGTATAGGAGCATTTAGTGTATGTTTTAAATATCACCCAATGAAGATACTAGGAAGAGAATATGTGGCACAGTAAAGGAACTATTGTAGTTGCAAGCTCATACTTAATATTGGATATTAACATTGGGGGAGCTTGATGAAGTTGGAAATTTTTTGTTCTAGTGATACTAACTTTAGGGTTATGGGCCACCAACAAAACATTTAGGGTGAAATCATGTGTTTTTTATGAAGATTTAAGGAGTTTACGCTTGCATGAAGTGATAAGAATTTCTGGGACATTAGGAGCTAGACCCTCTGAAAGTGATGCAACAAGCTTCAACTGCAGATTTGTGTAGAGGAAAGCAGTTAGGGAAGGCAGCCACATTAATTGCGCGCTGATTTCTAGATCAGAATTATATAATGTTCATTTGTTTTTCATAAAAAAGAGGGATGAATTGGGTAACATAATCAACAAAGAAACTATTTGAGGTGAAGGTCAGATAGTTTCAAGAGAACCACATATTAGAAAATTCAGGCAATAAGGCCCAAGGGCTTTGTTTAATTTTAATTGCGCATCAGCATAAGAGTGAGGGTGAACAGGAAAATGGGAAGGTGCTTGGGAGTGTGTTGTGATTTTGCTTTACCTACTATATGAAATCAATAATAACAGTAATACCTACAAAAGCCCCAAAGACCTCATTAATACCCTTGCCCTTTTATCTGTATCCCTCAGAAGATTGTCCCCATGAATCTAATATTTATATTGCTAGCATTTTCTGACCCTAAATTTAATAAATTAGAATTTTCTACCATACAAGCTTGACTTTTGGCAGATAGAGCCCTATTAAATTGTCATCCAAATGTCGCATACCCCACCTTATTTTGTTCCCATTAATTAAGTTTTACCATAATGGTCTAAGATTTATTCATGAATAAGACAGCCAACTATAAAAAGTTACCAGAATTTCCAGCTGTGTCTGCTACAAATAATCCCACTGACTAATATCTATTGCACCCTAAATATGTATCTGACCTTTAGTCTGACCCTCGCAATGAAATTGGCAGCCTATTAATGGACCAAAAATAGGAAATAAAGGAAGATTTGGGCTTTATAAAGAAGGCTGATGCACAAACCACAATTCAAATGGCCTTAGCGTATATATTGAAAGGGCCACATATTGAAAATGGATGAATGCGGTAATGCACAACCAATATTAACCTTCATCAGTGGACTTTTGGTTCATGCTTATGAAAATGAATTACACCGCTGGAAGTAACAACAAATTATGGCTTATCTGGGGAAGTTACCTTATAAAAAATTTATATTAAGCTATATGTTTATTTTGAGGTATACTGTCTTCAGACAGATTTGCCATTTGAGTGCAACAAAATCTGTTCCAATCTTTACCAGTTGTAAACTTAACTGCAATATTCTGGTGACCACTACAGTTGGCACTTTTGACAACACCATAGAAAAAACCAAGGAATCAACTATCATGGGTCACATTTTTAACTGCTTTACTATTGGCTTTGAAAGCAAGTATCCCCTTCAAACCATAGACATAGATGAGCACAACTGAGATCACTTTTAACCCAGCTTCTAGACATTGAGGAAAATGATGCTCCCACTATGGAGCTCATTATCATAGGACCACTAGCCTCCTTTTTCTATATTGGATAGCTAATGTACCCCTAAACATGTAAAGGAGGTCATAAAGTGGCTCCTTTATGGATACTGTCAATCCACCAAAGCCATCACCAAAGCACACTTGGGGAAGTTCAGAAGCTATATGAAACAAGACTATCTGTATGTATTATTTTTGCTCCTGGAAATGACAAATTTGCCCTTGCTAAAAATGACTACTCAAAAAGTGGATAGTTAAATGACCACCAAAGGGGAGTATACCCCAATGGTAGAGTAGGGACCTCTACTGCTGCCTCCCCAAGTTCAACTCTAATACTGGAACTTTGGGTGGGGGACAATTATGACTGTGTTGGCGTTGCGCACCAATGCCCCAAACCGAGATAGCAAATAGCAAAGGCGGTCCATGGAGTTCCTGGCCTATCATATGCTGTTCATGGAGGTTTTCCAGATTTTATCCTCCTTTCCCATTCATTTAATTTCCGAATAATTGGTGTAATATCATCCTCAGGGCAGCCCACCTTAATTAAAATATGAAATGATCACCAAATACATCCATTCATCAATATACAGATCATGAAGATCCCGCCTGGCAGCGCATTAAGATCAACTGATTATCAAGTTAACAGAGGCTCAGCGCTAGGATAACCAATTACTGGTATTAAATGAATAAGTTCCACCAAAAGGTTCATGAAGTTATTTTACACAGCCAACTTTAAGCAGTCAAAGCCAATCACCAAATAGACAAGTTTTGTGTTTAATTAAACAGCAACTTAGCTCGCTTTACTGGTAAAATACTGGACTAGCGTGAGGCATCAACCCAATGGATGGCCAACATAACTAATCACTGCTGCCAGGCCAAGGAATACCTGAAGTCAGAAGTAGTGTGACATACAGCCGCGTAGACACTTATCAAGTGGCTCATTCTCAGACAAGTCGCACCATCTGACAGTTGGTAGAAAAAAGTAATATCATCTTGTTTTCCTCTTAGGAGCAGTGATAATCCACCACAATCAAATTCAAGTTCTGGAGTAGAGCACTAAGGTCAGTCAGGACAAGCTATGCAGCCTTAAATAAATACTGAACTAAGTCATTCTATCTTCCAGCAGTCTTTAAGAATAAATTAGAACATTTAATAATTTAACACAGGCCCAGGACTTAAGAATCACATACTTTACCAAAAAAGGTTGCCATGAATCCTGATTTGCAACCACAGAACTAAGACTATCAAAGGATAAGCAAGCCATAGAGCTTGATCACTGATACCTTTAAAGCAACTAAATTAGCTTTGGGACAAAATCAGAGGTGAACTCTGTAAATGCTAGAAGGGCCCTCCCTACAGAAGATAAAATAAAATCTATAATGACGCACACAAGCCTAGTATGACAGATTAGCTCTGATAGCAGAAAGGTGCTTACAGAAAAATTCTGGCATTCAAGACTTTTGTACCCACCCACAACAAAGTGACTCAAACTTCTATTCCAGAGATCCATATTTGTGCCTCTTCAACTGTCTCAGACAACTGCAATGAAACACCAGGAAGACCTATGCCCATTGCAGTCCACACAACTCAATTTGCCTAAAGTTTGGCTCAAGAACCAGCAATATTGATTTACTAACTGCGCCACTACCCCTCAGTTGAGCAACTGAGGACTGTGGAGGTTATAGGGTCAACCCCATCAACTTGCTAAAGTTTTACAAGAAGGGGAATATATATACCTTCATATCACTATTTGAGACTAGCATGGATGATGAAAGCAACAAGGCTAGACTGGCGACATTAATAAACTTGTTGGATTTGGAGAGTCAGGAGCTGATAATGCCCAAGATCAGTGAGACTAGGATATATTACCAAAATGCAAAAAACATTATTTTAAAGAAATTTGGCAGTGCGGAGAAAATGACAATCAGGAAGATCACAGTTGAAACTTGCACTTAGGCGTCAATTTTCAATAAACTAGGTTTACATAAACATTGATACCAGTTACTGTTTGAAGACAGTAATCTGAGCAAAAATAACTACCAGAAATCTTCACATCAGAGATAGCGGTTTATTACTTAACTAAATGGAATCTCCCATAATATCTGGTACTGCCAATGGTTTTGATGCTTGCTTTTCAAACTTACAGTAGATCCAAACTATCTACTAGGGCAAAAAGGCCCCTTTCCGGATGGTAAGTTCACTCAGATATCCTTTTTTTACCAGGGTTCTCATTGATGTATTTCATGGTTACTAAACAGCCATTAAGATTGATATAATAACAGAGTCATCTTCCAATTAAGCTAGGGGAAGCAAGTGAATATGATTGGAGGGTATTTTTACATAAGATTGATATAATCAAAGTAACCAAATTTCACCAAAGGTATTCAAATCACTGTCAGCTGACCATAATAATCATACTAGACCCTAGTACCAATATTTTAAGCTGACGATTGGTAAAAGCATATTGATGCTGATCAGAATGTGAGGCGATTAATAGATTGAAGCTATGGCGCCAGTGATCAATGATATAAAGGAATGAGAATTTCATAGGTGGGCTTCAAGAAATTAATCAAAAGTATAATAATAAGTATTATCTCCATATATAAACCTAAACTTTCTTTTACCACTAGAAGTCACTTTTGACCAATTTTAGATTTAAGTTTTTATTTATCCACAGCCGTCTGCCCAAGCCTATTCTTTGATGTCCTCAGCTCCGCCGCCTGCCACCCCAGTGTGGGGCAGCGGTGCACCCCCACCTAGCATTTTCTGCCCCGCGGGCAAGCGCATTCAGATGGGCTCAAACAGCCCAACCACTGCATCCAGCCATTTTGTCCCCCCACAGGACTTAGCGCTCCACCTGGAGCGCATCCACCCTTTTTGCCCCCATCCTCTCACCCTCCCTCATTCTGCCATTCGCTTTTGCCACAGAGTGGACTATGGGCGTTTGTTCCCATATGCCAATAAGGCAATTATTGACCTAGCCACTGCAGCCTTTGCGCCAGCTGGCTTTATAGACTTCTGCCCTTTTAAGTGCTACTTCAACATCAGGATCCAATCTGAGGAGGACGCTGAAGTGGCAGCGCAAAATCCTCTAATATAGAAAAATACCCTCATTCCAACAACCCATACTCGCCTCCCTTCAGACACCACCCTGGTGGTATCCTTTGAAAATCTCCCATCCCACCTCCCACCCCAGATTTTATATGACCAGTTGGTCATGGGGCTTATAGCTTATGGCACTCAGCCCAACCTCGTCTTTTCAAATCCATCTGGTGCGGAGCGCCTTGCTGCTCCTCATGCAACTGCCACCATCATCCCACACCACCCTGCCATAGCCCAACAGATCCCACCCCGCACTAGTGTGGCTGCGGCGCCTGATCATTTCTTTTGGGATCAGGTTGATAATGGTCAGCAGATTTGTTCCCTCTGCTTTGGCCTCAACCATGCAAAAAAGCGTGCCCTCAGGCCACTTCAACTGCTGCGGCTTCTGAGCCCCCTCTGGGGGTTCAGTATGGGGCGCTTTGCTGCCCCCTCCCACCCTCCAATCTTGTTCAGTGGGCCTGCGTGGAAAATCAGCCCCCCAAAACCTCTGGCCTCACTCTCCCACCTAAATCCACCCCAGCCAATCAGAGCAATGCTTGGACCACCATTGGCACCCAAGCAGCCGCCCATTCGCCCAATCCCACCCGCCCAAATTTGAATGCCACTATTCCTGTGAACCAAAATCCATGGGATCTATTAGCTGAGATTGATGAATCAGGTAATGTCCTCATTAGTAAGCATACAGGTCAACCTCTCTGCCAATTTGATTATGGTCAGGAGGAATTTTTCCTTCCTGACTTCAATGAAACCCCTACCCCTCACCATTTCACTCCTCTTCCCAATACAGCCCCCTTCCAAAGTGACCATCAGCTTGCCTTAGCTGTGGTGGCCTCTCATCAGTGCCCAAAACTACGCACTGTGGTGGCCCAGTCAGTGGCGCAGTTCCAGCATGGCCTGCCCACCCTCTTCTTCCCCCTGACTTCCCTGAATCTGTCTGCAGCAACATCTCAAAACTATTCAATGATGCTGAAGTTGCTGTTATGAATGTCGCAACGCTTGCTTCATTCAACCTCTCAGCTAAAATCACCCGCCACAGTGTCTCCTTTTTCACCCAACTTCCCAAAGCCTTCAAAGAAGCTGAAATTCTCCTCGCAGCTTTTGTTGAATCACTTTCCCATCATCATCTTGATGAGGAAGTGGAAAACTCTTACTACACCGACCTCCACCCCCACTATGCGGATGCCCCAACGCCCTGGCTCTCTGCTCTGGTCTGATACTATAATCAACATCCCATGATTGGGGTGGGCCTTTCTGATGAACAATCCCTCCTCACCCTCTGCCATGGTGGGTTAGCGGTTTCCGCTTCCCACTTGGTTAGTAGTTTTATTTTTGTTTGTTTTTGGTGTTGTGATTTGGTACTGTCCATCCCCTGGTTGGCGTACCTCAAATAAAATTATATAAAAACCTAAGCCACATGACCTACCACTTATCATAAGGAAATAAATACTCTACCTAAAGACTAGTTGAATATAAAATTAGATGTAGATATAAATGATGTCTGATCAAGCCAATTGCAGCAACCCCTTCATCAATATTTCTTCAAGGAGAGCAAACAAATACTAGACCTTGATAATCACTTTTACTTTAAGGCTCAGTTTCTATACATCTTAAAAGTCTTGAATAATTATGTCCCATAGATTGTCTTATAAAAACCTTGCAAAATGTAAAAAATACCAGGTTGTATTACTTGTGTTAAACAACAAGTTTAATGTATTTTTAGATGGATAATTATCTACCCTCTTCACCACAACCTTTGATGCACCCAATAAGGTAGTTTAGTAATTGAAAAATTGGATAAAATCCTCCAGAAAGACACCAAAGAGAACTGCATGACTAACACTAGACCCATAGGAACCAAAATGTCACATCACATGTCACCAATGTGGTGTGAAGGGGCACTACAATAGTCAGTGCAACGCTAAGGGGCCAAACTTAAGGTGCATAATGTGGGAGCGGTGGGCGCTGAAGAATAGGGAAAAGAGTGGGAATAGTAGAAATGAGATATTATACTTATGATGTATATCAACATATCCCTAGACAAACCCCATTATTCCATAAACTCTTGATCCTTTGACCCATTGTTGCTAAAGATTACTAGCATTTAACACCAGCTCTTGCAGAGAGAATTACACTGACAAAGCAGCAAAAATGGTATTAAGTCTTACATACAGCAGACTGAGCATTCCAACCTACTGGTTGCTTCTGGTGACATGCCAATACAAGAAGGGGTTAATGTGGCTATCTACCTTAGAAATTTAAGAAGACAATCCCATTATCTTTCAATTAGTTAAGGTCTTATCAGGGCCAGGATGACAAGCTTGGTGTACACTTAATAAACTCCACTGACTCTTACTACTCTGAGCGTATTTACGTTGCTATTATCGTGGGCAAGGTGCAGGTCATGGCTATAGTAGATAGTGGGGCCTTTAATAATAATGTATCTTTTTAGGTTAGTTAAGAAATTGGGATCATTTCCAGATATCAACCATTATAAAAAATAATAACAGAGGTATCCAACGAAAATAATTGCTAGGGGCCTACAGCGCACTACCACTAAAGTTTAAATTTAAATTTATTGTGGGGAAGGCCAACCATGGGACGGACACTTCCAAATATGACTCAGACGAGACAAAACATAGTACCAGGGGAGGCACCCCAGAGAAGCGATGCTATCTCTTGTTGCCAGCGGGAACGCCACTTATGGGGAGGGGGAGGGAACGTGTGAAGGGGCCGTAGCCACTATTGAGCACGTGTGGAGGAAGGGGTCTGATTTGATGAACCAGACTGGGAACCAGGAGGAGACCAGCTGTCAGCGACGCGGTGGGAGATATCCAAACATCCACGCTTGAAAGTGGTCCACCAAATGAGACCAGAATCTGTGGACAGCTTCAGGGAGGGTGGGGATAGATCCAGCGATGGCATCCAAGACAATCGTGTGGATAGTCCACATGGCGATTGCAACCACCAGAGCACGGAGGGAGGGTGGGAGGGGGAGGCCATTGATGAAGCAAACATATCTCTTGACAGACTGAAGGGATGCGTTTGATCCTGGCCAAGCAGACGTTGGACTTTGCGCCATATCACTTTAGAGATGGGGCACTTCTCCAGGCGGTGGAACAGCGTTCATACTGGCCACACACGACACAGGATGAGTGTAAAGCGTTAGAGCGCTCAGCTGTACGATACACCCACCTCAGGCAGCGCCACACATGGGAGCAGACTTGAGGCTGCAACAGAGGATGGTGTGCTTATTTCCAGATAGTCTTTTGGGTTTCAATGGAATAAGGGATGTCCATCATGTCCAGGTAGTCCACCCTGGATAGGACTTGGGGTCGAATGGGGATCACGCCATCATGGATGGGTAGCCCCTGTACCTCTTGTGTGAACTGAGGAGAGGGGCGGCCTCTTCAGGTTGTATGTCCACTAATAAGAATTCTCCACTCTGCGCTTCGCATGGAGAGTAGGATTCGTTTGTAATGGGACTTAGTCCTGTGAGGACCTGTGGCGGATTGTGTGATGCGAGGTATTTCATCAGGGAGTGGGGGTTTGATGGATTATTGAGGCCCAAGGCTCGGGAGAAGTTGGAGTGGGCCACGCAGGACCAGTGTTGGGATGGGAGTGTAGGAGCAGTGACAGCCGCGATCCAGGTGCCCAGGATCTTGGCGGCATGGGCTTTGAAGTCAAGCAGGCCCATGCCACCATGATGATAAGGGCCAAACATGACCTCTAGCCGTACTGGTGGAGGGTGGCCTGACCAAAGCCATCCTTGCAGCAAAGCATACAGGGATTTGAAGAAGCTTGGGGAGAAGGGGATGGCGTAGGCTCCAAACCAGTTTTTGATAGGAGCATAGAGTTGGCTAGAACAACCCTGCCAGTGAGGGTAGTAGGGTGGGCTCTGAGAGAGGCGATTCGCTTCGTCATGTTGTCCAGTATACAGCACTCCATTACTGCTGACGCGTATCCGCCTGCCTCCATCCACACGCCCAGATGGTGCACCGGTCCTATGGTAGGACGTGGCATGAAGGGGAGCACCAGTGGAGCGGTGTGTGTTGAGTTAGTAAGGCGTGGACGTGGGCGAGCAGATGGGCCAGGTTGGGAACTACTTTCTGGGGCCCAGCAGTTCTGAAACCGACCAAGGAGGATGATTTCAGTTTTGGAGGCGTTCAGTGCCGCGTGCTTACCCAGGAATATTCCTGGATGAGGGCTTCAAGCGCGCGTGCATCTTTGTTATTAGACACCCCCACTACGCAATCATCTGCAAATGCCATCATCTTGACTGGGGTTTGGCCTGGCACATGGACCCCAGTGAGGTGGGCATTCACATTTCGCAGTAGTGGGTCAAGGCTGAAGTTGTATAAGAGTGGGCTGAGGGGGTCCCCTTGTCGCAGGCCCCTTTGAGGGCGGACTACTTCCGTTGGGAAGCCTGGGCCACGCACTGCCATTGTTGCAGATTCCATGAGCAGCATAACCCAGTTAATGAAGCGGGGGGGTAGGTGGAATTGATGGAGGCAGGCCTAAGGTATTCCCAGTTTACTCTATCATAGGCCTTTTGTTGGTCCAAGAATACAAGTGCCCCAGAGGCTGTGGACTGACACACATTAGCCACTGAGTGCACATTATCCCAAATCGACCTTCTGGGGATGAAACCAAATTGTTCTGGGGAGATGGTGGCAGATGCTACAGTCCCTAAACGGTTAGCCATGATTTTGGTTAAAATTTTGGTGTCTGTGTTTGTTAGAGAAATGGGGCGCCAGTTGGCTAAGTCAAGCCTATCCCCTTTCTTGAAGAGTGTGACAGTAAAGGCCTCTTGTCCTCCTGGTAGGAGGCGCGTTTCCAACAGGCTTTGGTTGAGTGAGGCTAGCAGCAATGGGGATATATATTTAAAATATTTTTTGTAGAACTCATATGGAATGCCATCTGGGCCTGGGCATTTTCAGTTTGGCGCACCGCAAATGGCTGTCCATAATCTGTTTGGAGTAACTAAATTCATTATTTCCGGGTATCAGAAAATGGTGTGGATATGAGCTCGGTCAAGAAATTCCACCATTTCGGCTGGCTGAATTGGTTTGGCTCAGTATAACTCGGAGTAATATCTTTGCATTTCGATTGCCACTTCAGCCAGTGTGTCCACAATGGAATTATCTGATCTTTGCACCTGTGTGCAGGCCACGCTCTGGCATGGTGCAAAAATTTTTTTGAAGAAGTGTGCGGTGCACTTGTCGCCTTTAGTGATGCATGTGGCCCTGTATTGGACACAAACCCGATGTTTGTGTTGTCTTTTGAGTGCATTGAGGTGGGCGGCTGCCTCCGCCCACTTCCAGCCCCATGCAGGGCTATATCCTGTGGCTGGAATGTTGGACTCCAAGTGGGCCAATTCTGCCAGCGTGCGCAATATAACCACCAATGTGGCTCATGAGCATCTGGAGGAGAGATGGCGATAGTGGCGGATGGTGTCTTCTTTGAAAGTTGCCCATGTGGAAATGGGGTCCGCACAAAACGGTGCAACAAACAATTTCGCCAAAGTTGCCTCTTCCACCCACGTGGAAAATCCTGGCAACGCGAGCTCGGGAGGGGGCGGATTTTGCACCAATTTTGGGCCTTTGCAACTATGATGGGTAAGTGGTATATTATCGAGACCAGTCAGTGGTCAGAGAATTCCATTTTCGTTGTTTTGAAGTGGGAGATGTGGGGTTGGAATTTTGCCAGTGCTAGAATAAGGTTGATGTGGGTCATGGACCTTAATTGGCTGTTATGGACGTGGGGACGCTTCATGTTTTTGAGCAGTGGGGCATGTCATGGCAGCGCATCCCTTAGCCCAAGGGTGGCTTTTAGAATGCATAGTTCTACGTGACCCTGTGGGGCGTGGGGTGAGGGTGGCCACCAATCCGTTGGTGAGGTTAGCCAACAGTCTATGTCGCCAACCAGGCAAGAATTGGGGGGTATCAGGAGGGATTTGACTGACAAGAAAAAATCCCAACGCTCATGTGCACCGTTTGGGGCATAAATGTTGACAATTATGTGTGCAACATCAGCCTATGAGAAGGTGACAACGAGCACTCGGCCATTTAGGAATGTTTCTGAAGATGTAAATTTGAAAAAATTGTTTTTCTGAATTAGCACCCCACAGTGCTTCAACCAAAAGGATAGGGATGGTAGGAGCATTGTTTTCCAAGCTTCCTCAGAACCTTGTGGACAGTGGGACTCCTGGATGGCCAGGATATCCATGGGTAAATTGTTTTGTAAAAAACACAGTTTCCTAGCCCAGGACGGGGAGGCCTTGAGTCTGGCAATATTCAGCATCCCTAGGGTGAAGGTTTCCCCCATCGCACCTTAGGTGCAAGGGGGTGGGCCCCCGGGCCCACCAGCCTCTTCCAGGTCCCCACGGGCTTTCACAGCAGCGCGGGTATTAGCAGCAACGCTATCAGGGTTTTTGTTAATTTTTGTGGAAAGAGTCGCATTGGCTTTGACCTTCACTTTTTGTTTTCCTGACGTCGGACAAATTTTTTGTGGTGCGGATAAGTTCAGTGCACCGTCAAGTGGGGCAAAATTTTTTTTTGGTTGGGATAGGTCCCAAGTTGATTTTGACCGGGGCTTGGGTGCAGCAATTGGGTGAGATCAAATCTCCCATCAGATCCTCAGATTGAGTGGCCTGTTTGGCATGGGCCTCCCAATCTGATTGGGTGATGGATTCCTGAGTTGCTTCTGCCGCGAAGGATCCATGTCCTCCTGGCATTGTGAGTGTGGGATGGTGGTGTTGGCCTTGGCCGTTTCCTTGGCCGCAGCCCTATGGGCCTGCTTGGCCTTCTTCCACTCCTGTGGGGAGATGGGCTTTACCAATAGGTAGCAGCCTTGTGCTCCCCACGGGAAAGCCTCCTTGGTGCTTGCGGTTGGTTTGTAGTGCGCCTCTCCACTGGTCATGGCCGCCGAGGGGTGCTCTTGGAATGTGACGCCCTCTTTGATGGGGCATGCATGCGCCTTATGGCTGAACATGTCACAGTGGGTGCAAATGGGGGGCGCGCTGTCCACGGTTACCTGGAATAGGTGGGTGGTATGCCCTGTGATGTCAATAAAGGTGGAGTGTGGGATCTGGGTTAGGTCCTTCATGATCTCCTCAGTCGGGGTCAGAACTGTGATGGCTTTGCCGGTGCACAGGTGTGGCATCAGCGTAAAACATTGCATTTCGAAAGATTGTATTTTGCTGTATATGGCGAGACCATCTTTCAGGTGTTGCTCCAAAATGTCACGTTTTACCATAGTAGGCAAAAAGTCAAATGTGAGGAAAATTTGGTTTGATTTTGTCCATCTGGTGCATTTAGTTTTGACGACCTGTTGCCCTTCAGGGAGGTCGACTACTATACATACTGCTGCAGCCTTGTCTGCTGCTATTTTGCTTTCGAAACCTAGGTCCAGCCAACCGCGTGACATGGAGTGAGGTGCAACGTATACCGCAGTCAGGAAAATTTTGTGTACATCTTCACAAAATTTTTCCCATAGGGCCATTTTTTGGATGTCCAGATACACACAGACTCCGAATTCTACCGACAAAAGTAGCTGGGAATGTGGCGTGTTGATGTACTGGTTGCATCATGCTTGCCACATGAGTATCTCTGGAAAAAATTGTGACCGCCAGCTTTTTTAGATTTTTTTCTATTCCACTGGATTCTCCGGGGCGTTTTCAAACGTTAGAGGCTGCAGGCCTTCCGCCTGCTCCTCTTGCCTTGCTTGCCCAACTGCTCCCAGACATGGGCGCAGACTAATCCCCTCTATGAGATTATCAAACTAGATTTAGTTTGAATTGAATAGGTTGCAAAAGTGTTTGCAATGAGAAAGAAAAGTACTACCACTAAAGTTTAGTTACTTTATTATGTTAACTCCTGCGATCACCCTATCAAACACATGTTACATTATTCTCATAAGTACTTCCTTAATGAGGATGTGTGGCAAAGTACTAATTTATAAGTGAAACAATCTGATGATCCATGGTCAGAAACTTCCAATAGAAAACAGGAGCAAGGACTAGAAGATGGAGAGAAGAGCTATACTGTTAGTCACAATTCTGATATGACTGGATGATAATTGTGGGACAGCTAGGGTGGAATCCGCTGAAAATAATATCAGTTATGATTTATTGAGTGCCTTAAGATGAAGCAATATTGGGATATAACAGGTTTTTACTGTATCGCCTCTATATAAGGCAATAAGGCAATGTCAACATTCAATGAATATGAAGTAAGTTGCCTACAAATAGGGGGATAGAGGATTAGAGAATAACAAGCTGATACCAATGAGAATCAGCGGAATAGAATAGCCCAAGCCATGAGAGTAGTATTGCCTGAAGCCGCTGTATATAAGCATGATAGGCGATTGAGAGAAAGAAGGTGTTAAAAGTAGAGAGAGAACAGGACAGCGAAAGATCACTGTATTTACTAAATATATATAAAGAAACGATTGGGGCAATTGCTCCTATTTTAAGTGTAATTTCAAGTGTGTCCAAAAAACTGACGATCCCCACATTGCCTGTCTGTTGCTAAGTGGGTTCGACCTGTACAAACATGATGGATCCTAATGATCCATCCAGATTTACAACAACGATTATCAGCACCAGCTCAATACAAGTGCTTTTGATAAAAAGCCATCTGACAGTCTGTCATCTATTCAAATTAGGTTACATTATTTGACAGGTGGAATAGCAGCTCCCCTATTTTACTAAAGTTCTCTATGTATTGCTGGTAATAGCTGACCATCCCCTAGGAAACTATATGTCCCATTTAATAATTGACATCCTCATCTTCCTAATGGCCTCCACTTTGGCTGGATGGGGGTCATAGGCCCTCTTGGTCAATAATGAATCCCAGGTACTCAAGTTGTTCACAAAAGTAGTTGCATTCTTTGATCTTGACTTTCAGGTTGGCAGCAGCAAGATGGTGGGAAAACTTCCTCCAGATGCTGCAAGTGTTCATTAAATGTTCTTGAGAAAGCGTTTACGTAATTTAAGTAAATTAAGATGAAAGAAATCTTCAGATCTCCCAGTATGCTGTACATGGCCCGTTGGAAAATGGTGGGGCATTTTATAATCCCTGAGGTATTTGTGTGGGTTATAACAGCCCTTGGGTTGTTATGATGAAAATAATTTTTTGTCCTTTTATATGCATTTCTTTTTTTAGCACTAGGTGGTCTCAACCTCTATTGGCATCTCTATCTGCTAGTAGCAAAGAAATTAAATGAATAGCAGAGAAGTGAATTGTGTTTCTGAGATGTTCAAGTAAATCATAAATTCTCAAAAAGGGGTAAGAGTCCTTCACTATTATGTCGTTAAGTTACGGTATTTAATTTATACTTGGTTAGATCCATTCTTCTTTTTTATGACCAAGACCAGCAACGCCTATGGTGTAAGACTTGGGGAACTATCCTTTCAGATTAATTAAAATATTCTTGTTTAGAACCAAGAAGGGACATAAGTTATTGGCTTCCCCTATTATCATTGTGGGCAATTTAGCCCATGTGGTGGATGAAAGTGGGTAACGGTGTACCCCCTAAAGATCACACCTCTTCCTCCTTTGCTCACCACCCAAGAGTTTAAACAGAAAATATGGGAGATTTGACAAGAGGTGGCAATAGTCATAATCCATCACCGCCGTAAGGTTTTCAGTGATGTTTCCCAAGAGGTTCCGTCCAATGTTTGAGTTCCACCAGCAAAAATAAATTGGCAACTGTCAAAGTTAAATTAATTGAGTCACTCTCAGGCTTGGAAATTCCCATCTTCTGTTTTCCTCCATCATTAGTAAAACAAGCCCGTCCCTGATAGTTACAGGCACAATGAATCCCTTCCCTACCCAATGAAACTAGCCATACATGGCCCAGCTGTGGGCATAACCTGCTGTCCACTTGAGGAGTCGTTGTCTTTGTGCCAAGCGCAATTGTGGCAGAATCAATGTCTTTTCAAATGAATTTGATATCAATCTAACTGATCAGGTTGGACCCATATCAAAATTTGTAATTATAAATTACTGTAAGGAGAGTGTCTATAACTCTCCTGTTTCCAGCGTGGAGGTGCTCAGTGCACTGAGCCAACGCGTGGAAACTATCCATTAGTACTAAAGCTACCAGCGCCCAGCAGAGGGTGCTTGAGCTTTAATAACTAAAACCAAAAAATGCGATCAGGAAACACCCAAAAACGATGGGGTGCACAAGAAGAGGAGAGGTAAACGGACTAGGTCGGAGGGGACCTGGGCGAACCAACGGTGCACTTTGGGAAAATTGGATTGTGTTCAAAATGGCAAAATTAATGGAGCGTGTGACCTCCTCAAAGGGGTCCGCGCACATATTTTAATAATAACATTTAAAAATGGGAAAAATGGGGTAATTTTTATTTGGGAGTCGACCAACAAGGACAGTTGGTTAGGGAAAACATATTTAAACCTGACTGGAAAAATAGGGTTAATGCTGCAGTGGGCCCAAGCACTAACTCACCAATAGGGCAATGCTGCCATCAGAGTTGATGGAATAGGCCAAAATTGACTTCACTTGAGTGATTGATTGAAGCTGGATTTGACCTGAGCGCATTATTTTGATAATAGAACAGGTTTCAAAACCCCGCTCCTCAACTAACCAAATTGAACCATCCTTGTTCATTTGGTAAATCGTTTGTTTTAACGTTTGGATCGACGTCAAGGGCTGGGCACTCAGCACCCCACTAGGACCAACCTGGGCATATTTTGCTCTTACCCAGCGCTGGTCTAGGGTGTGCTTCAGGTCTTGGAGGCCATGTAGCTTCACCTTTTTGGGCCTCCAGGTGCCCAGCCTTGTCTTTGGGGTTGGTCCCCACTATAATGTCATGTGTGCGTGATATGTCAACCTGCAGGGACTGAAGCAAAGAGATATTCCTGACAGCAGTGCGCTTAATTAGTTCTTTATTTAGTGAGATATAAGACAGCAATTCACAATAGGTACCTCTGTCGCTCTTTTTTCCTTTCTACTCTTTGGCTTAAATCCAAAATAATTATAAATCAAATTTAACAGTAAGTTTAAAAACTTTGCTGGATATATAGTGGCTATGATTTCCTTTTTGGTGAACCTTAGCTAGTGCTTGCAGTTTCCCCTACTTTCTTTTGCATCCCAAAATATGGATGGCTGTACCAGAGGTATTTTATATAGTGCATTAAGTGGTAATTCATCCTGAGTGCCAGCGCAGTCTTATTACCATAAGCACGCTCCAAGATACATGTGCTCTTTTTTTAGTACTAGATGGTCCCAACCCAAGGGGGGATTCATCGATGTGATACATGTGCTCTTTAATGTACCAGCTTTTCATTCTAACCCAGCTGGTTGATCCCTTTGTTGATGACCTCATCCATGGTCTTGGACTGATGAATGGGAAAGAGGTGTATTGGTAAATAGTTCCTGGTGTCAATATGTTGTAGTACATCCTTGGCACATCTAAAATCAAAGCTCAATGAAAGGAACTTCTTTTATTTTTTCAAATTAGGCCATTGTCTAGTAATTTTTGTATTCTATAAAACCAACTTGGGATTCACTGTATATGTTTGAGCTGATGTCTTTGCACATTTTCTACAAATACAAACTCCGCCAGTGTTCTGAACTTATGTATTCCCTACACTTCTTTTATTGGTATGATGTGGTGGAATGTGACAATTTTGTGCTTAATCACCTGGATTAATAGATGGAAAGGCCATCTAGTAATATGCTAATATCTCCATGTTCTTAGAGAATGAACCCTGGACTACAAATGGTTCATGGTGTGAGTAGTTGAATGGTGCAAACACTTTTCTGTATAAGCCAGATGGTATCTTAAGATTGATATTAGTCTTCACTAAGCCTGTTGCCTGGCGAAACAATCAGTTGGCAGCCAACTCTCAACGGTTTGCCTTACAAACTGAAGAACTGATGTGGTAGATATTGGATATGGCCATGTCCTTTTTATATCTGATAGGTATAACTTCATCTTTAGCGGTTATATGTTTGAACAGTGTCAGAATTTTAACCAGATAAAATCCTTCAATGATTAATATTATTTGGGATGATATGGCCAGTCCTGGTGGAATGGCTTATTGAATAATTTCATGTTATTTGTTATGATTGCTGGTTAGTTGCTCCCCAATTTGGGCTTAGCCAAAATTAGTATTCCACCCAAGTTTGGTATTAGGTTCTAGTGGGGCAATCAGTGGCCCCAAATTAGTATAAGGATCACTGGCAACTAATAGCCGATCATGATCCAATTAGTATCAATCAGCGGAATCAGTGTTCAATGCCAACTTCCATTCATGGACTGTTGTGAGATATCCGGCGGAAAGCCAATGTATTCACTTCAATCTTTCTTCTATGAATTTGCTGCCTAACTGATTGTCCAAGGTTGATGATCTGACAATTATGAGTTTGAGGTGGCTGAAGTTATTTCCTGTGCCTCATTTATTATAATTAATTAATCAAGATAAGATAAAAAAATGTTAACAAGATGCTGAAATATTCCAAGTCAAAGCAAGTGACCAAAGTTGTTTCCAGTGCATGTATATCAACTTGAAGGTCAAACCCAAATTTGACATTTATTTAGATTAATTTTATATGGCTCACCAGTGACTTAAGGCCGAGGATGAGCCAAAATTAATTGGACATCAGGAAGGATGGAGTGAGAGAGTTGACGCCAGGGAAGAGAATAATGTAGTAGTAGAAGAAGAGTGGTTGGCTGGAAGAACAGCAGAAGAGCCAATAGGTTGACGGTGGGTGCAGTAGCCCTTTTGTATGTAGTATAAATACCTATCGCTTCATTCTCAATAAATATCTTCCTTTTCTTAATCTACCTTATGTTATAGGTTTATAATTTATTTTGTTAGTTAGGGATTAGGTTGGGGGATCCCCAAATGGCATGGGTGACATGCCAAGGGGTTATCCAGTGCTGCTGGCCCTGACGCCTAAGGTAAAACAGTAAGGGCTGACCAGTCTTCATACTGGTTAGCCTGCCAACTAGCAGAGCCATAGTCGATTTTCTGACACTCATGTATATAAATTTTGATAAACCATTTTTATCTCAAATGGACGCATCTCTTACCACTGTAGGGGCCATGTTGTCCCAGCTCAATGACAGAGGAGTAGAATATCATGCAGTATACTGCAGCCAGACGCAAGATGTAAATGAGTGAATTTAAACCATTACAAGAAAAATTTCTAGCAGTGGTATGTGTTTAAGATTTTCAAGTCTATGTTCATAGGGTCTTCAAGGTGGTAACCAACCACTCTTTAAATAGTTGTTACAGAACCTCAAAAGAGCTGTAGTGACGCCTAGCTTACTGAGTGCTAAAGTTACATGTATATGTCTTTAAAGAAAGCACCAGCCTAGCGTGAAACATTATAATACTGAAGACTGTCATTACCTACCATCACATTGACCGCCAGCATGATGGATGGAATATATGAAAAAATGCTGAGCAAGGAATATGATAACAAACCAGAAGAAGCACAGCGCGTTTTGGACCATCTGATGAAGAACACCATCGTCAAGAAAAGAAAACTATAAAAAATGGTAAATAACCACAGATGTATTATGCCATGACCAACCAAATGTACTTTTGACCTTGGACTCATATAGACTTGGTCACGGAGGATTCTAAGATGTACAACAACTGATATAACGCTCATACTGGGAATCAATATATTTCGATATAATGAATCCCTCAGCTGATACAGAGAGTACCAAATGGAAGTGATATAATGAAAAAGAACTTTGTATCATCTGGTCAAGCCAAACTTTGATTTACACGCCATGTTAATCAATGTCGCGGAAAAATTACTTCCATTGGAGGCCAATTTATATATAGTGTATTGCCCATAAACCTCCTTTCAAAGTGGGTCAAAGCCAAATTAATTAAGAGATTTGGGAGCCATGATGACCACCAAATTTATCTTAGAGAATACATTTAAAACATAGGTTACCCCTATTCCTTCTTATAGAAACAGACTAATATCACTTCTCATGTAACTACCAGTCTTAAACATTTGATAGGGTTCACAGGGTTCTTTTAATGCCTTATCACCCCAGAACCAATGGCTGGTGGAAAAGGCCAAAAGTACTTTTATGTAGCATTCTATGGAAATTGGCGCCAGGTAAATTGTACATTTTAGAGCCTACTCTTGCCAACCACTATCTTTGCATACAATATTACGTTCCACTTGTCTATGGGAAGAACACTGTTTCAAAACTTGTACAGTAAACAACCTGCATTAACACCAATCATATACTTCTTTGTTCACGGAGAAGGAATGACCCCCAAGAATTATTTAGAGAACAGAACTTGAACGTTGATCAATTTCCAAAAAAGGCTTACTCTAATTCTCTGGCCCAGAAAATAAGATATAGAGAACGTGAAAACTGGAATAACCATCCTCTGCTATGCCTCTGTGTAGGAGAGCAAGTGCTCCAATATGACAACCATGGCTTTATTAGGCTGAGTAAGCACAAACTTATTTAAAGGATTGTATGAGGTCATTGAGAAGACTACATTTAATATGTACATGCTCAAAGACCCTGCCAAAGTGCATATAATCAACATAATGCATGTTATATTTAAAGAGATTCCAACTGGGGTGATAAAATGAAGCTCCTATCAATAAATGAATTCTATCACTAGCCACAGGCAATTTGTTGATCACAAACCTGTCAATTATAAGATAACCTAATTGTCCCAAGATTTTTATTTTACACTTACAATGATAGATCTTGTGCGCTGGAATACCTAACAAGGCTATGGTAATTTTCAGAACTAAAATCAATAAAGTCAAATTTTTGTCAAGATTTATGATTTTGAGGTATACTGACTTCACACAGTTCTATCTATTTGAGTGCATAAAACCTGTGACAACCTTACCACAGTTGCTATCCCAATTACAAAAAATTATATTGTGGTCCAAGCCTCCTCCTGATTGATTAAAGGGTAAAATGATGGCTGAGGCTGCTGAGGGAGGCTGAGAAATGGATTAAGGGTTCTGGCCTGACGACTGAACAGTTGGTGGGGGGTACTAGCACCAAAGTACCCCAGGTATATTCCACCAATATAGTTTTGGCATTAGAATTAATGTTGGAAGCATTTGCAGCGAGATGGCAAAAAGTTTTTTAGAGTAGCCCAAAATAAGCAGGTATGGAAATCTAGTGTTCATTGTTGACGTGCGCCTATAAGAAATGGTCAGGTACTGATACAACTTGGAATTACGGGGTATTTTTTGCCATTATCTATATAAAGATGTAATAATAGTGTTAGCATAGTGAGCTGCAAGGCGCTCAGAACCAATAGAGACAGTGAAGTAAAAAAATATGGTTTTTACTATAGGATGAAAGCTCTGACATCAACTCCCCATACAATACATAGGTTAAAAAGGTGAGAAGGGAGATTGACAAAACTACCCTTCATTTTTGGTGTCAGTGGGTAGATGAGTACTAGTTGTAGGGATGTGGAGTATTTTTGCAGTTAATTTTTTATCTGTTGCTGCTTCTTCTTCTTCATATGAGAAACTGATAACAAGATAGCCCTTAAAAGGGTGAAGGTCAATGAAGCTAGCTGGTGCAAAAGTAGCAATAGCAAGCTCAATAATCGCCTTGTTGGCATATAAAAAGCTGCCTGTAGTTAACTTAAAGAAAAAATTGGACATTGGATCAATGGAGGACGAGAGGGTGGTTGCAAATTGGGCAGGTGCACACAATGTGGAGCACTAAGTCCCTTTTGGAGGGACATAACGGCAGTTTGGACTAGTGAGTCCCACTAGTGTAATAAGCCCAGATGTTTCCAGTGGAGTGGAAAATGATAGGAGGGTTTTTTTGCTGTTCTACACTGGAGCATCAAGCAGGAAGTTGAGATAAAAAAAATAACTGGTTAATGGGAGTTCAGATTTGTTTATGTTACTTTTCTTTCTTTGTAAAATTGCTTGGAAAGTTATGCTGCGAAAAAAGAAAAACAGGTTAACTTTAAAAAGCTATAATATAATTTTGTTTCAAGGTGGCTTTTGACATGTGATTAGGTATTTGCTTAGCTATTAATTTGTTATTTGTCACCTGGAGGCCTTAAATTTTATGGATGGTTTCATATAGCACAAACATGAGGTCTCTACTACAGATCTTATTTTACTATCAGGTGAACTGTACTGGTGAATCAGCATTTATATTTTATTTCTAGATAATAGATAGAAACTAACTGTGCTTTTATTATTCAAAACTAAATATGAATCTTATGATAGAATAAAAAGATAATTAACCAATGAAGTAGTTTATAAGTTTTAATATCCAATGAATCTAAAAATGAGACTTTATATCTAAACAGCATTGGAGTTTGATTTCAAATTTATAATGATTTTTAAAGGTACATCATATAGCTCAATTCAGCCTTCTTATATCTGCATGAGGTATAATATGAAATTCATATGAAGCTTCTATAGATAGGTTTGGTCTCACGAGGCTTTCAAATTTTATCTGGTAAGTTTCATATAAGAGCTTAATTACTTGTCAGATATCTCTGTAGTATCTTCTTATAGTTGCTCTTTTTTACAATTTTTTATCTCAGAATCCTGATAGATATAAAAACAAAATAATGTATAAAAATCATCTAATAATAACTTAAATGGTAGTACCTAATTTAAGCAATGCAATAATGGCATATGTTATTTAGATAGTATCAATTTAGATTGTGGTTATCTTTGTTAGGTATGTCATTTACTCTAACTATGAAACAATATCTCTAAGAAAACTCAGACAGTATTAGTTAAAAATTCAAGAGGGAGTTGTATAAGTAATAGAGCCTTTTGATAAAAGATAAACAAAGTTCTTAGATAATTTCTATAGTTAACTTAGAAAAGAAAAGAGATTTATAGATATTGGGCTTTAACTGGTAAATTATAAATAGTAAAAATTTATAATTGGTTATTAGTAAATGATAGGAAAGGTTATAGGATTTTAATGCTTAAACATAAATTATTATAGTCATGTTGAATCTAATTTTTTCTTTTTTGGTATTTTATCTAAATTTAACCTTTAGTAATAGATTTTGGTGCTAGAGCCTCAATATTAGCATTATAAAACTATAGATAATCTATAGTTACTTAGATATGAATTGAAAGAGGAGCTTATATAAATATAGAGCTACGACTTTAAAAGCAAAAATATTAAGTGTTATATGTATATTTATAGGTGGTAGTTAAGAAAGAAGTGATTAATATAAATTCTTAACTATGAAAAGTTTTGGCTTACATAATTCTCATACATGTATCTCTTCACTTCTGTTGAAATTGTCACTTAGCGTTTATATATCAAAGGCACAGGTTTTAAAACCTAGATAAATAAGATGCTGTATGAAAACAGCATTCTTAGTAAACTTGTAAATTGACAATCTTTGCAAGAGGTATTTTTTATTATAAAATCAGAATAAAAGCACAATGTAGTATTACATACTATTAAAGGCTCAACCTTATCACCAGATAATATCTTCAGCAGGTTCTATTCTAGAAACCTATCAAAAAAATCCCTTCATTTTTAGAATTCTAGCCTAGATATCTCCTCCTACTGTCGTTCCTATAGGTGCTTTTCATGTGTACTAAGCAGCGCCGCAGAGTGGTAGAATACTAGGCTATAATATAAATGAGATAACCAAACAAATATAGGTCTTGGTGGATCTAATTTGTAGTTAAATCAACTTATTGCGTTAGAGCTCCGGCAGAATGCCACAATAATAAGATTTCTTCTACAGAATATCTTAATTAAGTGCAAGGGACAATATAAAAGATAAGGGTATAGGTATTGGAAGCAGGCTTTGTCTGCCAAGGTTAAGAGCCTAAGAAATTACTAGATCAAGGGGATAGAAGTTGCACCAGGGGGTTATGAGTTTTGATTAATAAGATTTACAATTATATGACGTTTGGCCAAGAGTACCAAAAGTAATTTAATGCAAATTTAGATGCTACTTAAAAAGTTGAGGGCCATGCGCTTGAGACCACTTATATCATCAAAACCTGTTTCCAAGTATTAGTAAAATATAGATTTTAACACAATATTGCATGAACTGATGGTTGATCAAATTAAATGCAGCATTTCCTCCACTTGACCAAACATCAGTTAACAAAGATGAACGAGGGTCTGATAAGTTAATGAGTACAAAAGGCTGGAGGCCTAGAGTGCAGGTAATGTTTTTATAAAAAACTTGGCATGCTCTCATTTAAAGACATGACCTTAGTAGGATCCTTCAGAGTTTAGGCGTCAGTGGACGTCCTCTCTATGATCTTGAAGGGTCCTTTCCACATGAGAACAAGTTTGTGGGTTCACCCACACCCATGGTTGTCATAGTATTAAACCAGTTCTCCTATCTCAAAAGTAGGCAAGGTCCGCCAGTACTCATAATCCTGGGCTCTATTCTTGACCTTCTGCACCCAAGTGTTTGAGTAAGCTGAACTTTGTAATTTAAACTATTTCTAAGCAAGCTTCTACAGATAGATAGGACTCATATTCTCTTCAGCAACTAATGGATATAAAAGGTGAGGCAACGAGGCCTGTCTCCCATGTAATAATACAAACTGGGAATTCCCTGTGGCAGAGGGGTATCCAATATTATAAGCGAATATGGATGAAGGCAAAAGAGGTTCCAGATGGAAGCTTTGCCTGCAACCAACTTCTGTAAGATACCAACTAGCGTACAAATTATTCATTTGATGGTGACATTGGTTTCTGGGTGATAGGGAGTGGATAATAATCCATGGATGCCCATTAGATCATTGAGCTTCAAAATAGTCTGAAATAGAGTTGATCCCATTTCTATTAGTAAAAACTGGGAGTAACCGTGCAAATAAATACCTTCTCAAAGAATGGACTTAGTGGTGGTTGTGGCCCCTTAGTTCCTAACTGTATTAGCTTTCACCTTCTCGTTTAAATAATCAATAGCCATAATAATGTATCTAAATTTACCAGGTTCATTGGGAAAGGTTCCCATGACGTCCATGAAGACCGTGTGACAATCAAAATGAGGTTTTACCAGTTGAAAGGATTTGGCTTTTATATAGTGGGCTTCAGCTTGACATTTTTGACAACAGGAAAGTGCCTCATGGATGTCATATGACATGAGTTCAAATAGTTATGGATCCATAAATGTTCAAACGTCTTTTATAATTTCACCATGGTCCACGGCCTTGTGAAAAGCAATAATCAAGTCCATTCGCATGGTAGGCCTAGGAAACAAAAAGGTTTTCCAATCATCAACCTTATATGATTTCCCATAATCTACAAATATTATGTTTAATTTAGTCCAACTCCCGTTTAGTCATGTGACGTTCATAGTCATATTGCTGGTTAACCATTTTGGTTAATAAACCATTATGCTTATCATCCAACAAGGCTACATTATCCAACCTTGGCAATTCATCTGCGTTTTGATGCTTTACCCCAGGTCAGTGTTGAATTTCATATTCATGTGCCTGTAACTTTAAGCCCATTGGGATAACTATCTTTCAGGCTCTTTCAGATTCTGTATCCAGTGTTTCAAGGCATAATATGTTACAACGGTGAAATGCACTTCATGAATATAAACTCAAAATTGTTTGCATGCATACTGACAGTTAGAAACTATTTCTTAAAGTGGATTTTTCTTTCCATTTGCAATAACCAATTGCAACCAATCCAAAATAAAACAGTACATTTAATACTTTATATAGGGGATTTTTTACACTTGATCTCACTTTGAGCAAATTTTTAAGATAAAAGCGTTTATTATACACCACCATCTTGCCACACCCATTTCCTAAAAATATCTACGGCTCTACTGCCTGTTGCTCCAATGTGGGGTAGCAGTACTCCACTGCCTAGCGTTTTCTGCCCTGCGGGCAAATGCATTTGTATGGATCTCTAATAGCCTGCCATATTCTTCTGGCCATTTTGTCTCCCCATGGAACTTAGCATTCCACTTGGCGTGCATCCACCCTTCTCACCCTCATCCTCTAGCCCTCCCTCATAATAATATCCGATTTTGCCTATGAGTTGACTATGAGTATTTGTTCCCTTTTCTTACAAGGCAATAATCAAAGTGGCCACTCATTTATTTGCACCAGCTGGCTTTATCAATTTCCACTCCTTTAAGGGCTATTTTGATATTGGCTTACAGACAGAGCCGTGATGCTGCAGCAGTGGCTTCTACTCCCCTAGTTTACAAAAACACTCCCATTTCTACCACCCAAACTCACCTTCCTTCAGACACCACATTGGTGGTGTCCTTTGCATCCCTCCCATATCACCTCCCACCCCAGATATATATGTTCAGTTGATGGTGAGGCTATTGGCTTATAAACGCAAACCCAACCTTATCTTTGCCGTTCCATTGGTGCAGAGCGCCTTGCTGCCCCTCGCGCCACTGACACCATAATCTCACACCACCCTGCCATAGCCCAACAAACCCTCAAGCTTGTATTGCAGCGGCGCCTGAGCAGTTTTGGGCTCAGGTGTATAATGGTCGCCAATTTGTCCCCCCTGTTTCAGACTTGACCTTTTTAAAAAAATACTGCCCCCAAAACAGTTCCTCTGGTGTAGCCTCTGAGCCATATTTGGCGGATTCTGAATGGGGTGTTCTGTTGCCTCCTCCTTCGCAACGTTCTCATTCAATGGGAAAGAGTGGGGAATTGGCCTCCACCAAATCTACTAACATCAACACTCAATTTCACACATGCCAATCAGAGTCAGGCCTGGACCACCATTCATACCCAAGCAGCCCATTTGACTCCTACCCATTCAAATTTCCATCCTCAATTCTTGTGAATCAAAACCCATGAACTTATTGGCTGAGAATGACAAATCAGATAACGTTGTCACCAATGAGGAAACTGATGAAGCTCTTGGCCATATTGATTGTGGTTGGGCCATTTTTCTAATTATGATTTTGACAAATACCCATCCCTAAAAAATTATCTCATAAACCCAATGCCATACCCTACCAAAGTTACCACCAGCTCGCCTTAGAAGTGTTGGCCTCACCCTATTGACTAAACCTATGCATAGTGGTGGCCCAATCTATTTCTTAATTCCATGAAGGTCATACCACTCACTTTTTTCCCTGATTTCCTTGAAGCAGCATGAGGCAAAATCACCAATTTGCTCAATGAAGCAGAAGCTGCTGTCATACATGTGTTTAAACCTAGCAGAATTCGATAAATCTGCTAAAATAACCCACCAAAGTATATCCAATTTTTCCTAACTTCCTGAAGCACGCATTCAAGATGAACACCACATTGTGGAATTAGTTGAAGCTGTTTTTCAAGCTGATCTTGAGGAAGATAACAAATTTTTCGTCCACATTCACCCACACCAGGCTGATGCCCCAACGACCTGGTTCTCCACTTTTGTCCATTTCTACAACTTCCATGATGCTGACCAGAAGAAAAAGTCTGTAAAATAGCTTCCTGACCCCCCTCACACTCTGCCATGGTGGGTTAGCGGTATTCTGATCCCCGCCTGGTTGGAGGTTTTGTTTTGGTTTTTTAAAGATTTGGTTTTTTGATCCATTCGTTCTTTCATTTGCTTTTTTGCTTATTTGATTATTGGTATTGTCCGTCCCCTGGTTGGCGTAACTTGAATAAATTTGATAATCTTTTTAAGGGAGATATGTGTGCATCCAAAGCCTGGTAAGGCTTGAGCAAGCGTGGGGAGAGGCACATGGTCATTTTCACACCGCCAAATGTTAGTAGCCCCAGAGATACCAGTGGCCAAAACAAAAGTAAAAATTCCTTGGTGAGTATCTCACCGGCAAAAAAAGTGGTAAGCAAAGTGCAACCAGTACAACAAAACTCTTCACTCTCAGCCACTGACATCATTGGAGTTTGGGATTCAAGTTTTCCTAGATATAAATTCAACTGCCAAGGAGAAGTTCTGTGGTGATGTACATGATCATTTACAATCTGTTGATTACAGAGCTGGATACAATGTCCCAAAGTTGGTTGGACCTAGGGTTTGAATCAGCTCAAGTAGTAGACGCCAATGCACAGGTGCGCGTGGTAGCTGACCACCTTATAAAAGCTTATAGGTCTGGTTATTATCAGCTAATAACCCCTATAAACTTTCTACTTGCACAGGTTCAGTTCTTATACAATTTGTACGCATTGTATTATTGTTGATATTATTGATTTGATAATAGTATGAAGACTATTATCCATAGTTGAATGGAATTATTAGATCTCAGCCCAGCGCTTGGACAGTATTTCCACTTAAAATACTTTTGATGTCTTGAAATAGGGATTTTTTCCCTCATACTGTCTAACCAAATCTTCTGAGATTCCATGGTGAAAGTTTCTTCAGTTTGACACACAGTTGGCAGCAATCCCCAATTTGTTTCCTCTTCTTCTCTGTATCCCCGCTCAGATCCTTACTCTTTTCCTTAAAGAGTCTCCCAATTATCGCACACAGCCATAATATCCTTGAGAAGAATAGAACAAAGGAAAGTTGATAATTTTTACTACTTGAACTATTTAGTGGATGAAAACTATATGAATATATAACTGTTTTTTATTATAAGCGAATTCTAGTGAATTCATAGTGGGAATTTGGTCATCTAACCCTCAGTTGACATCTCCTTGATGAAAAGGCAGCCGTTGCCATTGAAGCACCCATCTTCTTTCAACAGCGATGGTCTTCCCCATCCTGGCTAGGATTCCATCATTGGACATCCTCAATACCTAAAATGGAAAGAATCAGAAAACATGTCCCTAAGGTTTCCTATTGATCCAAGAAAACCAACCATATTTGGCTAGCGACCTGCTTAAGTAATAGGACTTGTTACCCATTATGGCAGGTCACAAACCAACTGATCAATTCTCTAGTTGCAGGTGGTATCACTCGCCTTGCAACTTACTACTTAATCCCCAATCAGTCAGTGATGAAACCCAACCAATCCCAATAAGTACACCTGATATTTAATCACTAACAGATGTTTCTAATTTGTCAGCAACTCAGCCTAAGAGACCTTAAGCATTTTTCTGGATCAATCCTCCAATTGATCTGACCAGGCGAATATCCTAAATTCCCCAAATCAGTAACTCCTAAACCAGGGTCAACCAATTTTAACTAACCTCAAATTAGGGAATTATCCCTTAGCAATTCCTGGTAATCTAGCAGGCTGTGAATATGGGCAAAAATCCCAACACATCCCCCTCTTGCCTAGATTTCCAGCAAGAAAAGGACTAGGGTAGGAAAACACCGCTTCAGACACTCAGTCAAATACTTCATTTACTCAAGTGGAGTATGATCTTCAATACTCAATGCTGCTCAGGACGAACTTTAGCATGCAGCTCTCTTCCTCTTCCTTCTCGCTACCACCTACTCAAAGCGCATTCCCCACAATCTACTGTCATTCCAGGCTGATCAATTAATCATGATGATATTAGTCCCAGGATCCAGTTATCCCCCCATCAGGGCATATGACCTGCTGTCATATTCAGGATTCTTGGTCCGGCGTCCCTGATTTCCTGATTTTCTCCTCGCCTTAGACAAGAGACTCTTGGTGTCAATGTTCATTTCACAGACCAATTAAGAATGTTTATTTATGTTCATCTTGTTATTATTCTCTCATAACCTCTTGGCTCATATTAATCTTAATTCTTCTCTGGAGAGCTTATCCCATTAATTTTAAGATTAATTTCTTCAAAATTGGAGCTTGATGGATTGTAGAGTGCATAATGTCAACTTCCATATAAGTCCAACATCCACCCTCTCATCCAGCTCATATGTTGAGTTCAAAGTTGCTGTACCAACAGCTACTAAACAGTTTATCTGATCAAGATCTTCAGCTTTTCCAACAGATGAGTTGTGATGCATGACGGAACCTCTTCTATGGTCTTTTCAGGACTCATACGTCTAGTATGGCACCAGCGTCTAGTTTTTACATGGAATTACTGGAAACGGTAACCAACTTCTTTGAAAACCAGGCTAGAAATCATTTTGTATAGCTCGTGGCTGATTTAAACTCTGTTGTTGATTTCAGAGTTGGATTTCGAAACTCTTCTGGATTTGACTCCTTTTGTAGATGTGCTGAACATCATCATGGTTGCTCCTGAAATTATGCCCTTCGCTCTTGATCACTTCTTTCTTTCTGGGTCAGACTTGCTTCCTGGGTTCCTCTTCCAACTTGGACAATACTAAAAACCCGTTGTATTGGCTACTGAGCTCACCATTGGTAACAGTATTCATTTTGAACTCCCCTATGCAGAATTGAGGGCTAAGTCACCAAGGCTTTATTCCAAGTGCTGAATCCCTCCGACCTTAAGAACATCCTAGATCAGGATATTGCCACTTATTATCTTCACTTTTCTGGCTAAGTTCTTTGAAGTTGGGCCACAAAGCTTCCAGCCTCTGCCAGGTTCCATTGTTCCTTCAGCTTCCAAGAAGCCCATAGTCGTCAATTTAAGGATGCCATTCACTCCCTGCACGACTATCTACTTTCTGGAACTTAACATCGGTATCTTCCACTGATGGCTTTAGTAGGGGGCATGATTTGGCAACCTCATCCAGTATCCCTTGTTTGATGCTGGACCATATGCCCATGTTCTTGACAAAGACTGTCGGTAGACGCTCAAGACTAATCTTCTGGCTCCAGTACCATATCAGGATTACTCAGGGTTATTTGCTGACTGCTTCTTTCTATACTGTTGCTTCCCTCCCCACTGCAGGGTTTTGTGATTGGCTTCTTCTGATATCTTAATTTCCCTTCCCCTAGTTGCTTTCTCATAGGGATCTGTGTCTGCTCAAAGAGCTTGGTTTTATGTAGGTTTAAACCTTGCTAGCATCCAAACTCACATAAATTTCGACAGGCTATTCAACCCTACTGCGATCCATCCTCCCTCCCCCAAGAGATGACATAGGCAGAATCATCCCATATTGAGGATAATCAATAAAAATAAAATTTATATTAAGTATCAGTTTTTTCTATGCGTTTTATAATCTTTTTTTCCAATATCTTTATCAATCTTTTATTTTTATTCCTCTTTTTTCCATGGGACTTGACCTTGTTTCAGTTCAGCGGTCCATCTTTTCTTATTTTTCCCAAAGCTAGGTCCTAGATATTCTTAAACCTACCAATTTTCTATGGTTCAGAAAACCTTTTTTGGACTTAACCATCTAGATTGGTTCAGAAGTCCTTTTTCAGAATTGATCTAATCATCAGGACATGACAAACCTAATGGTTCATCAGTCCTTTGGGAACTCTTTTGTTTTTTCATCAATCCATCTCTTCAAATACTTAGCATGGACTCAATTTACAACTCTTCCATCAAAGAGATTCTTGATGAAGTAGGCGTCAGTCATCAACTTGGCAATAATTTCAAACAGACCTGACCACAATGCATCCATTTTGTTTCTTCTCCTGAAACCATGCATATTGCAATAGGCAAATCTTTCGCCTATTCAATATTCTGCTAAGACCAATAAGTTTTTATTGTCCATCAACTTTGCTTGTATCTTCTCTTCAAAGTAGTATCAAATTCTTGCAATTGCATTTTGATTAAGATATTCGTCAGTCAGTTCAAGTACTGTTTGGCACTCATCCCAATGTTGGTTCCACTACCAAATATAAATTTGCTGGCAATGCAACATTCCTCCCATATAAAAATTTAAATGACCTTTTTCCTGTCACCGTATATTGACTGATATTATAGGCGAACATCACTGAACTTAGGTATGTTCCCCATGCGGAAGTTCTTCCTGTGACTAGCTTCCTCAGTGTCACAGCCAGCGTTCCATTATCTTGTTCTACCAGTCTGTTCATCTCCAGCTGGTAGGGTACAGATATGACTCCTCTGATCCCCATTATCTCATTCAGTCACAGGATCAATTGAGATGTGAAGTTTGTCCCATTATAACTAAGCAGGACCTGCGGGCATCCAATTAAGTATACTACTTGATCCAGGATGAACTTTGAGGTGCTGGTAGCGTCTACTTTTGCCAGAGCCTTTGTCTTGACTCATCTCGTCAGATAAACAATAGCAACTATTATGTACTTGACTCCCCTATGCTCATTGTCAGGGCTCATTGCATCAATCGACACCATATGCCAGGCAAATCTAGGGCGGACCAGCAAGTATCCAGTTGAATTCTTAGGTGACTTTTGCAACTGGCACTCCACACAACAAGCTAGATAGTCAGCGACATCATAGTTAATTGACTCCCAGTAGTACTGGAGAATATGGTCAATTGTTTTTCTCAGGCCTCCATGCCTGACAACCTTATGAGTGGCTTGAACATTAGCTAATCTTTCTGACAGCTTTGGTGATAGTAACCGCTTCCCATTAATCATATTAAACACTTGTTCATCCATGGTCTTGGTGTTTCCATTGTTTTTTGAAGCACAGCTTGGATTTCTCAGGGCTCGTTCCTAATTTCTCCATCAACCATATTCTGAAATAACTCATCCTCCTGTAGGTATACCGTCTGGACAATTGGTAACTGTAATAGCCATCCACATTCTGGTGAGAAGCCCCCACTCAGTGGACAATCTCATAATTGTAAGCCTGTAACTTAAGTGCCTATCATTACAGTCATACTTCTGACTCTCTTGATTTGGATCAAATGCACGGGGAGTGGTTTGTCACCACTTTAAAGTGCATTCCGTGGATGTACACCTAAAACTGCTTACAGGTGTAAATGGCTGCAAGGCATTCCAACTCAGTTACGGTGTAGTTCCTCTCAGTGGCTGAGAGTGTCCAGCTCACATAAGCCACCAGATGTTCGTCCCCAAGTTCATCTACTTGGCTTAATATGGCGCCAATAGCCATTAACAAAGCATCAGTTTGTATAATAAACTCTCAATCAAAATTTAGATATTTCAAAATCATAGAATCTACTAGGTACTGGCGTAGCTCATCAAAGGATTTTTGCGCTACTTCATTCCATATGAAACTTTTCTTTAGATCCTTCAACAGATGAAATAGGGGCTCAGCAATTTGGGCAAAGTCCCAAATGAATCTTCTGTAGTATATGTTTATTCCAAGGAACATTTGGATGTCTCAGACACTCTTTGGCACAGCCATCCATTCTATGGCCTCTATCTTCTGGGCTTGCGGCTGCAATCCACTAAAGTTGATCATAAATCCCAGATATTCCAACTCTTTCTTGAAGAAGCGACACTTTCTTGGATTAATCATCAGGCTGGCCACAGACAGTCTCTTTAATACTTCTTCCAAGTGGTGTAAATGGTCAGTAAAGTCCTACTGAACACAATGATATTGTCCAAGTACACCAGGATGCACGACAACTTCAAATTGCTCAGTATAGAGTCCATGGACATCTGGAACATTGCAGGCGCATTGCATAGACCCTGGGACATCCTCATCGGCTGCTATAGCCCCTGCACAGTAATAATAATGCATTTTATTTGGTCTTCTTTTGGAAAATTGCTTTGCATATCATGAAATCAGATCCATCATGGAGAAATACTTCTCTTCTCCCAATTGATCTAGCGCATCAATGATTCTTGGTAGGGGATATAAATCCTTCTTTATAATCTTAATCAGCTTTTGCTAGTTAATCACCACCTAATTGGAGCCATCCTTTTTTTTCACGATTAGAAATCAGACTCAACCAGGGACTAGACGACAGAACTAGAAGCCCATGCTTCAATAGTTTGCTGATTTCATTTACCACTACCACTTCAGCCACCTTCGAATGTTGAATTGGTCCATCTTAATCAGCAATTTTTCCCTGGTGTTGACCTTGTAGATCACATCTCTCGCGCATCAAAAATTGTGGTTATCCTGAGCAAATACTTCCCAATACTTTTTGAACAATTTGAGCACCTCCTCTTGCTGGCCTTCCATCAGATCAACGAGTTACTCTCAATCAATCAATAAGTTGATACTCTCAGTTACCCCAGCCAGTAATCCCATCTCATCATAAGTTCCAAAATCGTAAAATCTCCTCAAATTGGCCGTCAGGATTAGATGAACAAATTTGATAATCTGATTCTTCCTGATCTTCATCAGTTTCTCACTTAAATTTGCCAGGAGAACTCGAATTTCTCCATGGCCCAGCATTATTATTTCAGGAGCCACCCAAGGCTCTACTATGGACTTCTTCCAGGGGCTTTGACCTCCCCAAACAGCAGATCAGGTATCTCCAACGTCAACCCCATGCTGACTATCACCTGCAATCCTGGCGGTATGGTTTTCTCATTCTTGATCCTCAGTGGAATTCCCTGGTCTTCTAGGATTAAATAAACATTTCTCATCACTTCCGAACAACTAATTGGTATTGGATCAGGACAATGCCATCATTGTATATCAAATTGATGAAGTAGTCTCCTACACAGCGGAGCTTCTCCATCCTTCTGATATACCAATGGTAACGTCTGTCCTAATATGGTCAACATATTATCCTTAAAGTTACATTTAACTCCATACTTGTGTAGAAATTCTGTACTGATCAGAATGTCATAGTTTTGGTTGACTAAACTATTGCTGGCACAGATACCACCAAGGACCCAATTGTAGTGGCAAAGCGCTATAAGCTCCACATTAGATGGTGGTCTTTGGCACCTCTGTCCCATACTCCTTCTTGTGTTCTAAGTCAGGTGAGATCTTGATCCTCTTCACCAGTTTGGTCAAGACAATGTTGATGGGCACTCCACTGTTGATAATCACCCTCACCTGCACTCAATTCAATTGTATATCTATATACATACACTCAGAGTATTGTAAGATAGTGTTTACTATTTTATAGCGGCATCATTAGCCAAATCGAGGGTGTGAATGATTGCACCAATAAATCAGGAAACGATTCCCATATTGTGCTGAAGGGGATTGACAAGTTTGCCTCATCTAATTGACTTCAGACAATTCATTGGAATTCTCGGTCAAAATTTTGTCTTCCAGTTGTCAGGAGTATGGCTGGGCAGCTTCCTTGATTATCTCATAATCAATTCCCTTCACCCCGGATCTGGTCACTGCATCTACATCCAAATTGACCATTTGATACAGTTGATCCTGTACGTCTTCGTCTACAAAAAGATCATTGATGTCAATTTTCTCGTTCATGATATCAGGAGGAACAAGCTTCTCCACAGCTCTAGACTGTTCCACGTCTAGGCCCCAGGACCTTTTCCTGACTCCTTGGTGCCAGCAGACTCATTTGCTTGGACCACGTTGATTTGATCCTTTGGCTTCTTGAAGTGCACAGCAAAATGTCCCTTCCCACCGCATTGGTAGCAGAACTTTTCTTTCTTATTCATCCATCTGGATTTTTCAGGCTTATTGCTCAGCACGGTTCAGTTGCTCATCTCTTTAGCACCTTCGTTCCCCTTTGTGGGATTTGAATTGCGCACTGGGTTGTGTTTTGAAATTCTGTTTGGGGCATTAAAGTTTACTCCCAAAATTTTTAAATTATCTACCATTTGAGAGGTAGTAATTTCCATCATGAACGTTGAAGCCATCATTCAGTGCAATTTGTGATAGGGATGAAGGGCTTCTTGTAATGTAATTCTAGTTTAAAGTCATCTGATACCTTCGCTTAAACCAGGATTTGCGCCTCCTGGTAGAACCAATCCTTGAAGCTTGCTAAAGATTCGTCCTTATGGAACTAATTATTCATAAACTCCTGTTTGCGCTTTGACATGTGCGTCAAGCTCCTGAATTCCTTCATTATGGCCACCTTGGCCTCCGCATATGACTAGCTGTCCACACTCAGGTGAGGCAACACTAAGTTCTGACAGTTGGAGTCTAGGCAATTCATGACTGTCAACGCCTTTTGACAATCACCAAAGCTGTACATAGTCATATCAAAAAGTCAGAAAAATGCTGGGGCGTTATCCTGATGAAAAGATGACAATATTGGCGTTACCTTAAATTTCTCTGAGTTATCTCTAGCCAATTAAATAGGTCAGTCATTTAACTCACTTGGGGAGTGATTTTGGGCATCATCTCCAAAAAGAAGAAAGAGTGGGTGGCATGTTTCTTGGGGTATTTGACTTCCCAATTATCATACAAGGACTTCTTTTTCAGCATCGCTTGCCACAAATAGCTCACAATCACATTTGTGAGTTTTTAACTCCCCGACCTGTTTGATCAGTCACACAATATCAGCGCTGAAAATTCTCAAATGAACACAATCCGCTTCATAATCCGTTTTCAGATTTAAAATCTCTCAAACAAGGTCCCATTATTTCTTCTTTAACAAAGATACTTTCCCAAGCAACTTGTTCCTAAATCTTATAACATTATTGTTCCCTTCCTTCATCTTGGTGACTCGTTCTTCCAAGGCTGCAAATTCTTGATGATCTGCTGAGTTTAGGGCGTTCTTATTTATGGTAGCTAACTCCATCCATAGTTTTCTTAACTCATCTTTATATGACATCCTTCTAAGTTCTTCTACTCAACTACACCCCTTTAAAGAGCACCAATTTGTAAAATTTATGAGTCTGGTTATTATTGGCCAATAACCCCTATAAACTTACTTCTTGCACAGGTCCAGTTCTTGTACAATTCGTCTACGTTGTATTGTTGTTAATATAATTCAATTTATAATAATATGATGGCTATTATCCGTAGTGAATGTGATTTTTAGAACTTGGCCCAACGTTCAACCAGTATTTCCGCTTGAAATATTTGAGATGTCTTTAAATAGGGATTTGTTCCCTCATACTGTCTAACCAAATCTTCTGAGTTTCATGGTGAAAGTTTCTCCAGTTTGACACACAGTCAGCAACAATCCCCAATTTTTTCTCCTTCTTCTCTATATGTCCGCTCAGATCTTTACTCTTTTCCTTAAAGAGTCTCCCAATTATCGCATACAGAAATAATATACTTAAGAAAAAAGAACAAATGAAAGCTGATAAAGTTTACTACTTAAACTATATAGTGGATGAAAGCTATATAATTATAGAGCTGCTTTTTATATCAAGTGAGTCTAGGGGATTTATAGTGGGAATTTGGTCATCTAACCCTCAGTTGACACCTCCTTAATGAAAAGGCAGCCGTTGCCATTTAAGCACCCATCTTCGTCTCAGCAGTGATGGTCTTCCCCATCCTGGCTAGGATTCCATCATTATACATCCTCAATACATAAAATGGAAAGAGTCAGAAAACGTGTCCCTAACGTTTTCCTCCAATCCAAGCAAACCAAGTATTTTTTGGCTAGCGACCTGCTTAGGTAATGGGACTTGTTACCCATAAAGGCAGGTCATGAACCAACTGATTGATTTTCTAGTTGCAGGTGGCATCACTCGCCTTATAGCTTACTACTTACATTCCCAATCAGTCAGTGATGAGACCTGACCAATCCCAATTGGTAAACCTAATAGTTAATCGCTATCAGATTCCCCTATTTTATCAGCAACTCTGCCAAAATGAGACCTTAAGAATTTATCCAGATTGATCCCTGACGGATCTGACCAGGCGAATATCCTAAAACCCCCAAACATAGTTACATCAAAACCAGGGTCAACTGATTTACAATTCACATTGCATTAGGGAATTATCCCCTTGCGATTCCTGGTAATCTAGCAGGCTGGGAATATGGGAAAAAATCCCAACACTCCTCTATAGTCAAAAGGTGGTCAAAATGAAGCGCACACTTTGGACAAAATCAAACCAAATTTATGTTCTTTTGATTTTCTCCCCATGAATATAAGATGCAATGTATTCAAATTCTAACTTTCAGATGGACTTAAAAATTTTGTGGAACTTAACTCTTTTTAAATGCAAAAATTTATGCTTATGCCTGAGCTTAGCATGGGCAAGGCAATTGTGGTGATCACCCCTTCTACCATAAAAGTGGAGAATTTGACTCAGACATCACACACTATATTTTTCTAGTGATTGACAGGAAAGATAAACACATGATCCACATTACAGTGGACAGCAAACCACCCATCTACACCTTTTGTCATGTTTTTGGCCATAAGGCACGCACCTGCACTACCAGAGAAAGCTCTACTCTGATTGAAATTTTCCCAGAGATGATGGGAAATGGCAAATCTCAATATGAGCCCGCAACTGACACCAATGCCACCTTTCCTTGAAGCACACAGGGTAGTTACATCCAAATCAAACCTGTGCCCTACAGGAGTTTAATAAGGCCAAACAGGAACAAAGAGCAGCGGCCAAGGTGGCAGCTATAGAAGTGTCTGTGATCCCACCTTCCCAGATTCAGGCCAACATTTCATCATTTTTTTTCAGCGGAACAACAATTTAAAAAACCAATCAGGATGGGCACACCAACACACAGACCAACAATCCAAGCTTATGCACCTGTGCATACATCTTATGCACTAATTGTAACTGAATCCCCCCACCCAAACTTAACTGAGTCTTTTTAAACCCATTAATGGCGCACTGCAAGAGAACCACAATGTGAAAAATCATCCAAAGAGGATTACAGAAAATAAAAAAATTAAACTAGACATTGCCTTAAAAAGGACCAGGTAATCCTTCCCTTTGCTCCTAAGGAGCGATGGAGGTCTCCTCACTATAGGGGACGTTGAACATCACCAAACTCAAGGCCTCTGCATCCTAGGCTAAAACTAATTCTACATAAAAACCATTCACTTGTGGACATCCTGGCAATTCAGGAAACCACTGTCTTCAAGGTGCTGAAGATACATGGCAACCATGCTCCTTCCTACACATTCCTTTTGGTTACTGCAAGGTGGTGTTCTTAGTATGAATGAGGTAATTTTTAAATTTTTTATCCAAAAACCCCTTTCTGGACAATCATGTGCTGGTTGTGTCCTTTTTGTGATGCAACAAAGTGCACACAAGCTAACATTTATTCCTCACACTATGCACAGGTTTGTTGGGAGATTCTCTCGACTGTGGCTACTCTTCCTCTTCCCCCAATACCTTCATGGTTGAAGACCTGAACTGCTGGGCCAGCCCTTCCACCAACTGCTGGCCTTCCTCAATTGCCCCCTCGCAGGGGCACATCATACTTTGCATCCTGAAAGCCACCTTGGTCCTTTATGACACCCTCCCCATGCACGCCCTTATTTTACTAACATGTCTCACCCACATGTGCTCGACTGGCAGTTGATGTCTATGTCACAAATAAATCTCATGCTTGCAACAGTGAGTTTTCGCCCCCCAAATCTCTCACTTCACCACCACAAAAATAGAATTCTATAATCATAGGATGGTTTTTATGTTCTTAGCGCTGTCATTCCTGGTGGCGCAGGCACCAAAAAAGGAGTAAAAATCATCAGGACAAACTCACTTTGCTTGAGTTTTTGAGCTGGGTAGACCATAGCTTTGAAACTGGAGTTTGTAACTCCTTACTGTGCTGATCCTCTCTCCACATAGTCAGCCTTCATTGCGCACACAATCTCCCATGCATGCCACATTTCGTCTCAGCACTCCTAGGCTGCCTCAGCAGTCATTAAGCACACTTTAGTGGGGCTGGATCTCCTGTAGAGTAATTTATCTGCTCAGGGTAAAACCCTGATTGGTTTGTAAATGGGATAGAGTCTTTGCCCATCTAACACACTGGTAAGGGAGCTAAACACTGAGTTTGTGTTTAATACAAGTCCAAAAAATATCATGATGGGTGAAATGTGCTCTGCTTACTTCTTCCGCCATCTTTCACTCCATGACAAAGAATAGCCTTTATAAAGATTAGGCATCCAGAAAATACCATCACAGAACACGGGAGGAGGTGTACGTCAAAAATAAAAAAATTACTTTGAGTTGTACAGGTCCAACCTGGTCAATCCTACCAAAATCGAAATATCCTGCTGGCGCATATATCTGCACCATTTCTCAATACCCAAAGCAAATAAATTTTATAATTTATGTTGAACTCTGGTTTGCTGTTTGAAGTGCACCACACAGAATATGATCAGGACCAGATGTGGTTCTTTAAAAATAGTTATAAAAATATATTTTAATAATATATACAACTACTGTTAGCATCAATGAATAAATATCTTTTAAGAGACACGCCTTCTTTCTGGTGGCCAAAAAGCGTATACAGTAACCATATTTTAAAAGGGAGATAATATGGATTTAAAAAATGAAGCCCTATCTCTCTTACTAACACTGGAACCAAAATATTTACTAAAATCTTGGCCAACTGCCTTGAGGAAGTTGCTTCTGAGGTGATATCTCCTGAACAATTTGGCTTTATCCCCAAGAGATCAATATGAAACAATATACATACTTTAGCCAAAGTCTGCCAATCGCCTGCTACTGGTTCTCTTGTGTTCCTAGATCAGCAGAAAGCATGTGATCGTGTCAACTGGGAATACCTCAAGGCTTGCCTCCACAGGGTTCATCTCCTCTTCTGGTTAATCAGTGGGGTAATGTTGCTTATTAAATCAGCAACTATGGCAGTATGTGGCTCAGGTTTCCTGACCAATTCAGTTTGCCCTCAAAGGGGTCTTCGTCAAGGGGACCCCTTGAGACCACTTTTTTTAACTTAAGCCTTGACCTACTCATTCACAGTGTAAATTTAAAACTTACTGGTGTTCAAGTGCAAGGCCAGGCAACAGGTAAAGTGCTTGCGTTTGTTGATGATAGCATGGTCGGGGTCTCAATAACATGATGCACGCAAAACTGGAGTCAATTATACAAGGGGTACTCCAGGGCTAGTAAAACAACCCTAAATGCCAACAAAGCCTAAATCATTCTTAGAAGATACCAAGTATGCTAGTCTCATGCCCCCTCAATCAACACATTACAGTGTCAAGGTCTCTTGTTAGCTTGCCCAGGCAGTCATCAAAAACCGCCCCTCTTGTACTCCCTTTTGTTTCCAGGGCCACTAAAGGTCTGATACGACACCTGGGAGTATGGCTGGATGCGGGAGAGTATGTCTCTTGTGTAATGAATAACCACATATAAGACAATGTAACAAAGCGCATCGCCTCCCTAAGAGGCCAGCAAAAAGCCTGACAGGTCAGTTAGTGGTCGCCAACTCTCTTCTTATATCAAAAGTTTGGTTTGCTGCAAACGCTATGGCTTTTTTTACATCCTCTTTGCTATTCTATATGCCCTATTTCAAGGACGGCTTTGGCTAGGCCTCCCCCCTGTGTATCTGGATGTTATGTTTGGCCCACGCCATATTGGCGGTATGGAACTGATCAACTACATGAATCATGCCTCCAAAGTACTTGCGCCTGGATAGCACAGGCAACTAACCCCAATCCTCCTAACCAACACTGGTCATGCGTGGCATGCTTCAACTTTTCCGTGCTCTTTGCCTCCACAACCCAGACCACCATAGATCTCTCCTCAAGTATTTGGACTCTCACCCTCTGCCACGGGCCCTCATATGTCTCTGCCCACTTCAAGCGGATTCTTGTGACTATGAAGAGCGCAGAATGGAGGATTAGCGTCAGTGACCACACCTTCCAGAGGGGTTTCCCTACCCCCTTTCACACAATAATTCCAAGACAAGTTATTTTTCCTAATTTTGGTACCTCATTGTCCAAGTACCATTTCCCATATTAACTAACTTGAAATGATGGAAATACTTTACTTTTTGGGCACCAAGAAGGACATTTGTAGATACGGCCACCAACATCTATTACAGCCTTAAATTCGCGCCCATGTATGAAGATGCCTGAAAAGTGTGTACCGCACTTATGAGAGGTCCAATGCCTCTCAGTCTTCATGTGTTGTGCGTGGTTTATACAGGTCTTTAGTCCACCACTTAAAATATTGTCCGCCATCACAGGCGATCTGGCGCAATGTTATGCGTCTCTTTTTCCAGCAGCAAGAAGATAACTTAGCCTGTCTAAAAACATCTTTACCTGTTCCATGAAAACCTAACTTCACCCTTCTCATCATGCCTTAATCATGGCTATAAGTATATGTGGATGATACACACAGTTGCTCTAGACGCTCTTTCTGGCTCTACTCCCACACTCTCTCTGAAGCTGTGCATCACTTCCATTATCACCTTATGGATCACTTCCAAGCCTGGTTTTTTGACCATTTTACATCACGTCAACGCCGTTTGGTTTTATCCCTGTCCCCTGTCTGGTTCCACATATCAGACACTTTCATTCATTTGTGCTCAGTATTGGCTCAGGACTCCACTGACACTCCCCCTCTTCATTCCAATGGCGGTCCCACTGACAATAGAAGGTAGCTTTGGCTCTTCTGGGGTGCTTCTCTTGTATCTTGGTTTCCAGTTATTGATGTTTCATTGGAATTTCCGTCCCATTGTCGTCTTTCCCCAAATAAGAATATAAGAAGTTAAAAATAGTAAAAAACAGACGCACTTATTTGATAAAACATTATAACTCTGTTCATTATCCAGTGTCCTTCTGCGGTATGTTTAGGGGTGTTTTTCCCCTTCATTATCAAGCTGGGATAGCACCGCCCTTATGGCGGTGAGGGAGGCGTCCAACTGTATAATAAAAGGCATATAAGAATTTGAATACATTAATATTGGCTCTTGAGCTAAGTAAAGTAATAATTTATCAAAAGAAAATTGACAGACTTCCATCCAATCAGATGGAACTCCTGTCTTGAGAAGTTATTATAAAGGCTCACATATATCCCCACAAATATACCTCCTTATGACCCATGTCAATGATACTCCCACCTGATGCTGTCCACCATAAACTGCCAGATGAAGTGGGCGCCGGATAGAAGTTTCCCCAAAATTCCTCACCATCTGATATAGCTTCCTAGGCAGTTAGCTGAGGTTCCATATTAGAAATTTTTCGTTCTAATTATCCCTTTGTTTGGCCCTTTGCAAATAAAGATGCGTGGCGGCTCCCCTTTATGGGTTGGGCACCACTAGTGTTAAAAAAGGTTCACCTATATTGGAAATTTTTTATGAATCAGTGATAATAGCTGATCCTCCCCAAAAAATTTCTTCTTATACCGCTTACTGCTTGAGAGGGACCTTTTCAATAGCACCATCTTAGTAGGTTGGGGCTGTAAGACTTGTTGTCAATGACTAAACCCAAAAATGAAATTTTTTCACATAAGAAATTTCACTTATGTTGTTTAATTTTCAGATTGGCTTGTGCCAACAGGTAAAAACTTCCCCTAGATGTTGCAGATGGTCCATAAACGTTCTGGAAAACACATCAATATCGTCCAAATACACAAGCATACATGAGATTTTTTGTATCTCCTAATATGATATCCATAGCCCAATGGAAAGTTGCCGGGGCGTTGCACAAACCTTGTGGCATCAGAATGGGTTGGAATAAACCCTGGGCGGTGACCAGAGCGCACTTCTCCTGTTCCTCTTTCAGAAGATCAATATTCCAATATCCAGAGATTAAGTTAAAGCAGAGAATTAATGAGCGCCACCCAAGAGATCCAGTACATCTTTAATACAGGGTAGCGGGGATTAATCTTTTTGGTAATATTGAGCTTCTTGAAATCCAATAATCACTTGATTTGAAATATCTTTCTTCTTAATATTTAAAAGTGAGGACCAAAGACTTTTAGATGGTACTAAAACCCCTGCTGTACTAGTCGATTACTTTCAGCATTAATAACCTCATCCACTCCTTTAAACGCCTAATAGGATAAAGCCAAATCAGAAGATGGTTAGCAGTGTCTATTTGGTGCAGCACATAATGCGCACACACAAATGTTAGTCATATTTCAAAAAACCTGGTGTGCTTGTTTAATAAGGTCTAAAGCTTATTCCTTTTCATCCTTTGTCAACCCTGAGAGGCGCTATTGAGGAATCAACAAAAAGTTTGACGTTCACCATCCTTCAGCCCAAGTTCTTCTAGATCATTAAAGTCATGAACATTTAAAATTTTCTGCTGGGATTTGACCTTCTCCCACTCAATTCAATTCAAATTTCCCCTACCTCTGATACCTCTCCAAAATTTCCTCTCATGGAGCATTATCTTCTGTCCCCTAACCAACTTGTCAAAGGAAAGCCTGCCTTCGACTACCCCCTGATCAACGTCAGTGTGCTGAAGATCTTGCCAGTGGAGGACGTCTCTACCCTGAAAGGATTAGGAGGAAAACATCGCCTATAAATATCCACGCCTTTTCTCAAATAAAGTTACGTTTTTTATCTCCAGTTCATTCTTTATTTTACTCATTTCTAGAGCCTCTGTACAGCAAGCTCATCTCCGGCCATCAACTTCACCAGTTTTAGTAAGATAGGTCCCTCATCACCTATTACTAAAGCTTATAGCAAATTACTGGCCCCTACATTTAGGATTTCCGGCTCTCCCCGCTGTCTTCTCACTGCGGGACATTTTATCCCATCCATTTTGGTACGCTTCAAAGGAACTATTACCCTCAGCTACCCTATCCCAACAAAATAATTGGTGCTCCTTTCCAGGTACTCTCCTGAGCTACCTGGTGAATATATATATTCACAATGGATGATTCCCACCAAGACTCTACTTGGCCACTTACCAAAATATCCAGCGTCACCCAATGGGTTATTTCTAATGGAAATTGTGACCCTGAGAACAACAAACCTATCCTTATGCAACTCCATGGTATGCTCAATATATCTATCCCAGCCCTAGAGCCCCAAAGCTATCATTTTCAGCCTACAGGTGTTGCTGATACTAAGCAACTACTTCTAGGTGCTCTTATCCCCAGAGATCGCTTCCATCATAACCAAGCCTCTGAAGTTCCTGATGATATGTGAGCGCTATATGAATCTGCCACCTTACCCAACTCCAAAGCAGGAGTATCTCGCACAGAGCAATATTTCTGACAGTTTGCGCACCCCGCCATTCACCATTTAGTTCAAATGATGAGGATCCACCATCAGGAAATCATGAGACGATTTACCTTGTCACAAGCGTTACACTCCTAACTTTTAAATTTATACAACTTGACTTCTCCATTTGTACAAGATAACCGTGAGGCTAATCTTGAAAATCGCAACTTAACTTATTTCTATTCAAAACCAACAATCTCAACTGGACGTAGGAGTGGCTAGCCTGCTTCGCGAGGAAGTAGCTACCCAATTTACTGAGACCACCACAATTATTGAGAGCAGGTTGCAGCAAGCCATTACCAACCTAGATAGCCAACTTAATGCTTTTACTGAACAAACTTTTGAACGAAATAAAACAGATTGAATCAGCAATCCAACCAGCGTTAACGTTACCAGTGTGCCCAAAATCCCAGGGCCTCCTGGTCCTGTGGGTCCCCCAGGCCCCTCAGGGAGCGAGGATCAGCTGGTCCCACAGGAGTGATGGGGCCCCTGGTCGTGATGGAAGTGAAGGGACACCTGGGCCAACTGGCCCCCATGGCTATGGGTCTCCTGTTCCTCATGGGCTCCCTGGGCCTCCTGGCCCTTTGGGCCCTCCTGGTCCTCCTGGTCCAACTGTAAATTTACCTTCCCCTCCAGAGGATTTTTCCTCGAATAGCCGCCTTTTTGCTCTCAAACAAAACCTTTAAAATATTGCTTGAAGCTGGTGGCTATCTCTCTCTGGAGAACCTATTGATCCAAACCTTACTGTTGATGCAATTAAGGAAGCGTTTAATAACTCTTACCATCTTTACGATTCTCTCACTGACGATCTAACTCCACCAAAAAGATTAAAAATTATTAGGTTGGAGCAAGACAATTATGAGCTCCAATCCCTACTTCAAAATCTATATGTCAAAATGGAGTCAATATGCAATGAACTTCACAAAAAGTATCCACTGAGTCCCTAATTGCCCAAATTGGGGCTCTTCAAGATGATCTGAACCATTTTAAACAACAAGCTGATTTAAATCAGAATCCTGTGCCTCCATTCAAATCTGAGCTATCTGAAATCAATCAAATTAGCCCACTGGGCATTAATGTTATATCATCTCCTGTGAGAAACTACGTTTAAACCTTCTTTTAAAGACAAGTTCACCCTGGGGGAAGGAAGTATTGCATCATTTCTATATATTTTTGAGAACGTGATGAAGGAAGCTCCTTATTGACAAAAGGTTAAATACTTACCCTCTTGCCTTAGTAGATCTGCCCAAGAAATTATGGTACCCCACCTCATGAGATGCAGCACTTGGGCTGAGGTGAAAGCTGCGCTTAATAAAGGAATTCAGTAGTGATCTCACCTTGTCAAATCAGAAACAGGCCGTTATGAGTATTAAGTTAAGATGTGGAAAATCTCCCACAGAGTTTGCTGCTCAATTCTACGCTGAGGCTCAGACATTGGTAACTAATAACCGCCTCACCCTCGATGATGATGTTGTTGCCATCCTGTCTGCTTTAGAGTTTAACCCGCAGCTCCATCTTCATATGACTTCTGTTAAATGAAACTTTACTTCTATTTTAGATATTAAGGAGGCCCTTCTTGTATTTCCTACTTCTATAGTTACTGCCGCTCCTGCTTCTGCTTCACATCCTCAAATTCATGTGGTGAACAACAATGAGTCTGGAAAGCCCAATCTCGACTAACTGAACCTATTGTGGCCATAGCAACCACACCATTCAGCATTGTTGGACAAAAATGGCTGAAGAGAAAGCAAAAGAGGGGTCAGCATAGGGCGAGAGGCTCGCTATGCCGACAACTTTACTGCGCCTTGAGAACAATCAGTTCATACTGTTTCCACTGACCTTGTTGGCTCTAATGCTTCTGAAGAGGAAACCCCTATTGAGCCTTTCATTGATATTAAACCTAGCGATATTTCTTCTTATCCTCTTTCTAAGTCGGCCCCTGCAGCTATATATTCTATCCCAGCTCAGTGGGGAGTGACAGTAACCCATATTGAAGCGGTGGTTCACAAAAGGAAGGTTCTCACTATTATTGACTCTGGCTTTCCAATTAACATCATTTCTTCTCAACTAATCGTAAAAATTAAGATTCAGACCAATCTTGACCTTTCATCAGAATATGGGACTGCTGGTACCGCATATTCTTAGACTATAGGTGCTTACTCCCACTTGCCCCTAAAGATAGGTGGCCTACAGCTCTCTATCCCTGCTGTAGCCCTGGATATTAATAGCTACGACTCCTATTGGGCACTGGGTTTCTTATGGAACATGCTGCCATTATTAAATTTAAGGATAAATTTATTTTTATATTAAGATACCGTGTCCCTTTACTCTTAACTTCTGCTCTTAAGGAAAAAGGGAAGCGGAAGTTGATGATGTGCCTTCTCAAATCTCCTGCTTCAGTTAAGCGTTTAGAATATCATGTGTTGGGGCCCAAAGTTAAGTTGCCCCCTCCCATGGTTGAGGCTGAGGAGGGGATGCCTTTACACTCTCCCCAAGTCCTTACCATACCTCCGCAGACCCAAATCCTGGTAGACACTGGGATCTAGTTGGTTCCCCCTCCTAATCACTTGCTCAAGATTTTTAGTTTACTTAACCCCTCCATATTTGAAGCTCTCCCCTGTTCAGTGTTTTTAGATCCCACTTATCAAGGCTCTGTCACTATTCTTCTAGACAACCTCTCCCATTCTCCTAAAGTCATTGAGCTGAAACAACCTATCGCTTATGTCCGCCTCTTGCCTTATGATCAGGTGATGGAGGTTCAGGGCGTTGGGACCCTTCATGATTTTGGGTTAGAGGAGCTCCCTTTCATTAACGCTGTGCCCGTACAAATTGGTTCTGATTTGTCAGAGAGCAAAAAGTGGCTGCCGAAGCTTTGATTGACAAGTATTCAGATATTTTCTCCTCTGGCTCTCATGATTATGGCCATATGCAAGGCGTTCAACACCAGGTCAATACTGGAGATGCTGCTCCTTTTTGCTCTCAACCTTATCAAAAATCAAAAACTGAAGAATCCCAGGTTACCCTCAAATTAAAGCAATTGCTTGATGCTGGCCCCCAAACCATCATGTAGTCCCTGGTCCTCCCCTCTCCTGTTTATTAAAAAGAAAAATGGGAGCCATCGTGTTGTTATTGACTATTGATAATTGAATTCCATTACGCGCAAGGACAGCTACCCTTTACCCCACATTATGACTCCTTGCAATCCTTATCTTTTTTTTAATATCTTTCTGCGATGGACCTTGACAGCGGCTCCTGGCAGATTGATCTTTCCTCTGAGGATTGTGCCAAGTGTGCCCTCATCTCTCATGAAGGGGTGTTTGAGCCCACCCGTATGCCGCAGGGTTATGCAATGCCCCTGCTACCTTCCAACGGGCTATGGACCAGTTGTTTGGGGACCTTAAACTCATGTGTATTTTAGTATACATTATAGATGTCACCATCTTCTCCCAAACTTTTACTGCACAGCTTGATCATCTTTGTCAGGTATTTCAGCGTCTACAGGAGGCCTCCTTGAAATTAAACCCTTCTAAATGTAAATTCTTTGAATGAGAAATGTAACTTTTAGAACACAAGGTGACGCGGCGAAGTATCCTCTCCATCCCAGATAAGGTCTCTGCCATTGAATGCATGACCGCTCCAAAGAATTTTCGAGACATCCAAGTCTTTCTCGGAATGGTGGGCTACTACCACCAGTTTATCTCTCACTTTGCTGACCTTTCTGAGCCCTTAGTTACACTCCTACACAAAATCTGTGCCCTTCTTTTGGGGCCCTGAGCAGCAACAGTCATTTAATTCCCTACGCACTGCCTTGTTATCAGCCCCTGTTTTAATACATCCTAACATTAAGCAACCTTTTGTTCTCTTCACTGATGCCAGTGACACCGCTGTAGGCGCCATCCTTTCCCAGTTAGACTAAGATCAAGTTGACCGCCCAATTGTTTAAATTAGCAAGACGTTAACCAAGGCAGAGCGGAATTACTCAGTAACTGAATGTGAGTGACTGGCAGTTTTACTTGCTATAAAACACTTCCGCCCCTATTTGTATGGTAAAAATTTTATAATAGTTACCAATCATTCCTCCTTCCGTTGGCTTTGTCAAATGAAAAATCCCAATGGGAGGTTAGCTCGCTGGGCCCTCAGACTCCAAAATTATAATTTTTCTATATTCAAAGAGCTGGCGCCATTCATCAAAATGTGGATGGGCTATCCCGCCTCCCTATTTTACATGAAGCTATTCCTGAAGAAGATCATCTTTTTGAGCTTCTCCCTCACCCTAGGTTGTGGCCTCATTAAATCTCCAGACATTCAAGCCCGATTAAAGAAGATTGCTGCTAACATTAAAGTCATTGATGGTGTTTTAGTAAAACAGGTTGGCACGTCTTTTCTGCCCTATCTCTGCCCTTCCATTCGTACTAAATCTATCAGGGAAGCCCATAAAACCCTTGGGCATGAGGCTATAAAGAAAACCCTTGAGTGGCTAAAAACTAAATGCTACTGGGAGAATATGGCCGAGTCCATTCATGTTGTTTTGGAATTTCTCTTGACCTGCCGTTCCCAGGACAAGTCTAATCCCCACTTTAAAGTCGAGCTTGTAGCCCCTGGGGCCCCTTTTGATACTGTTAGCATCGATGTTGTAGGGCCATTACCTGTGGCTGTCTATGGCCATTGCCATATTATCCTTGCCATAAGTCACCTAACTAAGTGGATTGAGGCCACTTCAGTCCCTCATGCTACTGCTAGAGCTACTGCCTTCTTCCTGTACCAACACAAATTCTCCTGTCACAGTTGCCCATGGTACTTTAACCACACAATGGCACTAATTTTATCTCTTCTATATTCGTGGAATTAACTTCTTTGCTAGGTATAAAGCAACTCTTCACTACACCATATCGCCCCGCCACTGATGGCGCGGTAGAGCGTGCTAATGGTACTTTAATTTCCATTCTACAAAAGTTAGCTGCTTAAGACCTTGTGCATTGGAATGATTTTCTCCCTAGTGCCTTATTGACCTTTTGAGTTAGCTATCACAGGATGATTAGGATGTCCCCTTTCCAAACCCTATATGAGCGCGAGCCACTTTTGCCTTCCAGCCTTCATCCTAATCTCAAATCAGCTAATCTAAGCAATGTAGAGCTTACCCTGCAATGGATAACTGATGAGATCGTACATCTCCAAGCTATGGCTAATGGATCTATAAAAACTACCAAACTTAGAGAAGGAGTTCAAGCCAATGAGCACCAACCTGTGCTCCCTGAATACTCTTTAGGAGATCTAGTCTTGTCCTACCACCATCGCCCTGGGGGTAGAACCTATAAGCTTGCCACCACTTAGTCTGGTCCTTATTGGGTGATACACCTTAGGGGGCCTGAATACTCTATCGCTGCTACTGGTACTGGCACTGTAGTTATTTGCATCCATAGCCATTTTCTGTGCAAGTACTATCAACCTTAGCAAGATCTTGAGGGGGGTGTTGTTAGAATTTGACCTGTTCCCACTTAATTCAATTCAACTTTCCCTACCTCCAATATCTCTCCAAAATTTCTTCTCGTGGAGCATTATTTTCTGTCCCCTAACCAACTTGTCAAAGTAAAGCCTGCCTTCGACTCCCCCTGATCAACGTCAGTGTGCTGAAGATTTTGCCGATGGAGGACGTCTTTACCCTGAAAGTATTAGGAGGAAAACATCGCCTATAAATATCCACGCCTTTTCTCAAATAAAGTTACGTTTTTATCTCCAGTTCATTCTTAATTTTACTTATTTCTAGAGCCTCTGTACAGCAAGCTCCTCTCCGGACATCAACTTCACCAGTTTTAGTATAATAGGTCCCTCATCACCTATTACTAAAGCTTATAGAAAATTACTGGTCCCTACATTTAGGATTTCCGGTTCTCCCCGCTGTCTTCTCACTGCGGGACATTTTATCCCATCCATTTTGGTAGACTTTGGAGGAACCATTACCCTCAGCTATCCTATCCTGACATTCTCCTACTGGTAAAATATGAACAAATGAGATTACCTGGTGTCACTTGACTTTTATAGGATAGGAATACAGTTAGATAAAAGCACCTGAAGTCCTCCATGTACTGGAAGGATTTACCCAGGAGCCATAGCTGACTCTAACTTGGAGCAAATAAATGGGGTGGGGATATCATCATATAAGCCCAAGGAAGGCTAAGACAACAAAAGTCCCCATTATAATGTGATGCCTTGCTGGAATGGTTAGAGTATTGTTAGCACAGATAGGAAAGACCTTTGATTCTACAATCTGTGCCAGTAATTTTCTGGGTACAGCCATTTAGCATCTTATGCTCAATGTGTACAATACCATCATTATATTTGATGTTTTCCAACCCCTTCTTTGGGGCTGTCAAGGCTGCGTACTTCCTGTTATACAAGAGGGGTAGCGTTTGCACTAATAAGTCTAAGGTATTCTCTTTAAAGGCAGCTTTGATTTAAGATTTTCTCAAAAATGAGGTCCTGAATTAAGAGATCATAATTCAAATTAGGGAATGCAATAACTGAGGCGGAGATTAATAAGGTACTAAAAGTGTAGCAATAATGTGTTGTATGATCCTACTGAAGTCATAGTATGGGCCAGAAGTATCATGGATTTTTTGTGGTCTATTTCTGGATCAAGCCCTTGATGTTTTCACCAATAAAGTAATACAGTATAATTTGGCAAAAAGTGCCTACAATAACTCAGATCTTAAGCTTATTTATAGTTATACTGTTGTAAATATTTTACCAAACATCAGTTTATATCTATATCTAATTTTATATTCACTTTATTTTTAGATAAAGGATTTGATTATATCTTATAAGTGATAGGGCACAAGGCCTAGGTTTTTATATGGAGATAATACCTTACCATTGTACTGTTGTTTAAATCCTTGAATCCCCACCAACGCAATTCTCATTCCCTTAAATTATTAAGCACTGGCGCCGTGGCTTCAATCTTGTTCATATCTCAATTCAGATCAGCATCAATATGATTTTTACCCTGAATCAGCTTAGAATATTTGTAATAGGGTCTATTATGATTATTATGGCAAGCTGCCGGTGATATGAGTAACTTTGCTGGAATTCAGTTTTGTAACAGCTGGTAATATCCTAGTTTCTGACTACCATATGTGCAGATAACTTTGGTGCACTGACATCACCAAATTATACCATTTTTGACGTTGGTAACATAGTTATTTAGTATTTGGTCCAACCCAACTATGCAAAACTCCTCAAAACAGAACCAAAAAAGATGACACATAAGTGATGTATATAACCATGAACACAACCTTTATTTTTAATATCAAAAATAGGTCTCTGAAAAGAGTTATCTAAAGAGTGGAAATTGATCTTACTCCTCAAGGAGGGAGCTCAGGAGATGAAATTTCAAAGTGAGCTTTAGAATTGGTGGGTGTGACTTTTTATAATTGCCCTTTGGGGACCAATAAAACCATTGATTAGGCTCACACTTAAGCCTAATCAATAATTTGGTTGAGGCACAACCCAGCTTGCAACACAACTAACACCAAAAATATATAAGCAATTCAACTTGGGGTTCAGATTTTCTGAACCCCAAGTTAAGTTGTAATGAGCAAGATAAGCTTAATTGCTACAATTCTACTTTAGTGTATCAATATTATATAAAAATACATTAATCACAAAAACTTGCTTCATCAGCATAATTGGAAATTCTGCTAGAATAAGTCCAATTGGCTTAATCATTAAGTTTTATGAAAAATAATGCTTTTATTTATTATACAAGTAAAACAAAGCTATCACTGTGTTTAAAAGTTATAAGTGTAACTTTAGTTCTTGACGCTATAAATAATTTAGACACATTTTATCAATGATAACATTTTTAATATACATTTGTCATTATAATATTTTATACCAAATTTAAGTTTTTTTTACTTATTTATTTTTTGATTTTATCTTATATGAAAAAATGACATATTAATTGGAAATTTAATTTATATTATAAAGTGCATTGATATGTTTTTAATTTTATAAAAAATTTAATTTTGAATAGATTTTTATATCTATAATATAAGAAAATAATTTGAACATAAGATGATTCACTTATTATAAGGAAAGTAATATATTATAGGAAAAATGCAATTATAATTGAAACACAAATAAATTGTAATCAATATAAAATAATTAAATATATAATAAATGCATAAATTGCATAATTTAATAAAATAAAAATTACATGCTATTAATTTGAAATAATAATACAGTTATTCTTTTATATTCTTAAGTATCAAATTATTTGTGTATAATGGCTGTATTCCTACCACCCCAATCAACAAAAATATCTCCGCATCCTGCTGATGCCCTGATGCCCCTGCTCTCTGCCATAGCCTGTACCCTGCTTTGTAATGAAGATACTACCAAGGATGAGCCCCCTGATCCCTCCTTCCCTTCCTCCATGATGGGATAAGCAGTTCCAGCTGTCCCACCTGGTTGGTTGAGTTTGCACTATGTGTGTTGTCCACACATTTTGGGTGGTTAGTTCAATTTTTCTGTGAGAATTTATTTTTGGGTTTTGAGTTTTGGTGATGTCTGTCCCCTGGTTGGCTTACCATGGTCAATTAAAAAAATAGGAAATTTAATTTATTTGTAATTACAAGTTGCCAACTGTCTCAGCAAATTTCCAATAAACTATCAGTGGTTCAGTTTAACCTAATAGTTATATGTCTATAATTCTGGCTTTTGCAAATTATATAAAGCTTAAATTATAACACATTAACTTAAAAAGCTACTATAGGATAAAATGTAAATAAAATTCTCAGATAAAATTTATTAATAAAAATTTTAAATTAGAAATCTTGTACGCTGATATTTGGTGGGAGGATACACCAATGGTGGAATATGGACCCTTTACCATTGCCTCCCCAAGTTTGAACATCAGTAGATGAACTTTGAGTAAAGGATGATTATGACTGTGTTGGTTTTGCGCACCAATGCCCCTGAACTGAGATAACAAATAGCAAAGGCAGTCCATGAAGTTCCTGGTTTATCATATGTCGCACATGGAGTTTTTCCAGGTTTTATCCTCCGTTCCCATTTTTTTCACTTCCCTTCATCAGTGCAGTATCATCCCCAGGTCAGCCCACTTCAAATAATATTTAAATTGATTATATATGTTGATATTTGTGTTCATAATACTTAAATTTACATTTTAGTCAAAATATACCAACTTTTCTCCTTATTATATCTTAGAGCTCATTAACTAGAAAAATTTGAGTAATGATATGATCATTTACATAAATTATTTCTTTCTTAAATATATTTAAATATTCTTATTACCAGCTAAATATCAGAAAGAGCCTTATATATCTTGTGATGTTTTAGGCCATTTACCAATTAGCCTAAACAACTGGTGCAAAATTTTTTTTAATTTTTCAATGCTACACTATACATATGGAGTGATATGACCTTGTTATATACTATTTAACAAATGAACAAAAGTATCTTTTAAAGAGCCTTTTTACATACAAAAAACCATTTAAGCCTTCTTTGTCACAGCTAGTGACATAACTTCTATAATCAACTGCCTTACCAAAGCCAAGTCTAACAAGCCCTTGGGCAAAGACCATAACCATAAGGGTCACTGATGACCTCTCTAAGATCTTTGATAAAAAACGGGTTTTGGCTTTTCCAGCCAGTGCTGAGGAATTGGCCCAACTGAGGTGAAAACACTGGTGGAATTAAACCCTAGAACCAGAAAGTTACAAGATATGAGGTTACAGAATTTTGCCAAATTAAAAACATTATGATTTTGTTAAAGAAAAAGAATTTGTGGATCTGATCAGATTTCAATAACCATTTGGGTTCTTTGTGAAGCATTCTCCTATAAATTAAATCCTAAGGTGAGAAAGGCTATGGGTTTCTCAGATACTCTGATTGTTTTAATAAAGCTTAGGATTTTGGGCACATTTACTGCAATTTCGTTATTTTCAGTAAATTGATACACCACTGTAAAGTTCTTTAATGGCTTAAGAACTTTTCCGCTCTTGTTCACCTCTACTGCTGTATGTGAGCCCTCCGCCTACTCTAAAACCTATTCCACCAGCTTCACCTCTTATTATTTTGCTGCCCTTTGCCCTAGATTTTATGCCACCATTCCCAGCTCTCAGGGCCTCTTGACCCTGATGGTTGTGGCCAGTTTGATGTGCGTTTTTCTCTCCAGATTTATATGGAAACACAATACTGACTATTTAGGATGTCTATTTGTTTTGTTGGTCACTTGGCTTTGTTGTCCCATCTTTGGCCTGGGTCTTTTCCCTCAGCAACCTTTTGCGCTCCAGTTTCCCTGACATTATCAGAAAAATTCATGCATTAGTTTGTAAGTTTTTTAAATGTTGGGTGGCTAGAGTTAGCCCATCCCTCTTAGAGTTGTCACCCATTGAAGCGGTCCACTGGGCTGGAACTTTTGTATCGCTTCTGGCCTTAATTGTTACCTTCTTCAAAGGGTGTTCTGAGGGTGTTGCGCGGCTCCCCTCATTTAAGACGCTCATACAGTGTGCAGTACCTGCCACTATCCTTCTTACTCTATGCTATTCACGCGATTCCAAATTTATAAATGAGATCTTCAACACGTTGTCCAGCCTTAGGGCCCACCAGAAGTCTCAAGGCAAGGACTTAGCTGACGTTCTCCTTCTCCAGCTGCTGCTCCGTGAGATTTCAGGGGGAGTTTCTCATTGGTTACTCTCCATGGGTGAGAATGATAGATCACTCCTGAAATCTCACCCAGCGTTGGAAATCTTTGCCAAGCCACATGAGTATCCGCCTTCTACCTTTGAGGACTATACCTTCTTTGTTTACTTGTCCCAAGGAGACTTCACTACAGCTCAATACTTGCACCTGTTTCAAGAGCAAGCATTGAGGTTGGAATCTTTAAGCAGTTGAAAATGGCCCTTCTCCGCAGGTCCCTAGATAATACTGGTACCTTTGACATATGGGATAGTCCTCCACAGTCCTTATCTGAACATGCTCCATCCTTGTATCTCTGTTGTCAGCAGCCCCTGTGCCACCAAGACTAATTGCACCAATGAACTTTAAAACTTAGAACTTGACAACATAATCACTGTTGGGCACCATCATATTTACAATCATGTGGTGACATATCCAAATGAGACACTGTATATTATGGACATCTTCTAACTTGATTCTAGAATGCACCATTTCAATCTCCCATTACCACTTGGAATCAGCACTGAGCTTGCTGGAAGTTGATACTGAAACCTCCATCATAGATGGAGCCCCTCATTACTGTCCCTGCACTGCCGCTCTCAACGGAGTACCCCTCACTTTTGTCCTTAAAAGTTGAGGGGGTTAGTAAGTCTAACCCATTTGATTAATCATTCACTTACTCCAGCCATGGACATGCCGTTGCCATTTTTGAACCTATGCCTTCTGTCCAATTTGTCATCCCATTTGGTTCAGTTGAACAACTCTTCCCTATTATTTCAGAGTCACCTTTCCTGGCAGATCCTGTCCAGAAACGGAGTAGATATCTATAAAAAGATGATTGAAGAAGAGCTTTCCATGGCTGACCTCACCAAAAGCTTGGCTGTCCTGACTGATGTATTCTCATGTGATAAAGATCTTCCTCCCGCCAAACATAGTGCATTAAGCTACCCCACACCATTTAAGTCCTGTGGACAACTTTATAGCAATGTAAAGTCATACAGGGTAAATTTTTCGGGGGATACTCCACACAATACGCCGCCCTCTGGGCTTGGAGCAATCCTGTCCTCCCTTGACTCTGAGTGAAATAAACCCTCTTCTGCTTACTTCTTGTTCATGGCTACTTTTTCTTCTGCAGGGAAGAGCTTTCAAGAACTTTCTTTGGTGGACACCTTTGTAACTGAAAACTTTATCTACCAAGAGTTGGCAGAGGCCCTGGAGCTGCCCCTGAGAGTTGGTCAATTTGTGAATGGTGGTGCATCTCAAACCATTCCAAGTTATCGCGTGTTAACACCTGTTACTTTCATTGCAGGCAATAGTTACTTTGTTGAGAGCTTCTCCTTGATAAAGAACCTCCTATACCCTGTTATTTTGGGGGTTGGCTGGTTTCGCCATTTGCCATCGCCACTAACCTCCTGGACTCTACCATGCTTGCATAACTTCCTGGTGGAGTCACGGTTACCATCCCTTTCTTAGATGAGAGCGCCACGGTGCTTCCCAGAAGTGGAGCCCCTCTCATAAGATGGGCCTAGCCTCTATTCAACCTACTGACACCCTAACCCCAACACTCACTCTGCCAGAATGCATCCATGGATATGCTGATCTGTTTGATCCCACAAAGACCCGCCCACTCCCTGAGAACACCAAGTTTGACTTTATGTTTTAAGTTTACCGTGAACCTCATCAAGATATCCTCTCCAATTTACCCCTTGTCCCTGAGAGAGGAGGCTGCTTTGGACGCTTGGGTAGACGACATGCTCTCTAAGGGTCAAATCTTTAAGAAATCCTCACCTGTGTGCTCCCCCTCCTGTTTGTAGAGAAGTCTGATGGCTCACTTCGTCCCTATGTTGGTTATAGCAATCTGAACAACATAACAGTTCCTGACCCCCATCTGCTCCCTCTGTAGCAAACAATTGCCTGCTACATGGAGAAAAGCTAGGGTGTTCATCAAGCTTGAATGTATCAACTCTTTCAGCCAGATCCGCATTAAAGAAAGCCAAGAGTGGTTGACCGCTTTTTGTACTCAGAAAGGTATCTACCAGTTCAGGGTTATGCCGTTTGGTTTGAAGAAAGCTCCCTCCTGCTTTCAGAGCTCATTTATTCTGTCTTGGGAGACCTTATGGGTACTTTCACAATTGCATACATAGATGACATAATGATATTTTCCCCAGATGCAGAATCTCACACCTGCCACCTTGTGTCTGTCATGGAGAGGCTTTAACAGGAAAACCTTACAATTAAGGCTAGAAAGTGTGAGTTCTTCCAACCCAAGGTTAAGTTATAAGGAAACATTATCTTCTCCATGGTCACATGATTACCCCAGATAAGGAATCAGTTATCCATGATTGGGTTACCCCCTCATCTTTCATGGAGTTACGCAGCTTCCTTGAGACATGTAACTTCCTCAAAAAGTTCACCACCCAAGTCTCAGAAGTTGCCGCCCCTCTCTATACTGCTTCAGGGAAGAAGATTTTCAGTTATACCAATGAATGGTACGCTGAATTCTAAGCCATCAAGTCCATACTATTGTCCAGCCTGGTGTTGGTACATAAAGACCCCAGCCGCCCCTTTATTATCTCCACTGATGATTCCAACTTTGCGGTGGGAGCTGCTCTGCTACAAGAGGGGGAGGATGGAGTGGAACGGCCTGTTGCTTACTTTTCTAAGAAAATGACCCTGGCGCAGCTCAACTATGCAATATATGATAAAGAACTCCTTGCAGTTGTTGAGGCAGTACTACACTGGCGCCACCATTTGCATGGGTCTAAGTGGCCATTTACTGTCTTTACTGACCATAAGGCATTGATGTACTACCGCGCCTCCCAGAAGCTATCCCCTCACCAGTCTCAGTGGTTAAAATCCTGTCAGTGTTTGAATTCCAATATGACTTCATTAAGGGCACCCAGAACATGTTACCTGATGCTCTATCCCGGAACCCTGCCCTAGCACCTGACCCAGCACTAGTTGACGCCACAATACCCAGGTGTTGATTAAGCTGGAACAGGTGAAGTTGAGCCCACTGTATAACCCCCCCGCTCTGCTTATGATGGAACCTTTGGAAGGGGATGCTGACACCCCTGCCTATGTTAGGTTGTCCCAACCTCTGTCAGCTGACTATGATAAGATTAAGCAGGCCTGCCATAGAAATGACGAATCCCTGGACCAAGGCTACCAGTTGATGGATGGGGTCATCCTCCATCAAGGCAAGTGGTGGGTACCTCCTGGACCCCTGTGTGAGGAAGTGATGCGTAAAGCTCATGACCCTCCAACTGCTGGCCACCCTAGCAAGGACAAGACACTTGATTTGGTCCACCGCTACTACAGTTGGAAAGATATTGCAACAGATGTGGCAAAATTCACAATGTCCTGCTTGACGTGTGTTGGGATTCTTAACAGTTTAATTGAAGCCTTGACTTGGGGCTTCGAACTTGTTACTTATTTTGGGCAATATCAACCTATATTTACTATTATTAATCTACCAATTGATTCTTTGTTGGGTCTAAAGCCCAAAATCATTATTAACTTTGATTTACTTAGCATCGTCCAAATTCAATTAATATTAGATGAACTCAAGATAAATTATCAAACTGCTCCACTAATTGATAATCCTGGCTGATAAACTCTATAACTAATATTCTACCCTGGAGGGAACAAATCCCTTATTTCAATGTTATCTTATCTCAAGCTTCACCTTATCTTATGAGTACTTTATCTGTTACCTAATTCTCTTTACCCTCTAAAAATTTAGAATAATATTTTATTCCCAATTCCACCAGGGTACATGCCAATCATTCCTTATATCCCTTATCTTATCTTTTCTCTTCTTAGCACTATTTAAGGTGCTGATTATTTGATTAATAAAATAGCTCTTATGCTTTACCTCTTTTGGCTCTTTGGTATAAGTTCACTCTTGTTTTTGGGACCTCTGAACCAGTGTGGTTAAGTCCCTAACTCTTAACTTTTGGGACCTCTGAACCTGCCTAGGTTAAGTCCCTAATTATAAACTATTAGGACCTCTGAACCTGTTGTTAAGGTTAAGTCCTACTCTCGCCTGTCCACCTCAGCAAGCTTTGAAGGACCACCTTCAGACCTCCCTCAGTCCCAACAACGCGCAACTGGTCAAAGCCAAGCCACCTGAAGAGTGCTGGATTGCTTGTTCCCCTCCAATCTGCTGAGGGCCCTTGGACATCAGTGCCTGTCAATCTTATTGTAGAACTTCCCTTGTCTTAGGGTTATGATGCGATAATAGTTGTGGTGGACTGTTTCATAAAGATGGCCCACTTCTTCCCCTGCAACACTACCATTACTTCAGTTGAGACAGCTCGCCTCATTGTAGATCACATCTTTTGCTTACATGGTCTCCCCAAGGAGATTATCAGTGATTGGGGCCCACAATTCACCGCTCAGTTCTGGGAAGCTCTTCTTTCCATCCTCAGTGTCTGCCCCTGCCGCTCCACAGCCTTCCACCTCCAGTCAGATGGACAGATGGAGAGGGTGAACCAAGGTTTGGAGCAATTCTTGCTTAGTTATTCTAATGCTGAACAAAAAATTGTTCCTCTCACCTTCCACTGGCGCAATTCGCTTATAGTAACTTTACCCATGCCTCCAGGCACTTTCCCCATCTTTGCAAAATATGGTTACAACCCCAGCTTCAATCCATGTCCACAAATTGATTCCACCGTCATTGCTTCCAATGAACGCGCTAAAGAGCTCAGGGACATACATCAGGCAGTGAAGGATCATCTCTTTGAGGCTGTGAGGATCTAAAAAGCATATGCCGATTGAAAGTGCCATGAAAAACCTGAGTATAAGCCTGGTGACTTGGTCATGGTCAACGCCAAGGAACCTCCACTTGAAGCAACCCTGCCGCAAGTTAGGCCCAAAGCGTGATGGACCCTTTCAAAATCATCAAGAAAGTTGACCCATCAGCTTACTAGATTGACTTACCTCCTTCAATCAAAGTGTTCAGCAGCTTACATGAATGCCTTCTGACCCCATTCAATGGTCCTATGCTACCTCTCCCAAATCCTAACATAGTGGATGGTGAACCCCAATACGAGATTGATTCAGTTCTTACTTCTTGCCTATCCTGACGCCACCTGCAATACTTGGTGTCCTGAAAAGAATATAATGAGACAGAGAACTGGGTATCTTATCAGGACATGATTAATACTCAGAAGCTAATTCATGACTTCCACTCTAGATTCCCAGATGCCGCAGGACCTGCCACCCAAGCCTCTTTAGCTTCCAGGAAGCTACCCACTCCCCACAAGAACTTTGCCTTGTCCAATGTCCCCTCAGGTGGTGTAGAACTCCATCCAAGAGCAAAAGGTGATGTCACAACTAGTGATATATTCCCTGGAATTAACCCCCTTCTAAAGCCAAGTCCAACAAGCCCTTGGGGCAGAGACCAGAACCCCTAGGGTCACTGATGACCTATCAAAGATCATTGACAAAAAATGGGTTTTGGCTTTGCCAGCAAGGGCTGAGGAAAATGGTTTATTTGAGGAAAAACCCAGGCGGGAATCGAACTTAACGCTCTGAAAATCACAAGATGTGAGGTTATAAAATTTGGCAAAATTTGAAAAATTTTGATTTTATTTGAAGAATGACAAATTTGTAGCTCATATCAGATTTCAATAACCACTGGAATCTTCGTGAATCAACCCCCTATAAATTAAGTCCCAAGATGAGAAAGGCTTTGCTTTTCTAAGATATTCTGATCCTTATAATAAAGACTAAAATTTTGGGCCAGTTTCCTGTATAATTTTTGTTTTCTTCAACAAAAAATATACCTCTCCAAAGTTCTGTGATGGCTGGAGTACGTTTTTCGTTCTGATTTGCATCCACTGATGTACGTAAGCCCTCACCCACTCCACCACCCATTCCGCCAGCTCCACCTCCTCCTATTTTTCTGGCCTTTTCCTTAGATTTTACACCACCTTCCCATCTCCCAGGGCCTCTTATCCCTGATAGCTGTGGCCAGTTTGGTGTGCGTTTTGCTCCAAAGATTTATATGGAAACACAATACTGACTGTTTAGGACGTCTCTTCATTTTGTTGGGTCACTTAGCCTTGTTGTATCACCTTTGGCCTATGTCTTTCCCTTCAGCGACCTCCTGCGCTCCAGTTTCCCTGACAGCCTCAGTTTGGAGGGAACTAAGGGGGCCCAATGGTGCACTTGATATTGGAGATATTTTAAGGAAGGTATGATGTCTAACGTTATTAAAGACCTCCTCAAGGAGGTCCATGCATAGGTTTGCGATAGTAATTATAAAATAAATAAAATTTAAATGAATGGAGGATTTATTAAGAAAATGACTAAAAAGAGAGGTTGTTCTCAAGTAAACATATTTAAGCTAATATGGGGAGTCACCAATTGATGGAAGTGGTTCTAAGCCCAGTTGCACCAATAAGTACATGCTTCCATTTGGAAGGGTACTGTAACTAGTTATTGACTAAACTTGAGTTATTAATTGAAGTCATGGATGACCCAAGCTGGAAACTTCAAAAATTGAATGGGTTTTAAAACCCTGTTTGCCAAACAACTGAAACAAAACATTGTGATTAAAAAGGTTTGACGTCCATTTTAATTTTACCGCTGTAACCCAGGGCTAAGGATTTTGCACTTCCCCTGGACCAACCTGGGCATATCTGGCCTGCACCCAGCGTTAATCCATGGTGTGCTTGAGGCCAGGAAGGTCCTAAAGTTTGCCCTTTTTGTCCTCCTGATGTCCAGCCTTGTCTAGGCAGTTGGCTCCTTTAATAAAGTCATGTGAAGGTAACACCATTCCAGGAGAAGGTAACAGCTAGTATGTGGCCATTAAAAAATAAATTATATGGTAAATTTAAAATTTTGGTTCACATGTACTATCACTCCATAGTGCTGTTACCAAAATGATAGTGTTGGGAGGAGCATGATTTCTCATGCCTCCTCTTTCCCTTGTGGACATTGGGTTTTTTTTATATATGCAGGATGTCCACATGGAGGTTTCACAGGAGACTCAACTTCTTGGCCAGGGTGATAAGGCCTTGAGTCCTGATATGTTCAATGTCCCTATCTTTACTGATATACCAAGTGCGCCTCAGGAGCTCTAGCAGGGCTCCTGGTCCTACTCCCTCACTCTTCTTGCTCGCCTTTGCATCCTTACTATGAGTGTCATAATGGTGAGTAGGCACTGGGGTATATTCAGCCCCTTTTACTACTGGCAGTTTGGGACCCTTCTTGCCTTTGGTGCCTCACAATTTTTCAATACAGTGAACTTCTGTGCTCTCATCAATTCAATTGTGTCTGATAAATTCAATTGTTGATATTTTTCCATTTGGGTTGTAATCTGTAATATTAGGAGTGGTCAGTTCTCCTGTGGCAATAAATTAGCAACCAAATCAAATTCTGCCAAATCTTGTTGTTTTTTATTGGCTGTTTTGTTATCTGTAACATTTGATTGGCTCAATGGTAATAGCTATTACATATCTTCCTAAATCTATTCAGGTGGGATGGATGATTCCGCTGATGCCTTTGCCTTGGCTGTGGCCAAATTGTGGGCCTGTTTGGCCATTTTCAACTCCTTCTAGAAAATTAGGTCAACAATTTTTATTGTCAAATTCCCCCAGTTAGATGCTTGAGTAGTTTCTGTGATTTTAACATATTATAGGTCATTTTTACCCATTTCCTCCTCACAGAATTCCTTTTCTATTATGCCTTCTTTTATGGGACAGGCATGGATCTTGTGTCCAAAGTCCTGACAGTGGTTGCATACAATAATGTACTTTCCAACATTGTGTGAAATAACCAGGTATTTCCCATTGATCATAATAGAGCTGATGTGGGGGATTATGTGAGATCCTCCACTACCTCTGGGTTTAGAGACGATTGCAATTGCCTTCCCTATGCTAAGGGTCAGCATGAGATGTAATCTTTGCACCTTGAATTGCTTAGTTTCTCTGTGGATTTCAAGTTCTCCCCGAGATGGTATCTGATGACTGTGCATACAAGCGTTGTCAGAAATTAGCCAAAAATTATAAAAAATCCAAGAATCTTTCCAACATGTACGTTTGGTCAGTACCAACTGTTGACTATCGGTATGGTTGATAACTACTCTGATCTTTGCAGCATTATTAGCTTTTCCACCATCTTGAACCTAAGGTCCACAAAGCCATGACAGATAGTATGGGTCATCATGTATATGGCATGCTGGATAATTTTTATTTGGGATATGCTGAACTTTTTCCAAAATTCTGGAGAATCTGTTACCAAAAAAAAGATGTATCTCATGTTCAACTGATGATAGCAACTGAGAATGGGATACTTCCATGTAACTGTAATATTTTACAAAAAAATACATTAAACCTATAAAAATCACCATCTCAGGTTTTTTGTTATTTGCTTGGTCTTTGTTATTGCTGGTGCACTTGATACCTTTGGGCTTTCAGATCCAGATACTTTGCTCTTTACTACATTTACCAAATTCTGTCCTTGTTTGTGGATTAACTCAATTCACCTGGAATAGATTATCAAATTGTACTGTTTGTAATAAATTGCTTTGCTGAAAAGTGATAGCAATAGTAATGAAAAAGCTTGACTTTTTTGTAAGGTTATTAAAGTAAAAAGTGAAGATTTTATACTTCTGGTTAAAAATCAAAATATAAAAACAAGTGATAATTGTAAGAAATTGGGATTTAGGGTAAGATTTTGGGGTTTCAGGATCTCATAGTGAGGAGGCATCTGATTGTTACTTTAGTTGCTTTCTCCATTTGTTCTAATTCTTGTATCCACAATCTCCTTCTCACAGCAATTACCCATGAACATGGATGTCCAGGGACCTATCTTCTGTCCCTGATCCTGGTTTGTGGGATATATCTTCTCCTCAAGTTATTGCTTAATCACCAGATTTGGTGATATGATTATAAACTTTAGTTTTTTTGTGATGGCGCACCTTTGATGCGCCACACTAGGTTTTCATAGCACTATCAAAATTGGTTGCTTGTTAATTTTTGTAATATTTCAAGAGCCTCAATCATTCCCATTTGGGTAATTTGTTTGGGTCATTGCCTTTCTTCAGATAATCAAAAATTATATTGCCCCCAAGGCTATAAAAGAGGGTCAATTTTCATAGTCTTCATTGGCAACTTTGTTGTCTTCATTAATTAGAATCTTCTGGAGCATCAGGTACCAAATTATTTCTCATGATGCCATCCTGATCTTTTAGTGAATTTCATGAACCATCTGAGTATATAAAAGGGGGGTTGACCAGTTTCATATTCAGTGGGTAAGTTGCCCACACTTCCACTGGTTTGAGACTATACTCTGTTCATTCTGCTATTTGAGAAATGATCCGCTGGTGCCCTAAAAACTTCATCCATGACATGAAGAATAAATTGTTATGACTACAAAACTTTTAAGATTTTATTGCAAACAATATATAAAAAATTTTAGTACTAAAATGCACCAATTTAGGGTGAATCTGTTAGATTATGCATCTAAGTGATTTAATTTCTCAGAAAAGCTTATCAAGCTGAGGTAATAATGGCATTTACGCTACACTGTCCTTTGTCACCTGATGAGATATGCAATAATGGCAAGTTATGGTACTGATCCACACCTTAAATTATGATGTGAGCTAATGTGTGGAAAAAAATCAATATTACCATTCAGAATCTGGTCACCTGGATGGCTACATTGTTAGCTTCTGCCCATGCAACCTCATTGGGTACCTTGTCAGGAGATTCATGACCTTGAGTATCTATGCTCTAGATACAACTCAGTCACATGGCGCTATTTCCATAGGGTGTTCCAAGATTGGATTTTCTACTTAAACACCATATGCATAGTTAATTTAATTACAGACACTAAACAGAACCATATAAAATTGCAGATGGGCTTTATTTTGAGGAGACTTTGGTATACAGTTAGGGAATTAAAAGAACGCGTTCATCAACTGAAATGGTATTCAATAAGATTTGCACAAATTGGATGATAAACTAGGCATATGATTTTTAAGAACCCTGGATTTGCAGTGACTCACTAGCCATTGGATTGAGAGCCCAGAATCAAACCAATTTTGCCAAAAGGTACACACTTTATTAAAATTATATCTCAATTGTGTTGATTTAACAATCAAGCCACATCAGAGCTGATAGTATTGCAACTGTCTTTGTATTAATTCTAAAGTCCTAACATATGTAAATCTATGACCAATCAAGGATTGATATACTTTGATGCCAAAAGTTGAAGATATTAGGGGTTATAACTTCTGATCCTATATTAAAAAATTTAATGGCATATATATTCTAATAAATTCTTTATAGTGATTTTAGAATACTCATATCATTCACCATGCTATAAAATGTTTCAAAGTAAGTTCAGGGTCACAGGGTGAATAGATATTGCAGTGATCAGACAAAAGATATGTAGATAGGTTCGTGACTAGATCATCTAATTTATATGTTTATTATTGTTCTACTATAGGTGTTGCAGCACAAAAGTTTGGTGCTACAGGTGTCAAGCCTATCTGTGGCAGAAAACCTGAGGATTTTGGGCAGTTGCCTCATTTGAGGTAAGGGCAGTAAGTAGTTCTTCAAACTGGATTTGTTATGTCATCTTGGAATTAAAAACTTACAAGTACCACCGCTATAAAAGATGCTTATAGTGGTGATGTAAATAGAAAACTTTTAAGAGAATGAAAGATTTTCACTTCTGTTATAAATTGGACTAAAAGTTATTTGATTTTTATCTGAACTTAAATAGAATTTAAATCTACTAAGGATCCTTTTTTAGTACTAGGCAGTCTCATTCCTCTACTGGGAATGCTATATACCTCTAATATGATAAAGTATCTAGAACTAAAAATACTGATTTATTGTAAGATCTAATAAAATCTAAGATTTTAAATATTCTGGCTAATCTAAGTAATAATTTAGATGCACTAATTAGATGAGCAACTTAATAACTATTAGCGTAGATAGTCCAATTACTGATTACCTATTAGAAAGCTGTGTTCCATTTATACTGTCATCAGATAGTATCATCAATAAGTGGATCACTCAGGTATAGATTAAAGGGTATTAAATACTATTTTGTTTATATAAGATTCACATGCAGCTTTAATTACATAACACTTTTTGTTTTTGGATAGCCTTATCTTTGATATAATTTAGATATTAGGTACATCCTTAGTTATTGCTAATAAGTTATACTTCTATATGAGATCCTATCAACTTCTAGCTTACTATCTATGATATATAATATCAGTTAAAACATCAAAACTTTCACCAAAATCTTTTCCTCTAATTGTGAGCAAGTTGATAGAATATATATATATATATACATTATTAATCACAAATAGAAAAAGTATATTACTTTGTATATAGTGCATTCTTTTAAGGTAGGTATATAAATCTAACCTTTTTGAAGTGCTACTAATAAATAGATTAAAGTTCTAAGTAATATCTAATTGATAAAAAAATAAAAAATACTTTACTATCAGATCAGGATATAGGTGTTGTGTTCTAAAGATTAGAAATCTTTGCATACAGTCAAATTAAACTGGGTTAAACATTATGAGACTGAAATACATCTATTATGCTAAGAAAGCTTCTACTAGTTAAAAGAAATGTTCAAATGATTGTTAAAGATTGCATTGGGCCCTATAATTGGATAGTCAAGGTTAAAATATCATATTGGGTATGTTACATAGTGTATACTTTTATGCCTATTTCTAAAAGCTTTTTACATAAAAATTCTATATCTTACTAAACCCTTTCTAAGAATCTCTATCGGTATAACTTTTGCTAAATTGAATCATCATGTAAAATTTTATGAAGTAACAGACAGACAGATGTTGAGCTTTCTATTAACACAGGTAGCATAGGTATTTAATTAATGTGCCACCTTTAAGAGTCAAATACTTAGAAAACCCACCATGTATAAACATGTTAGCCTATCTATAATCTTAAGCTTGAGATAAACTATCATTTTTTGTTGTACGATAGAATAAAGGTACATGTTAAATTAATAATCCAAATATATAGATTTAAATTCAAGGTCAGAATAATTGAAGTTCAATTAGCAGTCAAAAAACTGCTTTAAAAGTTCACGTATGTTATAAGCTTTACTATTAAAGCTTTAAGGCTCAATTCTAGAACAAATATAATTTCTTACGTTTGTAAAAAGTTTAGCCATTAACTCAGGCAGCTATCGTGTGATAGTTTAGATATAAACCAAATCCAAGTTGAACTATTTAAGTTATCTGACTGTTACTTTCATAAAAATTGATAAGGCTATTTGGGAAGGTAGCGATTCGTTGGTGCGGCAAAGGCTTATGATTTAATTGCAACTTTACAAGATGATCTTCGAATAGAGTGCAGAAACGCCAAACCCCGCAACTATCTCTTGCTCAACTAGCGCCTGTTTCGTTTTGTTTTTGGGGAAGGCGATAGTCACCTGGGCGGGCGAAGCAACCTGAAGCCGTCCTTGGAGAGATTCTAGAACGTTCGGGTCACTGGGGCCGTCGGTTTGGGAATAGTTAGGAAGTAATGGGGGAGCAGGTGCGCAGAGGTTGTTTCGCTTCCCTGTCCCAAGCTGAAAGTTGGCGTTTTGACCCCTGAAGGTTAAAGGAAAGTCAACGTCCCTACCAGGTGTAAACATCCCGGCCAAACTCAGATGCTCCTTTCTCGTTGTTAAGAGTGGCAAACACATGGGTGGCACCGATGCTTAGCTTGTATAAATTTTACGGGAACAAGTTGTTTCAATTCTTCAGAATCTAAAAGTCAGGGAAAGCGTAAGGATACTTACATTCAAATTTAGAGGAAAATGCTTGGACTTTGACTGGCACTCCTTGGGCATGCATGTACTAGCAGTTTAGAATAAGATCAATAGGCTGAATCTTACCCTATTATTACCCAGTTGCCCCCATTGGCCAAACCCGCACGTATATAGTTCAGCCTTTTGGACGTTATTGTCAAAGTCAAGCTGATGAACCACAAACGCCGAGGTGTCGCCTCCCGCTGCTATATCTAATATTTTGGGCCGGAACTGATTATTACTACCGCCAAAATAGGATGTTATTTCCTGAGGTATGGCAGAGATGGCCTTGGAGAGCGTAAAGTCGCCTATCCCTAGTTGCTGATTTGAACATTAGTTTGTACATAAACTATTCCACCCCTGAGAAATTGGCTCCAAAAGCAAAGACTCTGCCGCTGCTAGTCCTAATGTAGGATTAGCAACCCCAACTAATGGATGTATTTTAAAAGTTAGTAGTACCTTATTAGCGTATGATTGCTTCCACAGGCGACTTTATCGAGGGTGACCGAATCGGGAAGCTCCACCTCATTAAATTGAAGGTTGAAGTCCGCCGCGTTATCAAAGTGGTTTGTGGGAACCGTTGCGGAATCCAGATTCCCAACTCCAAGTTGCCCGTACTTCTTTCCTTCGGCATCAGCTTGGAGGGTAAGGATGCGGTTGTTGCTGGTGATAGCTGCCAGATGGTGTTGCCCTGCAGAAATATGCTTAATTCTAGCCAAAGTTTCAGCCATTTCGGTTTGGAATTACTTTTCTCCTCTAGAGGCGTTTGGGATCTCGACTTTAAAAAAATTTATGGAGGGTGGGGAGACCCCCAAAGGTATTCGGGCCAGCTTTGAGCTTGGTTTTCTTTTGGAACCCCTTGGTATTTTTTGGAGGAGCTGATTACGTAGAGCTCTCCCCGCCTAGAAAGGGCAAACACCTTTTTGTCGCTAAACTTAAGAATGTAGGGGTAAAAGTACTTACGAGGCGGCGACTTGGGCAATATCCTTGCCCTTGAGCGTAAGCTCGGGAACTGGGCTTTTCTCAAACTCTTCTCCAAAATATCCCGATCCCCATTGATAAAGGTCGCCGTTCGCATCAATAGCGACTATAGGCATGTTAGTAAAGGCACCGGTCTACAAAACCAACCTGCATGATTTAATGCAAAAGCAAGGCCTCTAAAAGCCTGACCCTCGAAGCATTTAGCTTCCTTGGTAGTTTAATGGAGGCTTCCTGAATTTTGTCCGGAGCGGCTATCCCACAACTATTTCGAACATGAAAGATCAGATACTAACTTAAATTAGAAGAAGCCTCACCCGTTCGTTCCCCACAAAAAGATCCCAGGGTTTTTACGGGATAGCTCCCCCTGATTAATCTGCAGGGTCATAGTTTGGGGTATAAACTCCGTCAACTTTTGTGTATCTTCTTTAAAGGAGATTGGGGATTCGGCCTCCAACTTAATGCACGAAGAAAATGCCCCAACCAAACCGGCGGCCACCAAAGTTCCCCCGAGCCCCCATACCTTATTTGTAGCACCCGATTTAACTTGGGTAGCTTTAGTTGTCAAATTTTTGGCACACCGATTGGGAACCCAAATTAAAGACTGGCGGCGGAGGATGTTGAAGGCCCCCATCGTCAGTTTAATATTAAAACTCTAAAATCTTGCCAAGGGAAATCACAGAGGCGGTCGGAAAGCTTTGTTTTCAACGCGGTTCTATATAAAAACACAACTTTGATAAACTGTTAGCGTAGCGGGTTCTCGATTTAAAAAGATCTGCTTATCGCCAATTGGAAAAATTATTGTTCCGAAAGCTTGAAGGTTAAGCTGATCAGATGATCAAACTTAAATTTTTGTATGTGACGTAAGTATAGATCAGCAGCTGCATTAGATTTCGATGGCTACATTTGCCACCCTTTCATAGAACTTGTATTTCGTTTGAGTGAAGTTGGTAGAAAGTTTATTGGATTCGGTTAATTTGATTAAAAATGATGGCAAATCTTAAAATTTTAGATGTATTATTGAATTCAAAAATTCGGTAGCCTATACTAATGTTTCTTAAACTTGAAGTCAATATATACATCTAGCATAATTACCCATTCAATGCTAAAGTTTTCTGATAATCTATATATAATAATTGAGAGATTAAGCCTACTCAATAAAACCCTTTTTGAAGTCGGCATCATATTTTAAACTGAATTATATAATTTTTCTCACAAATACAAAGTATTTCTTATGTCTGTATTGTGCCCAAGTGTAAACTATAAGCAACTTAGGATATATAGTACTGAGTATATATATTATAAATACATATTATAAGTCAGTTAAAATATGGCGCCGACTTCAAAAAGGGTTTTATTGAGTAGGCTTAATTTCTCAATCATTTCATACTTTTTAGAGCTTTTTTTAAAGGAGGTTCTTTTTTGCTAAAAAATTTTTTTTGAGAAGGTTCTTTTTTCCCAAAAAAATTTTATCCCCAGCTCTTTTTTTTTAGTACTAGATGTTATCCCCAGCTCTTTTCCCCTCATAAAATTAGTGCATTTTTGGACCATCTAGTACTAAAAAAAGTGCATTTTTAAAAGTGGCTCTTTTTCCTACTTTTATTAAATATTACTATCTCTATATATTATTTTTGCCCTTACTATTTCTCTATAAAATTAAAACTTATTGTATATCTATTATATATAGTATCTTATAAAAAATATACTAATAATTCATTTTATTAAATTTAGTTGATTTTTTGGGTAAGTTATATTAAATTTACTGATCACCATCTACAATACTTCATTTTATTAAATTTAGATGATTTTATTGGTCAACGTATGCTGAATTTACTGATCACTATTTACAGTAATTAAGGGAGGATACCCCAGTGGTAGAGTATAGACCCTCTACCACTGCCTCCCGAGTTCGATCCCGGTAATGGATTTTGGGTAGGGGACGATTTTGACTGCGTTGGTTTTGCGTGCCGATGCCCCGAACCGAGATAGCAAATAGCAAAGGCGGTCCATGGAGTTTCTGGCCTATCATACGCTGCGCATGGAGGTTTTCTGGGTTTTATCCTCCTTTCCCATTTTCTTCACTTCCCTAATCGGTGCGGTATCGTCCCCAGGTCGGCCCACCTCGAATAAAATTTACTATTTACAGTAATTCATTTTATTAGAATTGGTTGCTTTTATTAGTCAACCTATATAAATTTATTGATCGCCATCTAAGATAATTCATTTTATCAAATTTAGATGAGTTTATTGGTCAACTTATGCAAAAATGATAGCCATCTATAATGATTTAAGCTTGTCCCGCTATGAGCTCATACTGACTGAATTTTGAACATACCCCCCAGCCATAGGACATATTAAATGTGCAACAAAGCTATCGCTTCACCGATGCCGGAAAAAAGTTTATCCGGTGTTGTATTAGTCCCACAAGTACCTATCGCTTCCGAGCCCATTTTGATATATTTACTAAATAATGGGCATATACTTACTAATACTTACAAAAGTAAAATGGGACCTAAGTTGGAGCATCCTCGATTTTTGGAGATGATCATCCAAATCGGTCCAGTATTTTCAGAGTTACGCTCGAACAAACATCTTTTAAAAAAGCATACAGGTCGAATGATGACCTTCTTTTTCAAAGTCGGTTAAAAATGAATGCGTCTGTGTGCAAGTCCCGAATGAATCCTAAACCATTCATCCAATTATGATGAAACTTTGGTGAGTTGTGTGCATGCCTGAGAAGGTTTATGAATAGTAAAATAAAAATTTTTATATTTAACAAGTGAAAATCCTATATATACTTTCATGGTATTCGCTATATTGTTACAGCTGAGCAGTTTGATATTCAGCTGATTTGATATTTTAAATGGTTTTGTTAAGTGGTTAGTGGTCATTCAGGTATTTAACAAGTTTATTTAAATCAAAACTTTGTAACAAAAGTCCAATTGATTTTAAAAATACCTCCTCTAGCATAATTGGCTCATCTCTCCTCTCTCTCACAAATATCACTTTTTATAACAAAAAGTGAATTGAACAAGAATTGAGAGAGCAATCAACTGCCATAATACACTGCAATTTTATAGAGCAGTGAACAAAGGCCAACCAACCAAGCGTAGGGAAGTCTAGCCACCTGTCTGTGTGCAGCACATAGAAACGGATGACTTGCTGGTGCTGATAGTGAGTTTTATTAAGAATAATACCAAGGTTCACTGAGATGGATGAACCATCTGCCAACCTTCCCACCGGCCCAAGCCCTGACATGACTAGAAATGGGGCTGGGCATTCCACCATGTACATGCCAAGTAACAAACTGGTGACACAAATGACAACAAAATGAAATGAACATGTCAATGGGTCACAGAGCCCTAATGAATAGTGCAAATGATGGGGTCAACTCCCTAGGATTGATGCCCACCAACACCCAGATGACAAGCACAACCTTCCAGGAGCAAGGCCCAATGCCAAGAACAGCAGAGTCAGGAATATTCCCCAGTGAACCTCAATCAGCAGGGGGACTGGGGCCTCGCAGGGTGAGAAAATTCTTGCCAATAACACAAAAAACCCAGATGAGGTATTGGTAGGATCCAAAACTGACTCAGATTTGAATAACAAAAATTGGTGATTCAAACCAATGGAGTCAAGCAATAAAAAGCTTTCTTCTGACATGGAGAAACTTACTGAATCAGCTCAGGGTATTCAGGTGAAGAACAAGTTAGATGCCAATCCTGAAACAGCCCAGTTGGGGGGGCAAATGGTCCCCAACCAAAATCAATTTGGTAGCATGAGTAACTCATTGGGCAGAATACCCAATATGCAATCAAGCGCAATCCCCAATGAAGGCATTCTGACAGGGGGCCATAGCTTGACAATGTATCAATGGCTGATCCTGAATATCCAATCACTGAACCAAGCTGATCCATTGAGGACCAACCAAAGTGGGGGTGACTCTATATTGGGGACTGAATCTGAGGGATTGGACACCTGAGAGGGATCAGCAAAAAAACTTAAAGTATTACTGGAAGGGGTGGAAACCCCAACAGCAGTCAAGTTGATGGCCAGGGCCCCAGTTAAATTTACACTGATCCAGTCAGACATGTTAGCATGTCAGAGGCATGTCCACCTGTGAGGTCAAACAATGGGAGGCCCTCCAGTTTCCATACTCTATGGCGACTCAGTGGGTCTCTAAAGGAATCAAGCCAGCCATCATGGCTATATGGTGTGACCATAAATTTTCCACCAGAGCAGCCAAATGCTGGCTCAACACCCAAATCTTGATCAATATGGCAGTACAATTCAAGGCATCCCAAGTTCAAACCAAAGATGCCCTAGAGTGGATGAAAATCCCCATGGACTACAAGGTGATAGAGGCTGCCATCCGCAAAGATTTAAAACTGGTGGATGCAAAAGCCTGGATGGAGGCCAGCATCAACCTATTAAATGTGATGGAATACAACAAGGCAGGCATTATGGCATGTTATGCCCAAGCTGTTGGGAGCTCAGGCCTCAACCCAACAAATTTAGCCAAATATGCTAGACATTTCCTGAATGCATCTATGGCCCTCAAATGGGCCAGACACTCCATTCTGGTGGACACAGCGCTGGAATGGTACAACACTACCTTCTCCCCAGAGGAAGCACTACTGTGGATCATGGCCAGGTTCAAGGCAACCAAGGCCTTACACTGGTTATATACCCATATTCCACCTGCCACTGCATCAGACCTGATGAAAGCGGGCTGGACAAAGGAAAAGGCAGTGGAATGGGGACCCTTTTAGGATTGGTCACTGGAAGAGGCCATCAACTGGTCCACCAATAGATTCACACCAATGGAGATGAAATACTGGTTCTGAGCAGGGGCCAGTATGGACCTAGTGCATGAATGGGCAGAACTGGGGGTGACCAAGCCAATTCACAAAACCCTCAGAGGCCACCCATTCCTGATTGCAAAGTGGAAAATCTGGCATGATGCTGCAACACTCGCTGAGGCTGCAGACTGGGATGCGGTGGGGTTCACCCTCCAATCAGCCCAACCGTGGATGGAGCATGAGATCTTCACCACAGGCAGCAACAGCGATGAAAGGGGTCACAACCCCAGACTTGGGCTGAGAATGGCTCAAAGTGGGGATCCACATCAAAACTATCTGGATTAGAAGCAATCCTTCCCAGAACCAATGATAGCTGCCCCATATGCCGCTGAAGGCTTCACCCCCTCAGAAGCATTTCAATAGTGTGAAGCGGGGGTTCCACAGACATGGCATGAGTATTCACAGATGGGGGCTGGAACAGCGTTACTGTAAATGACTGGTGTCAGCATAGCTTAATTATGCTGGAGGTCCTCCAACAATACCTCCACCCAATGTGCGGCCCAGAATCTGCTCTCAAATGGTACCAACTGGGGTTCTTGCCAGCGGATGCCCTAGAGTGGCAGAGCCTGGAGATCAGAGTGCAAATGGCTAAAAGTATCAACCGCCGTGGTATCAACAGTCACCAACTTGAAGCATTCCTCAGCTGGGGTTTCAGCCTCAACAAATCAGTAAGTTGGATTCTGAAAAGAAAGACCCCCACTAACATACCCAAACCAAGTGTGAAATCAAAATCATACAGCTCAGCGGTGGCGCATACTGAGGACAACACCTGGAATGGAGCAGGGAGCCACATCAAATACATCCATCAATTGATCAGTGGGGGCTTTACAGATTGCCAGGCACCAAAATCATACCTTAAAGATGCTATCTAAATCCACCTAAAACTAGTGGAGGAGGAAGAATGGTCCAATTTAATTCTGTTGATTTACCAGAAATTAGATGCAATCCTAGCTGGAGGGGACTTCGATCATCACTGGGTCCCCAAACAGGGCTATATAGATATAGTGATCCCAGGCAAGTTGGACCGCAAGAAGCTCCTTGAAATCAGCATCAAGTACAAGGGGATTTATCTGCAAACAGAGCTGACCAGATATGCCAACCAAACGGCAAGGTGGGTTACCTTCCAGAACCTCCCTACCAACTGCAAACAGGAGTGGGTGCACAAAGCAATCCAGACTGGGTTGTTGTACTATGGGGAAGTACATGAATTCTGCCAAGCCAGTGGAGATTACATCGTGAAGTGCCTCCACCCTTGGACAGTGGAAGCGCTGTACAAACTGGCCCCCTGGATGAAACCAAATAAGATTGCTCTACCCAGATTCATCTGCCTGCCCGGCCTTGATAGGGTAGTTTATGTTGAACAGGAGGATGTCAAACAAGTGTGCTGGTTCTGCTATCAGACTGGCCACACTATGGTTCAATGCCACCATCGTAAAGGTAAAACTACTTGGGAGTACAAATACAACCCCTACGGGGAATTACCAAGGTGGGCACTAATACCTTCCTCCGCCCAAAAGCCAGAGAATGGATCCTGTGTAGCTTAACGGAAGTAGCAGATATTAAACGCCAGCGACAAGAATTGGACCTGGCACATGGAGAAGCGTGGGAACAGGAAATGGCAAAGCAACTTGAAGCAGATGACAAACTGTTTATAAATCTGAACCCCAAATCTTATGCAATGGATGAGGGAACCAGCCCAGGACCAGCAGAGAAACGTCCAACCCAAGCAGAACGGATGGTCCTGGAGGAGGAGAGATGGCAGAAGGCGAACCCAAAGAAGTCTTCCAAGCACAGGAGGCCACAGGATTTCAACAAGTTGAAATCGAAGTCTGAAAAGACAAAAGGGAGTAGAAAAATGAATTGGAAGTCATTGGCAAATGAGCCCGAGGTGACCAGAGAAAAATTTGCAGGAAAGTTGAGATTGACAAAATCAGCTGGGCAATCACCAACTAAAAAATTGGGTTCTGCCGTTAAATCAAATGAAGGGTTGAAAATCTGACTGATGGATGAGGGAGAATCTGCTGCTCCACCAGCAGGGAACAAGGGGCGCCCAGACCAGATCATAAAACCATCCCCATTATACATTGACAGGGAGATGGGGATGGCGACCAAATTCCTAGTGCACAGGATGCCCAGGAACATAATCCCAGTCCCAACCAACTGACCCCAGAAAACTGAATATTGCACCCCACCAACCATTGACACCACCACCAACAACCAACCTGACCTCTGTACATGACTCAATTCACAACCCAGACAACGCTAAACCTTATACCCATGGGTCAGGCAGCCAGAAATGAGGATAGTGACTACAAATGCTCGGGGGATGGTGAGCATACAAATGAGGAGGAGGAAAATGTACCACTTAAAAACTAATAATAATATTGACCTAATTTTTATTAGAAACACAAGCTGGTAACCAAAAAGAAATGGTGCCAAGCTCAAACCGCGATGCAAAAAACCATCTGTGGTCCCACCAGATAGGCTACCAAGCCCTATGGATGGACCATGTGGCAATAGTCGCAATGGACAAGAAAATAGACCTGGAATTTGTGGAAGAAACTCAAGCCATTAGGATCTTGATAGCGATGGCTACAAACAGAGAAACTTGCAGGAGCATACAGGTGGTAGCAGTCTATGCCCCACCGAAGCTCCACAAAAACCATATTTTTTGGGATTTCTTAGTGGAAATGCCATCCAAAGTGATGACCGTAATAGCAGGTGACCTGAACTGCTGGACAAATGTGAGTCAGCATACATACCCGATGAGAGAATGCCCCAACAGTAAAGCTGACGAGATGCTCAATTACCTAGTTAAATTGGAGATGTGCCTAATAATTGATGAAGAGGACAATAACCCAAACAATCTAACGCGGTGAACATATGATGCTGCTGGATCCCCAATGTCAGGGTCACAGTTAGACTACATCCTTGTATCATTGGACCTCAGGCCGATGACATCTAACAGCGAGGTTAGCTTAAATGCCAAAAGCGACCACATGGTCATCCAGGTAGAGATCACCCTTGATGAACCTCCGAGGAACCACGAGTGGCAATTGGCACCAGCCATGTTGAGGAACGGGGATTGGCGCCAAATGGTAGATGCAGGACTGGATTGACTAATAGCGCATCTGGATAACCTCCCGGAGCTAGACCCATTAGAAAGATGGACCTGTATCAAAACAAAGATGAAACACAATAGTATGAAGTTTTAAAAAGTGACCTCCTACATATAACAGCCGCCGTGAAGCAACTGAGGTCTTAATTAGAAAGCCTGAGGCTCACCCGCAGAGACAGTGAGGACTGGTGGAGCAAGTACTAAACAACTCACAAAAAATATCGGGCTATAATGATGAAACAAGACTCAGAGAGATGGACCAATGCAACTTACCAATATCAGAGCTTAGTGGGGATGATGACCAAAGAGGGCCTTAAACACCTCAAGAAAATCTGAACTAAGGCTAGGGTATGGGAAGTGGAGACGGCAGATGGGAAAGTATCAACAGACCCCAAAACAATCAAGCGTGAAGTTGAGCTTTTTATGGCAATCTATTCTGACAGCGAGAAATGAGCATATTGGTGACAAAAACCCTTATTGACCTGGCCAAGCTGGCACTGGATGGCTGTACACCAGAAGACGTCGCCAAGCTATCCACCAAATCTCTATTGATGAAGTTAAGAGGATGCTAAAGGAGTCACTAAGAGTGAAAGCACCAGGCCCTGACAATATGTGTGCAGAAATATACAGCATATTATTAGACTGCATCACGCCAGAGCTCAAATCCCTCTTTAACCACTCTTTGACTCACGGCAAACAAGTTCTGGAAGGACATGAGACCTGAATTGTACTTCTGTACAAAAAAGGCCTCAGATGCCAACTTTGGAACTGGCGCCCAATTGCACTATTGAATGCCAATTATAAACTGCTCACATGCATACTATCTAATTGGCTGATGGCAACAGCACCACACACGCTCCATAGGGACCAACATGGTTTCATTAAAGGCCATAGTATATGGGACAGCATAGGTTCAGTCCAGAGCATACTCCAGGATCTGAGGGGCATCAAACAAGGATACCTTATATTCCTCAACATGGAAAAGGCGTATGACCGAGTAGTGTGGTCATTCCTACATGAGGCACTGAAGGCGGTTGGTATCCCTGACACATTTTGGGCATGGATAATGACACTATACTCAGGTCTGGTAACGAAGGTTATGGTCGCGGATGGTGCAACTAACAAAATCTCTGTCAAGCAAGGTCTCCGCCAAGGAGACCCCATGTCACTGATACTCTTCAACTTTGCAGATAACATTCTACTGGTGGCAGTGGATACAAAGCTTTGGAGTTTAGTCCACCTAACCAAATGCCACTGAAGATGCTAGCATTCACAGTTGATACAGTTGTAGTAATAAGCTCCTCAACTGACCTCCAGGGCGGTGAGGATTTATTAAACCTTTACCAGCTTGCACTGAATGCAAATATAATTTTGAAAAAACCTCAGTGATAAGGGTTGGCACCCTGAACTTCAGCCCACCAACTGGCACAACGCCAATTATGAGCTCCCAGACATTCTGATACCTCAGGATACTCTTCAACGACAAGGGACCAGCTGTACTGGAGACCAAACAAGAAGTATTAACAAGCTTATCTATCTGAATGTCATGCTGGAAAAGTGCCAGACTATGCCTTAAGTAAAAAGTGCAGGCAATAAATGTCTTCATATTCTCAAAGCTATGGTATGTTGCTCACATGCTGCCAATGAGCCCAAACCTAGAGAAGAAAATCAGGTCAATGCTACAAACTTTCCTGTGGTTCAAGGCAAAGGTGGCACCAATTCCACTGGAAGCCCTGTCAAAACCAAAGAACGAAGGAGGCATGAGCCTCTAGACTTTGAATCTCACGCCCAGTGCATATGGGGAAAGTCATTTCTGAAGCTAACACAGATGCACATGCGTTGCCCAACTCTAGCATGGGGCATGAACTGGGAAAGGGCTCAAGGCCTCCAAGAGCCAGTCTCCCCCTGATCATTATGCAAATGGATGGTGAACCACCTGAAGATTGTAATGGTCAAGGTCCTACCTGACCGCCATATGTTCCTTACCTTTAGGGCTACCAATAAGAGAATTATGAAGGATTTCCAAAGTTCAGCCATGAGATTTAATCAAATTCGAGATGGTTCAGTTTAGAAATACAATATGAATAATAATTCTGATAATACATTTAAGTCTGATAGTTGGAATCCGGAGTTCAGATCTCATAAGCAGGCCAAAAGTCGGAAACTTTCAAGTTTAAAACCCCATTAGTACTAATTTAAGCTCAGGTTTTGAACAAGGCATTTTTTTTTAATTTAAGCTTTTTTAAACCATGAGAGTGCTTAGCATTCTCCAGCACATATAGTACAGGAAATCAAATTAGATTCTCTAAATTCGTTTTCTCAATCCTGCAGATAAATAAACTAAAAGTTTAAGTTTATTTTTATTTTTATTATATTCTTATTGTATGACAGGATTCAACATGTATGATGATAGTGAGTTGGCACAGGCTTTAGCTTCTCTCTATTCCTTGTCAACGGGACAAATTGCACTATTGTCAACCAGCATTATGGCTACTATCCTACATGGTTTAATAACTGATTGTGGCCTCAATGCACATAGCATGAAGTTTCTCTCTTGTGTAGTCTCAGCTATATGGACTGCAACTTGGCTTCTTTTGCCAAATTCATTTGTTGCATATTGGAGAGAGCCTGTTTGTCACAAAGATAACCTCACAAAAAGGAGCCCCACACTGCTGGCGACTCTGAAATTGGGCCATGCACCAGGGTGGGTGGTCATTCAAAAAATTGGACCAAGAGTCCAACCAAATTCAAAGGGATATTGAAGCACATAATTCTGCAATGATTACTGAAACAAGCTGGGAGGAACATAACTGAATCGCTGATGAATATGCAACCAAGTTGATCAGAATTAGGTACAAATTGATGCTGATAGAATATGGGGATCCGCTCCCAAAACTGGGGTGCAATCTGCCCACCCACCCACAAATCCTTAATGACTGGACTACCAAAGGCCATGACACCAACTACCAAACAAAGGAGTTGATTTCAGGCCTGAACACCCGCTTGGTTACAGCCAAACAGCGGTCAGTAACATGGCGGATCCTTAATTGGGCATTCAAATTGGGCAAGCACAGCGGGCTGGATTACCAGCACAAAGAATGCCCCATATGTGCTGAACCGGAAGCAGACATAGCACATCGCTATTATGAATGCACCATGAAAAAATACTGGTCCGCAATGTGATACATCCTATCAGGCGATCATTTGCCTCCATGTATATATCCATTGCAGGACCTGTTCTTTACAAAAACCCTGAGAATGGCTCCAATCCAACTATAAGCCTTCATTTACCATTATTGTGTATGGGTAATTCTTTGTGCACTCGTTGCCAAGGTTATGAGCAATGAGCGCCCCCATCACAGAGGTTTGGTATTGAAGACCATTTGGATTATCTCCATGATCAGCTCCGCCAGATCTCAAAATTCTCATGCATAATCCCTGGGTGTTATAAGGCCACGAGTTTGGCTTTCCCTGCTGGATCACTCATTGCACGCGATGAAGCTACTAATCACCTGAGAATAGTATGGCCTGTAAGCCCACCGCTGCTAGAACTGTGGTTAGTGATGGCGATTGCCAATCAGCAATGGTCTGAGGTGCTAGAACTCTAGCAGCCCGAATCCCTGGTCTTTTTTACCCTTGGCTGAATTGCCTGTATTTCGCCCTCCCCTCTTACTTTCCCTTAAATTTATTTAATAAAGTATGGAGTTTAAAAAAATCTAGAATAATTGGCTCAGCTTTTGGTTCACAAACTTCAACTCTATTAAAGGACAGTTGTTTGAATCCTGGCATAATCTATATATATATAAATGAATGTCTATATGTTTGTCTGTCTATCCCAAATGCATTCCTATACCATTCATCCAACTGTGATGAAACTTTGGTGAGTTGTTGTGTGCATGCCTGAGAAGGTTTATGAATTTTAAAAAATATTATTTTAATAGTAAAATAAAAAGTTTTATATGTAATAAGTGAAAATCCTATATATACTTCGATGGTATTCACTATATAGTTACAGCTGAAGTTTGATATTCAGCTGATTTGATATTTTAAATGGTTTTGTTAAGTGGTTAGTGGTCATTCAGGTATCTAACAAGTTTATCTAAATCAAAACTTTGAATCAAAAACCAATTGATTTTAAAAATACCTCCTCTAGCATAATTGGACTGTGGTATACTTACCAATCCTGTTCTCTCTTGCATACATCACTTTTTAAATCAAAAAGTGAACTGAACAAGAATTGAGAGAGCAACCAACTGCCAATACGCAATGCAATTATAGAGCAGTGAACAACGGCCAACCATCTAAGCGTAGGGAAGTCAATCCGCCCATCTCTGCACAGCACATAGAAACAGACGACTTGCCTACGCCAATATTAACTAACAATAATAATATGAAGGACACTATGATGGATATACCATCTAACAAACTTCCCGCTAACCCAAGCCCCCACATGACTAGAAACAGGGAAGGGCAATACAACACATGTATGTCAAGTAATGATCTGGTGACATGAACAACAATGAAATGTGTGAATGCGTCATGGGTCACAGTTACCTTGCGACTAGCATGGATAACAGGGTCAACTCCCTAAGATTAGTGACCAATGACAACCAGACAAGAGAAACCTTCCAGGTGTGAGGCCTGACGCCGAGAACAGTGGATTTGGGAATATTCCCCATTGAACCTCAATCAGTAGAGGGGATTGGGGCCTCGCAGGGTGAGAAAATTCTTGCAAAAAAAACAAAAACCCAAATGAAGTATTGGTAGGATCCAAAACTGACTTATTTCAATTGACAAAAATCAGCAGCTTAAACCAACAGAAAAGCTATAAAAAGGTTTCTACCAACATGAAGAAACTTACCAAATCCGCTCAGGGTATTCAAATGAAGAAGAAGTCAGGCTCCAATTCAAAAAGGCCCAGTTGGGGGGGGTGAATGGTCCTCAACCAAAATTGATTTGGTGACATGAGATATCATTGGGCGTGATCCCTGATACACCATTGGGTGCAATCCCCAACAAAGTTATGTTGACAGGGGGCTCTAGCTAAACCACTAATTGATAGCTGATCCTGAATAGCCAATTGCTGAACCAATATGTTCCATTGGGAACCAACCCTGATGAGGGTGAAACTATATCAGGGACTGAAGCTGAGAAATTGGACACCCAAGAAAGTTCAGCAAAAAAACTAAAAGTACTACTGGAAGGGGCTGAAACTCTAACAGCGGTCAAGTCAGCAGCCAGGGCCCCAGTAAAATACACCTTAATCCAGTCAGACATGTTGGCGCGCTGAGGTGTGTCCGCCTATAAGGTCAAACAATGGATGGCCCTCCAGTTCCCGCACTCTGCGGCAACTCAGTGGGCCTCCAAAGGTATTAAACCAGCCATCGCAGCTATGTGGCAAGACCACAAATTTTCTGCCAGAGCAGCCAAACGCTGGCTCAACACACAAATCTTGATTGACATGGCAGTACTATTCAAGGCATCACAAGTTAGGACCAAAGACACCCTGGAATGGATGAAAATCCCTGTGGAGAATAAGGTGATCGAGGCTGCAATCTGCAAAGATTTAAAACTGGCAGATGCAAAGGCCTGGATGGAGGCTGGCATCGACCTTTTAAATGCAATGGAGTACAAAAAGGCAGGCATTATAGCATGATATGCCCAAGCTGTTGGGAGCTCAGGCCTTAACCCAACAGATTTAGCCAAGTATGCAAAACGATTCCTGAATGCTTCTACTGCCCTCAAATGGGCCCAACACTCCATTCCAGTGGACATGGCACTGGAATGGTATAACATTACTTTCTCCCCAGAAGAGGCACTACCATGGATCACAGCTGGGTTCAAGGCCACCGAGGCCTTACACTGGTTGTACACCCAAATTCCACCAGCCACTGCATCTGACCTGATGAAAGCGGGCTGGACAAAGGAAAAAGTGGTGGAATGGGGACCTTTCTGGGATTGGTCACCGGAAGAGGCCATCAACTGGTCCACCAACAGATGTGCACCAATGGAGATGAAATACTGGTTCCGAGCAGGGGCCAGTATGGACCTAGTGTGTGAATGGGCAGAGCTGGGGGTGACTAAACCGATTTACAAAACTCTTAGAGGCTGCCCCTTCCCAATTGAAAAGTGGAAAATCTGGTGCAATGCCACAAAAATTGCCGAAGCTGCAGACTGGGACGCAGCAGGGTTCACCCCTGAATTGGCCCATCCATGTATAGAACACAAAATTCCGCCACAGGCGGCAACAGCAATGAAAGGGGTCATAACCCCAAACTTGGACTGAGAATGGCTCAAAGTGAGGATCCTCATTAAAACTATCTGAGATTGGAAGCAATCCTTCCCAGAACTGACGCTAGCAGCCCCATACACCGCTGAAGGTTCTACCCTCTCTGAAGCGTTCCAATGGATTGAAGCGGGTGTTCCAGAAGCCAAGGAATGAGTATTTACAGATGGGGGCTGGAATAGTGTCACAGTAAGGGACTGGTGCCAGCGCAGCTCAATTATGCTGGATGTCCTTCAAAAACCTCCACCCAATGTGCGGCCAAGAATCTGCCCTCAAGTAGTACCAACTGGGGTTCTCGCCGTCGGATGCCCTAGAGTGGCAGAGCCTCAAGATCAGAGCGCAAATAGCTAAAAGTATCAGCCGCTGAGGTATCAGCATCCACCAGATCAAAGCGTTCCTCAACTGGGGGTTCATCCTCAATGAATTGGTAAGTTGGATTTTGAAGGTAAAGACCCCCACTGAAGTACCCAAACCAAGTGCAAAAACCAAATACTACAGCGCTGCAGCGGTGCATACTGAAGACAACACCTGGAATGGATCAGGGAGCCACATAGAGTACATATGACAGTTGATCAGTGGCAGCTTTACAGATCGCCAGGCACCAAAATCATACCTAAAATATGCTATCCTAATACACCTGCAGCTAGTGGAGGAGGAATGGTCCGACCTGATATTGTCAATTTATCAGGAACTTGACGAAGTCCTAGCTGGAGGTGACTTTGATCATCATTGGGTACCTGAACGGGGCTATATAGATATACCAATCCCAGGCAAATTGGACTGCAAGAAACTCCTCAAAATTGGCATCGAATATAAGGGAATTTATCTGCAAATGGAACCAACCAGATATGTCAACCAAACCACAAGGTGGGTAACCTTCCAGAATCTCCCCACCAATTGCAGACGGTAGTGGGTGCACAAAGCAATCCAGACCAGATTGTCATACTATGGGGAAGTACAAGAATTCTGGCAAGCCGGTGGCAATTACATAATGAAGTGCCTCTGCCCTTGGACAGTGGAAGCGCTGTACAAACTGGCACCCTGGATGAAACCAAACACAATTGCTCTACCAAGATTCATCCGCCTGCCAAGCCTCAATAGGGTAGTATATGTCAAACAGGAGGATGCCAAACAAGTGTGCCAGTTCTGTTATCAGACTGGCCACACAATGGCTCAATGCCACCATCATAAAGGTAAAACTACATGGGAATATGAATGTAACCCCGTCAGGGGAATCACCAAGGTGGGTACCAAGACTTTCCTCCACCCAAAAGACAGAGAATGGATTCCATGCAACTTAATGGAGGTAGCAGATATGAAACGCCAGCGACAAGAATTGTACCTGGCACATAGAGAAGCGTGGGAACAGGAAATGGCAAAGCAACCTGAAGCGGATGATGAACCATTTATAAATCTGAACCACAAATCTTACGCAATAGATAAGGAACCAACCCCAGACCAACAGAGAAACGTCCAACCCAAGTGGAATGGATGGTCCATGAGGAGGAAAGATGGCAGAAGGCGAACCCAAAAAAGTCTCCCAAGCTAGGGCAAATGCAGGAGTCCAGCAAGTCGAAATTGAAGCCTGACAAGACAAAAGTGAATACTAAAACAAATTGGAAGTCATCGGTAAATAAACCTGAGGTGACCGGTGAAAAATCAGCAGGAGTGACAAAATTTCAAAATTGGCCAGGAAATCACTGAATAAAAAATTAAGTTCTGCCGTTAAATCAAATGAAGGGGTGAAAATCTGACTGATGGATGAGGGAGAATCTGCTGCTCCACCAGCAAGGAACAAGGGGCACCCAGACCAGATCATAAAACCATCCTCATTATCCATTGACAGGGAGATGGGGATGGCGACCAAATTCCCAGTACACAGGATTCTCAGGAATATAATCCCAGTACCAACCAACTGACCCCAAAAACCAAATATTGCACCCCACCAACCATCAACACCACCTTCATCAACCAACCAGACCTCAGTACAGGACTTGATCCACAACCCAGACAACACTAAACCTCATACCCATGGGTCAGGCAGCTGGAAATGAGGATAGCAACTACAAATGCTCGGGGGATGGTGAGTATACAAATGAGGAGGAGGAAAATGCACCACTTAAAAGCTAATAATAATATTGACCTAATTTTTATTTCAGAAACACAAACTGATAACCAAAAGGAAATGGTGCTGAGCTTGAACTGTGACGCAAAACCACCTGTGGTCCCACCAGATAGGCTACCAAGCCCTATGGATGGACCACATGGCGATAGTTGCAATGGACAAGAAAATAGACCTGGAATTTGTGGAAGAAACTCACACTGGTAGGATCTTGATAGCAACAGCTACAAACAGAGAAACTGGCAGGAGCATACGGGCGGTAGCAGTCTATGCCCCACTGAAGCTCCACAAAAACCATATTTTTTGGGAATTCTTAGTGGAAGTGCCATCCAAAGCAATGACCGTAATAGCAGGTGACCTGAACTGTTGGACAAATGTGAGCTGGGATACATTCCTGATGAGAGAACATCCCAACAGTAAGGCTGATGAGATGCTCAATTACCTAGTCAAATTGGGGATGTGCCTAATGATTGATAAAGAGGACGATGACCTGTTGTTGGGATATTTGCCCATATTCCCAGCCTGCTAGATTACCTGGTATCGCTAGGGGAAAAACCCCTAAGGCGAAGTGAATTGGAAATTGGTTATTTTGAATTTTGGAGAAACTACAAATAGGGGATTTTAGGATAATTGTCTGGTTGTATCCATCGGGGATCAAACCAGATGAATACCTAATATCTCATCGGGTGGAGCAGGTGACAAAATAAGGGCATCTGATAGTGATTAGCTATCAGGTGTACTGATTGGGATCAGTTGGGTTTCATCACTGACTGATTGGGAATGTTTAATGAGTTGCGAGGTGAGTGATGCCACCTGCAACTAATGAATCAATTGGTTAGTGAAGTGACCTGCCATAATGGGTAAAAAGTCCCATTATCTAAGCAGGTCGCTAGCCAATTATGGATGATTTGCTTGGATTGAGAGGAAAACATTAGGTATATGTTTCCAACTCTTTTTGTTTGAGGTCTCAAGGATGTCTAACGTTGGAATCCTAGTCAGGATGGGGAAGACCATTGTTGCCAAGACGAGGAAGGGTGATTCAATGGAAACAGCTGCCATTTCATTGAAGAGGTGTCAACCAAGGGTTAGACAGCCAAATTCCCTATAAATTTCCTAGACTATAATATAATAAAAAAACACACATTTACAGCCAGATAAGAATTAATAAAGAGCATTATTAGTTTGACTGTAGATTTGGTAATAGTTAGACTATCAGCATCTAGTGTGAAGATTCCATCTCAAGGATATTATTGCAGAAGGCAATGATTGGTAGACTCTCAGAGAAGAGTAGAGATCTGAGAGGGGATCTAGAGATGAAGGGAACCACGGCTAAGGGATTGCTGCCGACTGTGTGTTGGGCCAAAGGAGACTGTCATCAGATGATCTTAACAAAGATTGAATGGACAGGATTATAGGGAACAAATCCCTAAGAGTGCAATATCTAGTATTAATCAGAAATACTGGCCAAAGCGCTGGGCCTAAAGATAATTCTAACTCAACTATGGGATAATAGTCGTCATACTATTATCAGATTATATATATTCTTACAACGCGAGGTGCATGAGGAAACTGAACCTGTGCAGTAGAAAGATTACTAGGGTTGACCTCCGATAATCAACTCCAAAGAGTAAAATTTTTACAAGTTGGTGCTCACTACAGGGGTAGTTGAGTAGAAGAATTCATCCAGAATGTCGTACAAAGAAGAGATGCATAGGTTGTGGACTGAGATTGCCACAATAAACCAGAACGCCTTAAACTTTGTGGACCACCAGGAGTTTGCAGCCTTGGAAGAACGAGTAACTAATGTGGAGGAAGGAGTTGATAACGTAGTTAACTTCAGGAATGAGATAATTGGCAAAGTAAACTCGTTAAAGAAGAAAGAAGGAGACCTCGTCCAATAGGTCCTATTTCTGAAAATGGAACATGAAGCGGATCACATTCATTTGAGAAAATTTGGTGCAGACATTGAGAAGTTATTAAAAGAAATAGAGAAATTGAAAGCACACAGAAGTGCAAGCGAGTCAGATGTGGCCAATGATGCTGAAGAAGGAAGTCTTCAAATGATACTTGGGAAAATGAATACCCCAAGAAATATGCCACCCGCATTCAATGCTATTTTGGAGATGACACCTGATGACACTCCGCAAGTAAACTGAGTAGCCAAACTGAGAGAATAAGCCTGAAATGACTCAGAGGAATTTATAGCAACCCCTAAATTGCCCACATTCCATCAGGATAACGCCCCAGCATTTTTTGACTATTTGACATGACCATGAATGGATACAGGGATTGTCAGAAGGCGTTGACAGTCATGAACTGCTTAAACACAGATTGCCAGAATCTGGTGTTGTTTGATGCTCCAAATAGAAGCTTCAAGTCAAATCTGGTCCAAAGTTCGAATCCCATGAAGGGAGGCGAAGGAGAAAAGGAGACTTTTAAATGAACTGTTCCAGGGAATAAGCCCAAGGATTACAATCAGTTAAACAAGAAGGAAAAGGTCTGCTTCCAGTGTGGCGGGAAAAGGCATTTCGCTGCACACTGCAAAAAGATGAAGGATCAAGTTAATATGGTCCAGGCTAAAGAGACAGCAGCTGCCAAGGATTCAGGAAAAGGTCCCGCTGTCTAGACAAGGAACAGTCTAGAATGGTGGAGAAAACTGTTTCTCCTGATATTATGAATGAAGAAATAGATATTAGTGATCTGTTCATGGATGATGAGCAGGATCAAATATATCAAGTGGTCAACATGGACATAAACGCTGTGACCAGAGCTGGGGCGAAGAAGATCGACCCTGAGATAGTTCAGGAGGTTGCCCAGCTGTATCCCCGACAACTGGGAAAGACGCCCAAAATCTATGAGAGCCAATCTGAAATTTCCATTTGAAAATAAAAATTTAAATGAGAGTCACATTAAAACTGATGCTTTTTTGACGGCATTGGGCCATACTAGCCAAGAGATGAACTTGGGGAAAAACTAGGGCAATGTGAGCAGACACTTCTAAAAGGGGAATTGCCATAATGAGCGTGAACCCTTGAGTCATTTGCCGTAAAGTTTGGTGTATGTCCATGAAGACTTTGGGGGGTAAAAATGACCACTCATTTGGTTGGTTCAAATTAGAGTTCCCAAAGGCCCAATGAAACCATTAAGTTGGTCATGTCCTAATGATTAGGTCAAGTCCAAAAAGGACCTCCTGAACCAATCTAGATGGTTAAGTCCAAAAAGGGCCTCTCAACCATAGAAAATTGGTAGGTTTAAGTGCCCAGGATTCAGTTTGGGGGAAAAGATGGACCTCTGAACCAAAACAAGGTCAAGTCCCATAGAAAAAAATAAGAGAAAAAAATAGAAAAAATAAAAATATATATATATGGGAAAAAAATTTTAAATGCATAGAAAATATATATTTTTATAATTTTTATTTTTGTTGGTTGTCCCCGGTACAGGGATGATTCCGCCTATGTCGCCTCTTGGGGGAGGGAGGATGGATTGCAGTAGGGAGGAATAGCCCATCAAAATTGATATGCAATCAGACACTTGCAAGGGCGAGTCCTACTCAAAACCACGTTTGTTGAGCTGACGCTGAGCCCTGAGAGAATGCGACTAGGGGAAGGGGAAATAGATATGTTGGAAGGTGCTAATCATGAAACCTCGTAGCAGGGTGGAAAACAGCAATAAAGGAAGAGTGCAATTGGTGAATAGCCCCAAGTAATTCCAATAAGGCACCGGCACCATAAGATTTGTCTTGAGTGCCTGCCAAGGGGCCTCATCAAGAACACTGGAATGTGAGCTGGCAGCAAAGAAGGAATACTCGAGGAGGTGTAATCATACCCCCAATTGGGCCATCAAGGAAGATAGCAGGGGAAGCTCAAAAGA